>OX596202.1:11947454-12424354 GCA_951394215.1 Glyphodes perspectalis | reverse complement strand
AAAAAAATATGTTAAATGAACGATGTTGCGGACGCTGCCGGTGAAATGGGTGGAGGTCTGAACGTCGGACGGTACTGAGGGTCGTTTGATGGATGTGGAGGGTGCGGAGTGCTGGAGGCCGGGCGGCGACAGGATGGTGGCGGAGGAAGGCAAGACCAGGGCGACGGACTTTTCCATCGCAGCCATAATGGCCCGGAGCGCCGCCGAGCCGCGGAGCCCCGTCGCGCGCTCGCCGCCACACACCGGTAACCTAGGCCTAATTAATTCTAGCCCCTAGCATTAGCTAGGATAGAGGATGTATTAACATCCTCTTTGTTTTACCAACATATCTCATGACAAACATGTTGCACGACAAATGCGTGATAAAATATTGTAAATTATAATAAACTTCCCAAAACACATTTTACTTTTTAACATCAATTTATTCGTACCAATATTTTGATGGTATTATCAAATATTGGTTAGGCCTAATTTTTTCTTGGCTTTTACTGCCTAATTCTTATTTATTCCTCAAAATCACTCATAACAATAACATTCTATGACAAAGAAAAAGATAAAAGAATTTGGTATAATTCAAAGCTGCTGCCGCAAAAGTAGCATTAGGTATAACAAAAAGTATAACTGAATAACATTACCTAACGCAGTTTTAAAAGCTAGACTCAGTGCTTGGGGCTATAACTATGAAGTAATGCGTTGCCTGACATTTAAAATTATTATTTGAGTCAATAAAGATTACGTAGACAGTTTTATAATCGTAGCTATAAATGACTTAGTGTACAAAATAAAAATTTCATTCACACAGATATAGATTATAAATATATTATTACCAATAAATCCATTGTAATCTATTATACGAAATACATAATATATACATAAGAGCAAAAAGTATTGTTGCCAAAATATTGTGGACACTTTTTTTTTTATAAAATAGACTCTACATCTTGCTGCCTATGAAATAATATGCCTAATAGTACCTAGCCAAAGCTCTCTATATTTAGATGTATGATAGATTTAAGGAAATGTACCTTACATTACAGAAAGGTATGTAAAATATGTAAAAAGTTAGTTAATTTATGTTGTGTTGAAACGACTCTACATATTGTGATAAATATGTTAAAAAAAAGACAGATGTAAAGATTTACAGCTTAACGTGAAAGTATGAAATACATATTTATAATAAACACATTCAAGTTGTGGGTTAACGTATTAACCGATGATTACAAGTGGTCTTATTGGTTTTTTTATTTTTATACATTAGATAAAGTTTTTTAGTTTAAATAACAAGAATTAGTGTTATTTTGCAATGAAGTAGGCATAGCCTGGTATTATCTGCTATAACAGTTAGCTATTCAATATTTTTCCATGTAGGTATATTTGTATATTTTTAAGTTGTACAATTTATCTAATTGGTAAGTCTATATCGATAATAAGTCGTCAAGTTATGTTAATATGTAAAAATAAAAACGTTCAATTAATGCGTAATTGGTCTATAATGAGATTATCAATTTATATTTTATCGTAAGTCTTAATTAATAATAATTAAGATTTACGTTATAGAATTGCTAAATAAGTACGACAACTGAGAACGTCAGGATCAATTTTCCAATATATATTTTTTCTTTTTATTTATTAACATGGACCAAAAACAGATTCACAAAATTAGTTTGTACAAGCTATTACAACTATTAGATAGTGCTTATCATGAATCCAACAGCGCTAGTCACAATTTAAATCACATATTTTATATTACTCAGCGGAGCTTGTCTAAGCGTCCAGCATATTGTTTGAATTATTACAATTTTAAAGGTTTAAAAATAATACATTATTGGAACCTTCGCAAATTTAATTCAAACAACTTTGGGTACAATAAACAATTTCTTAAAAATTCTCTGTTATAAGTTGTAATGGATGGATGCCTATGGACTTATGTTAGAGCATGCTTTTGGTTTTAAACATACATAACAGGTCTCTATATAAGTATACAGTAACGCGAGATACGACTCTAATAATAACTTTAAAAAGGAATCAAAATATATCTAAAGCTGTATTTTGTTGATATAACATACCTAGGTAGGTACTTGTCAAAACGTTTGCAGTTTGTAGGTTCTCAGTAATGTTAACCAAAGAGCCCATTAAATGATTTAAAATCCATTACGTGGCATTACACCGTGAGAATAATATAATGGAGAAATTGCAATTCAGTATTTTTGCATATCAATATTTAGGTATCGTCCATTTGAATTATACCATTGTGGTTTATATGCAACTGAAATTGAAAAATCTATAAAGCCAAATCTCTCGGAATTATTGCAAACTCGAGCATTTCAATGAGACACTTACAAATCTTGACATATCTGGATAAATATTTTGCTTTGTTAACCCTAAATCCGACACAGCCTATGCGGATTAATTCGTAGAAAGTTCCTAGTAGGTAGCCTACATTCCCGTTAGATTCTTATTCCAATTAATAACCATTATGTTCCTTTGTCACGAGCTATGAAGCCGTGTATTTCCAAGATGTCACGAACAAATTAAGGCTTCTTAGACAACACGATAATGCATTCCTGTGGTTTAAAATAAAAAAAAGTTTGAGTAAAACACTGGAAAACAGTAATTCAGCAATCACCAGGATCAACGGAATTGTCTTCAGTATTAGAATTAGTCAATGTGGAATATCAAATGCACGTGATATGTTCTTATAATCTAAAGCCTGAAGTTTTAATTTTGTATTTCTACATATGGTATGGTATATATATGGTATGTATTTTTAGGTTAAAGGCAATTATCATCAATTAAACAAACAAACAAACTTACGCTTCTTAAACTTACTCACATAGGGTAAGCAGAGTCCAATTAATATCTGCTTGCTTACCTGATGACGAACCAGACAGATCATTTACAGTTAAAAAATAACATTTACACATGATTAAATCGCCTGTCCAGGTGACCAGGATGTCCAGTCGATTTTTGTCGATTTATTCCTTTACCATGAAGCTAGGGGAAGCCATAATTCGTTTTTTTTTATTCAACGCTGCGTGCTCGGGCTTGAACGTACATTTGTGGTCTCAAGAATGAAATTGTTATTGCAATAAAAATCGAGTCCCACCGTTTTATTAGTCTGGAATACAATTCCTTAGTCTCCAACGACTATAAAATTTCGGGCAGGACTAAAGGGGTTACAGTAATTGGTGTGTCGTGCGCGGGCGCAGCGTACGCGTCGTGTTGCAGGTCAGTTCGTTATTCCGGATTAATTGCGTGGAACCGAACACAATCGACACCAAGGCGGTCGCCCGACGTTCGGACACGAATTACTTATTATTTTTTAAACAAAATGGCTTCATTTATGTACCATAATTTTGGTGACCAGTTGGATCGTTTTATAATATTTTTAAGGCATGTTTTAGCTGATATTTTCTCGTAGCGTCGAATTACGAAAATTTCTTGCCTGAGTCATTAATAAAATGTAATGTAAGGTAGGTATGTAAAAGTATTGTATATGACATTGAAGACCTTATGTGGCATATACCTAACCACGATGCAATTATGGATACGTATACAAAAGCCAAGTATTGTGTTAAATATAGACTCCCTTTGCAAAATCTATTTGAACGTCAGTTTATTCATATTGGCTTCTACTGATCGCTTTGACCATTTTAATTTTACTACTCGATAATAAATCAAAATATATAGTACCTATCAAAACAGACATAAAATTCGTTGGAACACTTAGGTAGATTTTAATATTCAAATTTGCAATAGTGAATACTAAGAAAAATAATGCTAAACAATAGCCAATAGTAATTAGGTATTGTTACTTTAATAGGTGCGGTTTAACAGCCACTATAATACATGAAATGACGTCCTAGTAGGTACTTGAGAAACACCAAAATTAGATAAACAATAAAGTACCTATGTATGAAAAATTAAGCTAAATATTATATGCAAACGCGAAATATGTGAAACTTGAATAAATGAAAGAGTAATACCACAAAAATACTGTAGGTACGTATTTTTTGAGTATACTTATATTTGTAGTACCACTGTAGATTCTTATATCCGAAACACAAGTGCTTTTTAGACATAAGTCTATTGACTTGTTAAAAAACCAAACTATATTGTACTTTACTCCGTAATGACATCTGAACGACCATTGAAAAAAGTATACATTCAAAATTATGTACCTACAAACTTGGTTCTTGAATACAGCCGCTTATAGGTTTGAAATCTATGATAGTATTGAAATAGACCGATCAACCATATTCAAATGAATAGTCCAAGCTAAAGTATTGCTGTTCACGATATCATCGAGCTAAAGTTTTGGTGTTCACGTCATCACACTAATTAAAACGTGTTTACATACATTTATGTCAGTACTTCAACGGCCTTTTTCTTGTCACTTACCACTGTATCAAAAATATAGGTAGTAGAATTTAAAACTTTGGAAGTAGGATTAAATACATTATGTACATTTTTGCTATTAAGAAATACGTAGACCGTGACAGCAAATTATTTAGTTAATAGTTTTATGTTACAGCGATTAATTCTTTGCAATTTTGCGTTTATGCTGATAACGTATACGTCAAAATATATATGTGTATATCATTTTGACTTGTCATTAAACATTATTATACATTTCAATGTGGGATATACCTACTTACACAAAATACTCGTTTATAACAAGCAATTTTGTTTTAACTTTGATAAGACAACTTCAGCGCATTTAGTGAATTAATAGGTCTCGTTACAATAAGTTCTATTAAATTCCTCATTGCACATAATAAGAAAAATTAAAATTGTTGTTGTATTTCTAGGATATTTTTCTCTAAATGTAAGACAAATGTCTTGCATTTTGACATATATTCAATATATTTTTTTAATAATCATATTATTTTGGCGATGAAAAAGAATAACTATCGACTTTCCTGCTGGTTCTTCCATATAGAAACAACCTTGCGGACTCAATCTATGTATTTTGTTGACAATTTGTAAGCACGTTTCTAGAGCCTATACAAATAAAGAAATATTTGATTATTCCCATTCAGCTTTATCATCACTTCGATCACCAGGGTCGGTGTCGAGACAGAGTTCGCCGGCGTCGCTGAGTTCGCCCGCGTCGAGCTGCCGCTCGCCGGCGCCCGACGAGGATGTCGAGGTCGACGTCGAGCAGTGCTCGGACGGCGAGCGGGACGCCTCCGACCACGCGGCGCCTTCCCCCGCCCCTTCCTCTGGTGAGTAATGAAGCTATATAAAAAAAAAAATCAAGAGCAACAGCTTAAAGAGAGAGAGAGAGAGAGAGAGAGAGAGAGAACTTAACTTTCCTTTAACCAATTTAAGCCAGAAATAACTGAATTGGGTTAGATAGAACATAACATCACGCCCGTAATCCCCGAGTGGGTAGGCAGAGTCAAAGGGGCAGCAGTCCCCTTTAACCACTTTCAGCCAAAAATAAAACTGGGCTGGGTCAGATGGTCAAATGTCAAAATTGGTGACAAGTGGCTAGCTTGTCGCCTACAAAATCACATACCCAAAACCCAATATACCATTATAAATATCCGACTACATCACATACATTGATCTGACTCCGAGGTAAGAAGTTTGAGCACTTGTGTTACGGATATCAGACTCAACAGTGGTATTACAAATATATACTTAAATATTAGATATTAACACCCAGACACAGAACAAACACAAGTATTCATCACACGAATGTTTGTCCTGGGTGGGGATCGAACCCACAACTCTTGGCGCATGGGGCAGGGTCACTACCGCATGCGCCATCGAGCTTGTCTAACCATTAGCCGCCTTTTACGACATGCTACGCAAGAAACACAGTTGGCACATTCTTTTAAAGTCCTAGACCAACACGGGACAATGGGCTGGGTTAGATAGAAAATTGTGAAAAGTGGCTAGCTCGGCGGCTGCATAAACACAAACTGACTTTTGACTGGCTCGATGGCAGATTCGGCAGTGACCCTGCCCCATGCGCCAAGAGTTGTGGGTTCGATCCCCACAATAAACATTTGTGTGATGAGTACTTGTGTTTGTTCTGTATCTGGGTGTTAAAATCCAATATTTAAGTATACATATATTTGTAATACCACTGTTGATTCTGATATCTGTAACACAAGTGCTTAAGCTACTTACCTCGGAGTCAGATCAATGTATGTGATGTCGTCAGATATTTATTATTATTTGTTGTCTACATTTGGATATCACGGGAAGTGTTATCTTCCTGGTCCTTCGGACGGCACAGGCCCAACTTGTATTATTAAACCTACCTAATGCTAGGCTAGGAACACAGTTGGAAGAGTTTGTAATGACTACTGACTCTACTTATTATATGCGTGTATAAATATCAACTTCATTAACATTTCACTTTAAAATATATAAGTATAATAGACGTTATATTTTATTTATTTCACTTTTCCCCAAAAAAATACTATATTTTTTATCTGTTGGTTGTAATTCTTTGATATCGTTAATTTCATCTCATTGTTATTAAAAGTCTTGTATTACCCTGATTTAATTTATTCTTTTCATACGTACCGCACTATCGTATTCATGCTATGTGACGCAAAAAGTAAATGAACCCGTGTTTAAAGCGACTATTATCGGTGTAATAAACAGGCTTTCTCAGACGAATACAATTCGTTTCTCACAGTCTGATCGAGCGAGCGCAGGGAATGATGATATCGTCATAGAAGCCAGTAATAAAGTCAGACAGCGCAAAGCTACCTCCACTCTCTTATAGAGTATTGTTTCTTTAGCACTAATTCTTGAACTGTATATATATTGACAACCGTGTCTGGGTTGACTGCGGAGTGCTCGCATGACAAACTTTTCTTTATTGCCTCTACTCCCAGACCTCTGTTCAAATCTTACTAAACAATTATGATGCGGGAATACAATTTCCATTGTTTAATATTACATGTTTTAATATGTGAATGTAGTCTGGTTCCCATAAATTAGTTTAAATACGGCCGGCTATATTTCTCGCCACAAATCTTTGTTTTAAACAGTTACATCTGTTTGAGCACGTCAATCAGATGCTTAGATCTATTTTACATTTGAACAAAGAATCGTTCTAAATAGTCATAAGAAGAAAAAGCATAATGAAGCTGCGAGGAAATGTACGGCCAATGGATTAGAGCAGCGATAGATGTTGACAGGTGAGTAGCTGCCGAAAAAAAGTTAATGATGCGGTAGCTATAGTCTACATAAACATAAAAAAAAAACAAGAACATGTCTTACTCTATTGCTCAATTACGATTTGCCTAATAAGGAACGTATTTTTTCTAATTATGCAGAACGTTTGTATAATTGTGAATAGTGACACACCTTTAATAGTTATACCCTTAAACGGAAATCTTAAATTACAATGATGAATAATGGAAATAAATGCGATGTCATCGTAATTAGATAAAAAGGTGTGGAATTACTACATTAATTTGTGTAAAGACTTTTTCTGGTAGGATAATTAGTCATTTATTTAATATAATAATTGTTAATACAAGCAAAAGTATATATGTATTTTGCTACTATTAATAATATCATATCTTAATAATATTTTTAATTTTTTTTATTTTATTTTTCATACTGTCACCAATTTCTTAGTTCCAAACTAAGCTTAATATACTTGTACTATGAATACTAGGAATGAAATGAAATGAAATGAAATGAAATGAAATTATTTATTTCTGCAAGTAGATTTGTAACAAATTCTTTTGCACGTCACACTTTTTTACCCTACCAGCACCTCGACGTGAATGGCCTGGTGAGAAGAGGTGCCGCAAGAAACTCAACAGATAGCCTTTTTTTTTAAAAACATGTTTTACATATCTCTAATATGTGGTACATTAAAATAACATGACTAAAAATTTCACTGTGCATGCGAGCAGATCATCTTGTCCAAACATTTTTATCATTTAAATAATCATCTATTTTGTAGTAACCTTTTCTTATTAAACATGATTTAATATAAGACTTAAATTTATGCGTGGGTAATTCAATAACATTTTGAGGCAGTTTATTAAATATTTTTATGCTTAGACCTACAAATGAACCACTAATCTTATTAAGCCTGAGTTTTGGAACGGCGAGTTTGTGTTTATTTCTCGTATTAAACTGATGACAATCAGATTTCTTATAGAATTCATCTAAGTTTTTATGAACATAGATAATACAATCAAATATAAACTGGGAAACTACGGTCAATATATTTATCTCTTTGAATATTTCCTTAAGTGAGTCACGAGGTCTAAGGCCATATATGGATCGAATGGCTCTCTTCTGCAACACAAATATGGTTTGTATATCAGAAGCGGTGCCCCATAGCAATAGACCGTATGACATAACGCTGTGGAAGTAGCTGAAATAAACTAGCCTCGCCGTTTCAATATCGGTCAGTTGCCTAATTTTCCTAACTACGTATGCAGCTGAACTAAGCCTCCCTGCCAGGGCACATATATGAGGACCCCATTGTAGCTTAGAATCTATGGTCATGCCTAAAAAAGTTGTGGAGTCAACAAGTTCAATATGTTCATTATTAATTATTATATTAGTACTAACTTGTCTAAAATTCGGCATTGTAAACTTAATACATTTGGTTTTTTTGCATTAAGTTGCAGATTATTAACAGTAAACCAATGCATAACTTGTGAGAGAGTATTATTTACATCGTCATATGAATTTTTCTGCCTGTCAAATGCCAAATATGGTTTGTATATCAGAAGCGGTGCCCCATAGCAATAGACCGTATGACATAACGCTGTGGAAGTAGCTGAAATAAACTAGCCTCGCCGTTTCAATATCGGTCAGTTGCCTAATTTTCCTAACTGCGTATGCAGCTGAACTAAGCCTCCCTGCCAGGGCACATATATGAGGACCCCATTGTAGCTTAGAATCTATGGTCATGCCTAAAAAAGTTGTGGAGTCAACAAGTTCAATATGTTCATTATTAATTATTATATTAGTACTAACTTGTCTAACATTCGGCATTGTAAACTTAATACATTTGGTTTTTTTTGCATTAAGTTGCAGATTATTAACAGTAAACCAATGCATAACTTGTGAGAGAGTATTATTTACATCGTCATATGAATTTTTCTGCCTGTCAACTTTAAAAATTAAGGAGGTGTCATCTGCAAATAAAACTGTCTCACATAGGCCTTCGGTGTAATACGGAAGGTCATTTATATAAATTAAAAACAGTAATGGCCCTAATATAGAGCCCTGGGGCACCCCCATTAGTAAAGGGGCGCCAGGAGAGTTAATTCCATTAATACAAACTTTTTGTGTTCTATTACTAAGATATGAGTCTAATAAACTTAATGCAACATTTGAGATACCATAATGCTGTAATTTCAAAATTAAGGTTTCATGATTAACACAATCAAAAGCTTTAGACAAATCACAAAAAATACCTATAGCATCCTGTTTATTTTCCCAAGCCTCAAAAATATGTTTAGCAAGTGTCACTCCCGCATCAGTAGTAGATCTGCCTTTGGTGAAGCCAAATTGCTTAGTATGTAAAAAATTGTTTTGTTTAAAATAAGATGTTAATTGACTAAATATAATTTTTTCAAAAATTTTGCTAAGTGCTGGCAAAATAGAAATTGGTCGAAAATTAGATGGGTCACTTTTTTCCCCTGCCTTGAATAAGGGTACAATCTTACTAAATTTCATTAAATTTGGAAAACAGCCTGTATCTACGCACTTGTTAAATATAAACGCTAAGTGAGGGGAAATAGTAGATATAATAGTTTTTAATGCATCTACCGAGAATCCCCACAAATCCTCTGTTTTCTTAAGGTTCAAATCATTAAAGTATTTCAAAATTGTCATGTGATTGATGTGGGTGAAGCTAAAAGAATTTTGACACTGCCTTACATTGGCTTTGAGTAGAGATTGAGCTGTACGTGGACAAGAATTCAGTTTATTAGTAATTTTGACAGGGATGCTCGAAAAGTATTCTTCAAATGCATTTGCTACTTCAGCATCAGCATTGATACAATGATTGTTAACATGAAGAGAGTAGGTATGGTCTTGTGTTTTATTTCTGCAAGTCTCTTTGTTAATAATTTTCCAGGTCGCTTTAATTTTGTTACTGGAATTTTTGATTTTGTTCTTTAAGTAATTTGACTTGGCAGCTGCACATACCTTCTTAAATATTTTCGAGTAGTTCCTAACATAATCTGAAGTATTTTCATTATTACAATTAGCTTTAATGTCATATAATTCAAATAATCTGTTTCTACTTTTGTAAATGCCTTTAGTAGCCCAATCACTAAATTTGATCCTCGGATTGTCTACATTAATTACTCTTTTAGTAAAAATATCATTATATTGCTCCTTGACTGTGTTAAACAATTGTTCGTATAAGCGGTCAATATCACTATCTGTAAAAGGCATAGCGGCAAAAGTTAGGCTAACGGATAGAGATACTTTAAATACGTTTAAAAACATCCATGACTCGAGTGCAAATGTCCATGTTCATCACACGAAACATTTGTCCCTAGCGGGATTCGAACCCGCGACTCTTGGTTTCGTGGCCAGGGTCTCTGACCACTCGACAAACGGGCCAGTCAATATCAAAAATATTCACTGTTCTTGATCAGTTTATCATAATGTACTCGTATAGTAAGTAACAAAAGTTCCTAAACACTTTAAACAAGTAAATAAAAGACATGAATAAATGTAGTCAATTAGTTCTGTTGCTGACCGTACCATTCTAGCCAGTTCCTATAGTCCAAATTCCACAAAGAGTACTTAGAATAGTTTATGGTTATAATTTTTTTCTTATTTCAAATATTAAATACAGTGAGCATTGCTAACAAAATACTCCAGGGTATAGGTAATATTAAAGCGTATTTCATTAGATATGGTCTGGGAGTACAATGTTGATTTGGGACTTAATGCGAATGTACAAAGTATTTTCCTTGCCTAGCATATCGTTAAAAGCGATTAATGGTGCTTTGGGTATTGATTTTGATTAAGTAGGTGAGCTAACTACCTACTTATTACAAATTTTTGACAAATTTTGATACAGCTAGTTCCCACCAGTATTAAAGTATTCAAAATATCCTCCTATGTATCATTAGTAACTAGCTGACCCGGCTCACTTCGTAAGGCCCCGTTCTCGGATTTTCAATATAATTTTTTTTCTATTTTCCGCGCAACTTTTATTTTTTTTTTTTTCATTTTAACCTTCACCTGACTATATTTGGGCATGATTTTATGTATGTATGTAACTGACTATAAAAAAACACAACTAAAAAAGAATTAGCAAAATCGGTTCCGAGATTTGCGCTTAGCAACACGTTCAGCGATTCATTTTTATATTATAGAAACTATTTTTATGTTAACAGAGCTTGGCGAGAGGGACACCCCTTCGCCAGCGAGGCCCCTCCCCCCTGCCACCTCCTGCAACTGCGAGGAGTTGCTGTCGGTGGACTGTCAGCTCGAGACCAAGGAGCTCTGGGATAAGTTCCACGACCTGGGCACCGAGATGATCATCACTAAAACTGGGAGGTCAGTACATTTTATTAGTTAGTCAACTGCAGCTTTGTGGGGGATAACGGTATGTTTACTGGTGTCAAGTGTTAATAACATCTCCGGGAATTTATGTTCATGTGGAAATTTCTACAGAAAATGTATATAAAAGAGCCACATTTAACTCATGAAATGGCCATATTTTTTTAAAACTTGGTTTATCGTCTGGACTTATGAGCTGTAATATAAATAATGTGATGTACCTATAACATCAATTGTTCCTGCTAAATTGAAGATAGATTTTATACTTGACTGAAAGAACATTTTGACATATACGCGCACGGACGTAGCTAAATTATAATTTAAAAGAAATGTTGTAGGACATGTTAATGAATATTTATATTCATACCTAACTAATTTATATTTTAATTTAAAGTGGAATATGGTAGTGATATCATATTAAATTTGATTATAACCGTCTGATTAGGATTAGGAAATGAAACCAGTTTAGAATGAGACAAAAGCTTACATTATAATTATAATGAATAATAAAAATAAAAGACCGATACCAAAAGGAAACTGCGTAAAAAATAATTTTCTCTCAAAATTATATCCCTTGATTTTGGTAAGTTAAGCTACAAAAGAAAGAAAACAATCCCTTAATTAATAATTACTTGGCTCATCAACATAATGCAATCTTTCACTCCGCTAAAATCGGAGTCAAAAACAAATTAATTCACTGTACAATCACCCCCGAAAAGGGTTCAACGGAATGGATTCATCAGCCAAAGTGGCCAATTCCGGAATAATTACTTCGCGAACCCAGCCGTCCTTCAACCCTTTAACGAGATAAATTAAAAGTACATTTTTTCCTAACCGTCGGCGTAATGCCGAGCCATAAATTCACAGGGCCCTAAAGACAACAAGCAAGCGTTGGGGTGGGGAAGATGTTTTTATAGTGAAGCCAGAGGTTTATCTAAATAATTGCGTAGTCGGTGGCGGAGAGCGGAAAATTGGCATTGTGTATACCGAGCGATAGGGCCCGGCGTGGGGCCCTGATCTTTGGTCGCTGTCACACTGAGTAACCGCTCCCCGGGGCATTCACTTGTAACGCCGATGCAAACATTCGACTTCTCAAATCCAACCGTTTCAAGTTCACACTTTCAGCGCGTATTTTTCAACTTTTATTAGTCGCATATTTATGATCGCTTTATGGTTAACAATAACAGTTTTGTTTATGATCGCATTTTTATTCAATAATGGCAATATTTATTGCCTCGTGGACGACGTTAGAGTTCGCGATAAAATATCATATTTTCATAGGGCCGAACACGTTTTAATGTCGTTAGTAGGTGTCATAATAAATGTCTTATGCTTGCCAAAAGACAACTCCTTGGCTAAGATATTATTAGATAAATATTTAGTATCTTTATTTACCTACATATAAAGTTGGTCCTAAATTGTTCCACGGATAAATTACTACTTTTAAAAAGGAAGTTTTTTAACGCAATGTCAAGATGATTCGACTTCCAACAAGAACTTGTATAAAGGTACTGAATCGCTAATTCTATGTAAATTCTAATAATACAAATTTAATTATATTGGTAGATAAGTATTAAAATAATTACAACTAACTATATGAGCGGAAAAAGTCAACTGATTGATCCGTTACCCTCAATGTTTTGTTATGACAAATAAGCTTGTCAGAACAAGTGCATAGAATGAGCATAATCTCAGCATTAGGCTCGTGTCATATGTTATCGGCGGCGTGGGGCGAGGTCCCTCGCGCCTCTGCTGCAGTTAGCCTAAATCACTGTACTCTCCCAGAGAGGATTTCAATCCCGAGGGTGAAGTTGCTTGCTATTGTTCAATTGCTTAAGTATATTGCAACCAATTCATTTTGATACTAGAAAAATACTATAAAAATATATATTTTTTTTATACATAATTAAACTGGTGTTACACCTATTATTTTTATAAATTATAAACAATATATACACTGCAATATTTTTTACTTATATAGTTTCTAAGAAAAAACATGAAATAATAATTGCAGCTAAAACAAGAAATTGAAATGTAACATTTTGTAACAACACACCGGCAATAATATTAATTAATAAAACAATAAAGTACTGAATCGAAGCACGACACTCGTTACTATAGTTTGTTGTAATAAAAATACTTCCAAAGGGCAACCTGATTTGCATAATTTAACATTTTATTGTCTCCGAACATCTATAAAAGGTGTCCTGAATTACAATAAAAAGTATCAAACGCATGTAATCTTCACATTCACATCTAAACAAGAGATAAATCAACCCGTCCAATCAAAATGGGATATCGGGGACAAATTTTATCAGGGGAGGGCGTCGGGGCATGTTTTTAAATTGCTTTACAATGTCCTGTCTATTAATTTTGAAAACGTTTATAATATAATGCGTGTTGGGAATGAAAAAACATGGTCGACGTGAAAATTGCCAATTTTACGCGTGCAAAACTAACAAAGGCCACCAATAGCAATAAAGTGCGTTACTGAGCTCATTTTTATGACAAACTTAATATGAAAACATAAAGTGTGCCCTTATCTCCGGACATCCCGTAATACGCTTTATCTTTTTTTATTGCGATGCACAATCCGTTCCTTTCCACGTTGACTCAGTTGGCCACAGTCCAGCACTTGTCGTATTTTTTATCGATAGCGGTAATATTTTTCCGATACCATCTAATTTTATGAGCACACCGACTTAGGATTAAGTAATTATTAGGGATTTATTTGTTTTACAAATAAAAATAATAGTCGGTAATGTTTTGATGTGTTGTTTCTGTTTTTAATATTAAATAGATAAAGTAAATAACAGCAAGTTGAAACGATTATGAACAGTATTAATAGCTTTATAAACCTCTAATTGAGTAGGTACTTCGTACGCTTTGTGGTTAGAGCGGGCGTGGCTGTGGTTATACCGAATGGCTCTATTTTATTTGCAACTTCAATGACAGGTTAGCGAACTTGCGTGAAATGATAAGCTCACAACTATAACGTATAATGTCGAGTTCATTACGAAACTATAATGGACAAATATTATCTTAGTTTCTTTTGTTTGATACCAAAAATCGGTAATGTGTCATAGAGTTTCAAAATGTATTTAATACTTTTGTATGAATTGACGTATTGGGCGAATATATCGGACAATATTATTTAGAAGATCAAAAAATTTGTACTTTCATTAGACAATTGGAGTCTTTATTATATCACAATAAAATGTGAAATTCACAAAAAATTCAAAAGCGGTATTTATGACTGAGGAGATTGAGCTTGTTATGACTGAGGTAAATTATCGATATCCGTCATCTCGGGAGCGTCACATCACTAGCGTTGCGTGGCGTGCCTCGCGAGAAATGTCGGTTCGTCTCGATTTGTTTATTTTTTCTTCATTTTTTCGATTCGTCGTTTTGATTTACAAGCGGCCACTTTACTGCCGAGTGGACTTTGTTAGAACGCTAACTGGTGGAGGATTTATGTACGCCCCGGTCTGCTCGGGACAGTCAGTTTGTTCAAAATATTTGTTAAGTCATAACGCTCGCCCGTTCAATGATTAACAGCGCCATTGCAATACCTCAACCTGCGGTCAGTTCATTGTCGACGCCAGACGAAACAAAGTTGTATTTCAATGGTAATTAGAAATGCTTTCTGGATATACAACGCGAATCTTATCACCTATTGTCCAGGGTTTTTTGAAACCTTTGAGCCTGAGCAGTGTGATTACCAAGGAGGTAACTAACAATTAGAGAAAGATAATTGTCATCAACAACAAAAAAAATCATTATTGCTCAATCAAAATCAAATATAATGCAATGAGACAACTCCAGAAAGTCATGAGATACTTGTGCCGGAGTTACTCGCACAAGCCTTTGTGCCAGTTATTTCATAGAAAATATAATTTTCATGTATTAGAAGCTATATTATTCTTACTGAGGGAAATATTTTTTTACATGTTTATATTTTTATTACATTATCATATTCATATTTATATGTACTGATGCGTCCACGCATCAGTCTCTAAGGGTATCGGAAATGAGGTGGCAGATGATCCAATGTTATTATCCTATTGAAATTTAAGACCAAGCGGATCTCGACTAAATACGGGACATAATGTTAGGAAGATATCGTGATTTACTAATCACAAAGATTGGTACATCACAAAAATCACAATATCTTCCTAACATCTGACATATATCAGCGTCTTGTATATTATTCATAGATTTTGTATGACTTTCATAAACTGTGACATCAATAATTGAACATTAATTACCGAATTCATTCCCTGAATGGAAAGCATCATGTTTTATAGGCTCATAATGTTTCCATATAGGTATTCGTAGGCAGTAGATTGGTGTTCAAGAAATAGCTACCTACCTATTTGCTTTTTAAAATTAATTTGCGCCGTACGTACCTGCTAGCCGTTACCCAATATATTGCAATGTTCAATCTACCGTACCAATCAAAACTTATTTGATTGTTAAGGCAAGATTAGTTAATATCAAACACCATTTACATGTACAGGTATGTTAACCTTTAGCACCTGGCCACCCTTTGATCACCACCTACGGTCTTTTGTGCCCGCTCCAAAGGTGTTGACCGTTAAAAAAAATACAAAACTTATGGCATTTAACAAACAATATTTAGTGGCGTTTTGACAGTTATTGTAGTCAATGATTACTGTCGATTATGGTGGTTATAATGCAGTTTTTGCTCGCGAGGGCAACAACAGGTGCCTCCGACTCGGTTCGCAATAAAAACGCTTGTATTTCACAGGATTAATGTTGATGTTTACCGAAATGTGACGAGCGTTTGTACTTGGATATTTAATTTTTCATTCCCAATGGTTTCTTTGTACACGATAAATCACTTCATTAATAATTATCAAAGAGTATCTGCGGATCATTATAAGGTCTTTATTTCCATATTATTGAGGATAAAATTCGAAATAACTTTGATATCTATCTATACATTCATTCATATGTACGCAAAAATTTTCATTTCAGATAAGTGTAAGTTACGTTTTGTATTACGTAAGTTCTAAGTTAAAGTATCAACATTTTTTTAAGTAATTATCAAGTACATTAATTGTATTATCTGTTAGTAGGTCAATGTAAAACTCTGATGTCAATGACAGATATTTTCAATAGTGTCTTCGTAGCTAAGCTATTGCGAAAATTACCAGTCTTGGTCACGGGTATGAGTATAAAGCTGACTACAAAATAGATTTAACGCCATTTGAACTTTGCATTTCATTGCTTTTAAATGTATGTGGCTAACATCGTGCAGGTTTTTATGGTGCCAAGAATATAAACTATACTCATCAAATTACATTTATGAATTTGTAAATATTTATGTTAACGGAATATGTATGGATATCGCGTTTAAACTAGTTTTGTAGAGACGTCAAATTGACTAAATATTTGATAGTGCGTCAATAAAGTCGACGTTTATCGACATCCGAATGGCTAAGTATTAATTTGTTCTGTGTCACATCACATTGAAAGGTTTGAAGATTACATTTAGATATTTTTAATATAATTGGTTGGTAAAAGACATGTAGACTTTAAACGCGTTTGGCAGTTATCGAATTTTGATATCGATGGTTGGGAAGTTCGTATTGCAGTATTAAATTAAGGGTTGTCGACATCGTAAAATATTTAGGCGAACAAGCGCGGCCG
The DNA here is from genome assembly GCA_951394215.1 of Glyphodes perspectalis. Lineage (NCBI taxonomy): Eukaryota > Metazoa > Arthropoda > Insecta > Lepidoptera > Crambidae > Glyphodes > Glyphodes perspectalis. The sequence goes on along the minus strand of OX596202.1, from coordinate 12,407,146 downwards.
CCGCTTACAAGTGCAGAGTCAGCCGAGCGGCTTAGCTTTGTAATCGGTTTAATAAATCGCGCGCTCCGCCGACGAGGAGCGGTGGGGGAAAGGGGAGAGGTTCGACATGTGCATTAAACTTAATTGAAATTTTCGTGGGTACGTATTATTTTGCACTAATGCACCTTTCAGCTTGCGCTGACGGACGCGGCACTCCTGCGCACCGCGCTTGGGAAAGAGTTCAACGCACGCGTATAAGACTTAATCAAACGTCACATGTTTTACTTTGATCAATTTCACTTCGTATCCTTTTGTTTATGTAAGTATTTTGATTGATTGGTCACTAATATACTAAAATAAGGAGGTCAACAATGACAAGAAAATAAATATCTTCGATAAATTTAATAATGTTTATAGCCCATTTATGTCAGAATTCAAATAACAATTAATTTATACTAACATTATTACAACCATCTACAGGCGTTTGTAATAAAACACAATTACATTCCTTAACGAAATAGGCGATGTAATTAATGATAACATTCTAATTGGCTCACCAAGATTCCCATTTATGACTCGAAATTTTCTACGAGTGTAATGGCTCTGATGTACCCATGAAGCTGTTATATTTTCTTTGCCTATTTTACGACGTTGAAGGTATTACTGTCATGCTTAACTTTAAACATTATAGGCGCATGGAATACTACCAATTGTGATGAGCCGTCCCACTATTAATCTTATTGTTATCAATGGTATGGAAAAGTATATGAAGGATATGTTCACTGTAAGATTGTTATAACTACAGTGACTATATTTGGCATACTACAATCTAATAAATTTAGAATAGCCAAACCCAACGTCTTTGACTACACGAGGTGTAGATCACCCAAGTGTGTTGTCCATACACCAATGTTACTGTCACAAACAGTAATGTTATCATTTAACAATGCTGATGATTAATATACAAGTATCAGCTACTACTTATTGTACATTCAATAAGAGAAAATAAAGCACAAACACAATGAGGGTGCGCCCACGCAGCGCGGATTCGCGGCGCGCGGTGAGAACTGTCGGCTACCGTGCGCTAGCATTTACGCAACGCCACACCACGGTTATATTATCACGAATTCATCTTAACACCTCGACGAACAGCTTCAAAACGTATAAATTCACCCGCAAGATTTATGCGATACAAATCTCCTAAAGTGCTACGACGAAAACTATATTTTTCACGATAAATTTAAAAGTCAATTTGAGAGTCGGGTACATTATCCAAAATGAGTTCCGAAGACTGAGAGGCATCATCAAGAAAGGGTGGTCATTTAACAGCCATTAACGCCTAAAACATAATAAGCAACGTTAAATAATTACGAAAAAAGGTGTAAAAAGCTATTGAATACGAGGAGAGTGATGCGCGCGCGCCGCCCGATGAAAGGCTGACGGCGACGGCGGACGGAGATTGATTACGTAATCATGGACATCGGGTGGTTTTGGGAATCTCATAGAGAGTAATCATCATTCATCTCACGGCTCGTTGGTGTTGCATGAGAGAGACGCGCACGATTCACGCGACTCGTAACAACGCATACTTGTGAAGGTACTAATCGAATAGCACCGGTAAGGAATTGACTAATTTTACACGTCGTTAGCTGTCGGTTGCGCTAAGTTGCAGTATACAGTCGATACGGTAAAGTGTATATTGCTTACATTCACAGCGGTATCGTCTTCAGAAAAATTAACTTTTAGCCGAGTAAAAAATAAACCTTTTTGTCTTGCTTGTATGAATTTACAAGTATGTGTGTATTATTTGTAGAACAAGGTAGTTTCTTCAAACCGTTTAAAAACAATTTACTTTCTAAAAATAATTAATAATAATATTATTATAACACACTTCCGACCGGATTACGGAGTCTTAGGATTAGTTTATATTTTATTTGATTTTAGCTTATGTCCAGCTAAACTAATAAGGTACTTTTATATGTGTAATAGATACGTTTAAATACCTAATGCCATTGCTTAATTTCCTTGTGTTGTTGTAACGCAGAACGTAGCTGACCGCTCCTGTCGGAAATGGCCCGCGCAATGCAAACTTTAGAGTAATAATGACATTGATGTTTGGTTCTTGGCGCAACAATGAAGGGTACTGGCTGGCTGTCGACGCACAATTAGCCCGCCATTGTGCGCGCATTGTGCGTGCGCGGGCGCCCGCGCCGTGTTGGTTTTCCGCCTACGCCCATTGTGACCGCTTCAATCGCGCGCTTTGCCATTCCATTCGCTCTCAATGAGATATTATCTACAATTATTAGCTGAACATCCGATGTTTAAATAGATAATGATTTAATATTCCGTCGATTTGGTGTATTCGAGTTCGACTCATTGTGATTGATCACCTTAATTCGCTTTAGTAGCGCCCGGAGCTAGTCCGTGGATGATCGATGGTTTCTGTATTGTGTACGAATAAGGCGGTATTTGGATTGCTTGATCCGTGAGGGCTTTTTAATTGGTGCACTTGTTTGAATTACACTTGTCGGCGGCGGCTTTAGTGTCAATGTTTGGCGTTGCGGGAAGACAAAAGGCGGTAATGTGGAATTCTTCGGCCACCGGCGGAGGTGGGTCGCAGGAGTCAGGGCTGCGGGTGGGTCGCGCGTGCCGCGGGCACAATGCGCGCGTAATGAAGTGGGCGCGAGGGGGCGGCATTGTGGCTCAAACGAGGCATTGTGGCGGCGCGACCCGCGACCGCGACCGCGATCCGCTCGTTACCGGCACAATATACACACGATTACAGTAAAGCTTTATTTGCTGGTTAGCTCAAAGGAACTAGCCATTGTTGGCCTGTAATAGACGGAGTTGAAGAAATAAGCCATTACAAATTCTTTTAACGGTCATAGTAATAGTGAAAAGATTCGCTTGGACAGCTGCTAATCATAATCTTCGCTATACTTAGTCACGGTTGGCTTGGACCACAATTTTAGATTCACTTGATTTTACTCAATTATTTGTCAAGTCAATTTATGAAAAAAATGTATAAATACTTTTTATGACACTCTAGTTATAGTATCTTGTCGTCACCATAAGGAGTTTCTTGTTGTTGCTATCGGTTTCAAAAATATAGTTGTATAAGAACCCACAACGTTTCTGACGCATCGCGGCACATTATATCATGTCAGACTTGTTAAAATCTAATTTAATATAGTTCTGCTATGTACTATGATCACTGCAGTTATTTCGACTGTGTCGCCAATCCCGACCCGCTCCGCCGGGCCGTGCTGACCCCGCGCTGGCTGCCACTCCGGAAATCTAGTCTTATTAGCGTCTCCGTTCTTCTCGGACAGGACTGACTGGAATTGATTTGCCCGTTAGCTTATACAATTCGCATTTACCTACTAGGTGGTTAGATATGATGTCCACTTGTCATTCCATGTGTACAAAACTGTACGGTAGTATATACCTGAACGAACTTTATTTAATAATTTTGCATTTTTGTTGTTTTATTCATAATCAATTAAACTGTAATATGTTCTGTATTATTATACTGACTGAAATAAATAAATCATTTAGTAAACCTTGATCTGTTATTTAAGGATACATGACTATATTTATAGTGTCTGAAACATGTGCTGTATACTTTAAAAGAACATTCTCAAAATCGTAATTCCAAAAGCAATATAAAATAGGTGTAAAATTGTGTTTTTTTGTGATAAAGCGGACTATAAATTTCCAAATTAGAACTTTATGCCCGATGACATCACCGATAAAGCTAATTCACACGGGCCGCCCAAACGCGGTCGCATCGCTTTTGGATTTTGATTGGTATGCATCTGATGTGCGAGGAGTGATAGATGACAATAGTCATGCGGTGTCATCTGTCGGGCGCTAATTAGGGCGGTCGTTAGTCCCCGGGCCACGCGGAAGCGATACACCAGTTGTACCGTGAACTTTTTTAATCACCGCTTCAGGCGACACCGTAAAAAACCCCATAGCTAGCTTTTAGGGTTGACACCGTTCAAATAGATCGTTTGATATGTCGTATCGCAACGGCGATTGCTTGTGTGATATGAAAAATTTAACTATTGGGTGCTTTTATTAGATCATAGGCCATTTTATGAACATTAATCAGTTTCGTCAGTAAGATAGAAATAAGTGGTCATAAATATGCACTTGATGACTACTATTTTCTAAATAAACCTGAATTTAACAAATACCCAATATTTATTAATTAATTCATATTTTATATACTCGTTAGTAGTACTATTTATTTCCATTGCCATTTTTTTTTTATAAAAACATGTATATAATAAAACATATGGACTCCTATTAGCAATCTTTCTGAAGCAGAGCTGGCTGTGTTTTCATTCTACTCTCGTATAGTATTTTTTCTTTACTATGTAGGATTCGTATATGTCACATTAGATATTGATGTAGGTATATAGGTATATTATCAAGCACATTTTTTAATATCGTGTTATATAGTAGCTTCACTATCAACCCTAGGATATCCCACCCCCGCACATGAAAGAGTATAGGACATACTGCATAGAGTTCGTCATGTGGTGTCATTTTTTTCAAGTGGAGCGTTAAATTTTCACAGCTACCCCTCGTAGGAATAAATTATTTTTATGTCGATTCCGGGTGGCCGAAAGCAACGAGCTTTTTGTTCCGAACGGTAATACCGGCTCTGTGTTGCGGAAGTAAGGATTGTTTGAAAAGTGACAAGTCCCTAATTATTGTGGCAGATGTGACAAGTAACTATAAAAGTTCGAATGTCCTTGTAAATTTTGAAAATTTAATAACTTTTTCATATGTAGTGTTAAAATGTAGAGATTGGCTTTGTCTATGTGCCTCTATTATGTTATGAAGAAAAATAGTTAAATTAATGATATCGCGTATACATTTTGATACAAATGACGGCTAATGCGTCCAAATTACGTTCGTCGCCGGCGCCGCCCAGCGATGAAGTCATTATTTTCCATTTCCGCGGCGTTAAGTCGATAACTCGAAAATGACGGTCGTACGAGCAAGCCCGCAATCTGCGGCTCATTACCGAATCATGGAGTTGCCCTACAAAGGCATAGTTCGACTGCTCCGATTGTAATTTAGACGCCGCGATACGGAATAGGCGTTATCTTTAGAAAGTGATTTCTGAAGTTTGGGTTTTTGAGTGTTAGTTAATTAACCGACTTCATTTTATATTCAAATTAAGCAGTCCTTGTTGGAGTTTTATTGTATACTTATATATAGTTTGTAGTAAGAGAACATATTTGTAATCTTATCGTCATCATAAAGGATGACGATCTAGGATTACAAATGAATGTCATACATCAAATACTATCCATGAAGTCGCATATGTGTCATACGCGATTTTTTTTATTAGATGGCTTCTGAAACTATTTACTTATATTTTATAATGATTAAAGCATTGAAAAAAAAGATTAAACTAGATAATATTAAATAGTCTTCTTCTCAGATCAAAGTGTCTGGTCTGGTAATATTACATCAAGCTGTCTGGTCGTAAAAAGCAGGCTGTTTTTGTGAAGAGCATGTTGTGTTTACGTGGACCATCATCTACATTACACTTATGACACTGAATGTCTTGATCAAAACATATTTGAAGAATGTCTTAATCAGTTAATTTGTCAAAAAAATTACCAGTTTTTGTTCCCTTGTAAAACACCAAAAGTCATTCATGATAACATTAGAGCCTTTTGCTATGACGGGGGTGTTGTTGCATCGGCTCTATCGGTGACGTCACGCGAGCCGCTCGTCAGCGCCTGATGTTTATTGTCGTTTTATATTATTTCATTGTCGTTTTACTACATCGTCTACAACTCACTCCGCCGACAGCACGGGAAATCCACGCGTGACGACAAATTGCTCCCGTTAATGCCGAATTAACATGTTATCCCGGCAGGCCGACGACACGGAATTTTCATATTTTTCCTTTTACACGGGAAGTAAGTCATTTAATTTTTTATTACTAAACGTACCTAACAGTTTTACCTCACGATTCGTTTTGATATTCTGTACTTTTATGAATTAACATTGATCTACAACATGTGAGTCATACGAAATGCGAAAATGTGGGTCAGACGTGAAGATCGTTTTGTGCCAAAAATGTGGAGTGACAGTTGCATTGTATATTCATAACCAGTTCCGTGTAGTGGTTTCAAGGGGGAAGTAGAAAAGGTACTAGTTCCGTGACGTCTCTTCATAAAGTTTGCAAGATCTCACCTTTAGGTTGGGGTCTGTCATAGATGTCATTCAACTTTTGAGTGTGTTTTGGACACTTTGTGTTTACACTTTCTTGGAATCTCCCCCATTGATTCAATGCTTTGATCTGAGAAAAATAATTGCTAAAGATCCAACGCTCTAAGTAAGGGACCACAAAACGAGTGCGGCGTGTTAGCCAGTACATGATAGGTACAAACAACATATGACGTGAAAGTTCACGTCGACCCCTGTTTTCCCGAACGACGCGGGAATATGGCGGGCGGCGGGCGCGAGCGGGAGAGAAGGCGCGCGGTTACGAACATCGCCGCCCGTCCGCGCCCGTAAGCTCGTAATTTGCCTTTCTATTAGAGCGAGGGCGTGAAAAAAGGAAAGCGTTTACGGCGTGTTTAATGGGAGTGAGAGGGAAGAAATATGACCGCCCGTCGGGAGAAGGGAAAATTTTGGTTTTCACTGAGTTTTTGCGGAGATGTGCATCGGCTCGCGGAGTGCGAACGGGACGGCGATGTTGCGGCGTCGCTCCCCCGAATAATTAGCGGAAGTCGTGGCTTAGTGTACCCCCGGTCGGGAGGTTTGCGGGAAGGGAGTTCCTCTATTTGTCGTTTAAGAGTTAATCGGACGAGCGATTCGTCACCCTCGGGAGACCCGCCGGCGATATTATATCTTTATTATGAGTCTGTTGTGCAGGAACCCGACACTCGCCCCGGGCGATTAACGAAACCGTGATTATTGATAACTTTGTTGATACCGAATAGAGTGGCGAACAGGTCCGAGCGCTGATGTGATCTATTAAGCGGTTATTACGGGCCATCAGTTTAAATATTAGTATTACGGGTAGTTTAGTCATTTAAAATGATTATTATCATCTTATAAGTAGGTTTTTGTGTTAGCGTTAGGTAACTTACAAGGTTATTATGAGAACTTGTTTTTATTTTTGCTCCACACAACTTGGTTAAATTTTTAGGACATTTATTAGTCATGATGTTATCCAGACCCCTTAGGCCAAGGCTCGACGCATTGCATTATATTTATAAGTACCTAATACAGGTCACATAAGTCCTAGGTGCATTGAGTCAAGTCCAGATGATTGATGTTTTGTCGCATAGGCTAGAAGTTCAGTACTTGCGATATAAATGTCAATAATCTTCAGCCGATGTCTATAGACTCTATAAGCAATGGCACTCAAAGGAGTTGGTAGTGAATGGCGTCTATAAATGTCTTATTAGATCGAATGCGGTTGCACTGTGAGCAGTGTGTATAGGGCCCTAACACGTAGGCTATCATTAGCGCGTCAAGTGACAAATGCACCCAGGCCCGCCGGTCAATTAGCCACGAGTGCCGCGACATATGCTCGGCGACTGTGTTTGTTCCCTTTACGACACAAAATTACACAATGCCAGAAACCTCGTAGGTGCAGTTATTAGTGAGGGCTAGCAATTTTGGTCGTATTGTGTCTTGCTACAGTGGCTTCGACAAAATGAAAGAAGCAGACAATAGGGCAAGAAATGTCTACATGAGTATTAATGTTCTGAGCTGGTATTATTTAGTTTTAATTTAAAGTTAGTATGACATACAGTGAGTGTTAAAGAAATGTATGGGTTGGAGATAATGTATAGGGTGGAATGGAATTTCCATTGTGGTCCGTGGGTAAATGTCGCGACATTGTATGTAACTATTTTATTTACGCAACTAGACGTTGAAGCTCCTTAGGTTCTCCAACTTGACACGCTACTTACGTAACATATTGACATAATAAGCTTCAAATAACAGTATCTCAAAGTATCTCACTCACACATGCATAAACGTGGCTTCACGCTATAGTTTGACAGCGTGGAGTCCTTCTTTTCTTACTAGTTCGTGGTTGCCATAGAATTTTTTTTTGTAAAAACAAAATTGTTAATTAAGATTGAAAGGTTAGTGTGCTTCACTTACAAACTATCGTTATTTTCCTAGTATAAAAATTACGAAATCAATGTAAAGTATATGTAATTTGACCCTTAAATTCTTAATCATAAGATTTAGAATTTCAAGGCCAAATTGTACCTATTCAGTTCTGCGCATTCAGCCGTTCAACAAACATCGTCATAAAATTCACACCGCTAATATTACCTACTTACTAACAAAATCTAAGGATCGGTTAGGAATCTTTGAAACTATGAATGAGCAGAATATCTAGATACTAAGTTTTGCGTATTAGTCTTAAGGTACTATAATAAAATTGTGAATCATATCGTACATACCTACAGTTATAGATATTACGCATACCGCCACCGGCGAATTAATGAGCAATTTTATTTATTCGGTTTGCAATAACTAGACGTTCTATAACGTACTATCGACAATAAAAGTGAATTACATTATTGTTATATAATTAGATTGAACTGTTTAGTAGGCTATTAAAGTGGCGTCGGTTGTATTTTGTTCAATTAATTATATTTTGGACTGTAAACTTTTAATATAGTAGGTAGTTATAGTTAGTAAAAAACATCGTTTTATTGTTGTTACTTAGGTATTTACGCTTTCCAATTCTCACCATGAAATTGAGTTCATGAACTTATAAGGCATATGCGGCTGTTCCAATTTAATACTGTAAGATTTTTCATTGACTGTACTCCTCTTGAGAGCCAATCAGTGGCAAATGAGCGATGGCGGTAATTAAAACGGATCGCCTTACCGAATCAATAAACTGTGGCGATAAGGTAATTGATTGCACATGCCCGGTGCATTCCCTGGGGCTATTGGAACGGTTATGTTTACGACTGTACCTAGGACTTAGAGGTAGATGCGACGCGTGAAATTATGCTTAGTAAATTATAAGCAGGAATAGTCATGCATTAACCAAATGCTAGCTAACAATTTTTACTAAAATGAAACAAAATTGAGAAGCATTGATTGGTCTTTTTTTATAATATAATTTTAATGGCCTTTAAGTTCTATTTCCTGTGCTGTTCCGTAATTTGCAGTTTTAATGGAATTTATTTACTGCATCCTGTGCATTATCGTAAAATATAAACATTGCCGTTTTCCCAGTATGGGTAGAGTTCGCCGTCTCGCATTTTGCAAGTTTTGCGAGATTAAATTTTATCACAGTTTTTGTAAAGTGAGTTAGTCGATTTTGGTAAAATGATCAGGTATTAAGTCAGCCAGCGATGGCCAACTTGATTAGACCTAGAAGTACTTTAGTACACCTAGGTCTAATCAAGTTGGCTTAATTACATCTAGTTGAATGTACTAAAGTACATCTAGGTCTAACAAAATAACTAGAAGAAAAAATTGAGTTTCTCGTAGGCTACCTAGTATACAATAAGCTCATTTAGTTGAATAAAAAGTACTATACCAAATAATTTTATTTATGATGGCAATCTTTGTGTGATCCGACCCTAACTAATAATAAATGTAAAATTGAATTTGTTGGTGTGTACTCTTATGTCTTTATTTCTCAACCGGTCATCATTTAATCTCGCATACCTAGGTACCTGTCTTCGGGGATACAAGAAAGAATTTAATGGATCTCTCGTCCAGAAAAAATACTATTTCCGAGAGGTCACATCGGTGACACATCAGAGGAAAGTCTGCATTAACGATATCAAAGCCGTGGGAATTTTTTTGTATAAAGTACAATTGAACTTTTAGATTGAGACTAGATAATTAAAGCACTTTTCTTTTCGAATAATCATTGAAATGATCTATACTATACTAATAGCAGCTTTATAAGCTGAAGCGTTTGTTTGCTTGAAAGCGCTAATCTCAGGAACTACTGGTCCGATTTGAAAAATTATTTCAGTGTCAGATAGCCCATTTACCGAGGAAGGCTGTATAACATTAAACATAAACGCAGGTGAAACCGCAGGCATAAAGTCAGTCATAAATATACGGCTTTTGTAGCGTTTTTCTAACGCACCGTGTGTGGCACGTAACAACGGCGAACGGTACAAATGTGGTCATTTACAACATCTCAGTCTTCACTAGCTGGTGCGCCGCCGCAGGATGTCTTCTAGGAAGGCTGCGCAAGTGCAGGCCATTAATTACCGGACAATGGGGTGTCGTGGCCGATGAAAAGGCCGTGTCAATGAGCACCAACAATGGAGTTTTTGCGGGATCGCGTACGTGATACGGTGTTGGGGTTCGCGGAGATCGAATGATTTGATGTAAAACCTTTTTCGGTTGCATGTTTAGGTGTCACAGCTAGCTTAGGGTACTATTTTTTTTAATCTGTAGGTTTCTACAATAACCTTTAAAATAATTCCATTTGATTCTGGTATTAATAGCGATATCAGTTTATCAGAAGCTGCCTATATGATGACTATCGTCAGTGAAGTTCTTAAAGTGCCTTGGCTTTAATTAAATGTTTACTGTTATGGAAATCACATAAAATTTTAATTTTAACTACTTAATTATACTTATTTTGGTAGGTATTAAGAATATATATTTTTTTACATATTTAAAATGGTAATGGTAATCTAATGGCGTCAAAATGTTATTAACAAAAATTTACAAACGCACTTTTAGATGTTTACTGGCGATTTGATATTTTTGCTCCCAAATCATCATTATTTCTTTCCACAGCGAAATATGCAAATCAATATTGCTTGTTTTTGTACCTACACGAACAAATAAACTTATTATTTGATTTTACACTTCACTTAATTTATTAATTACATCATATAATATATAAAAATTAATAGCATTACCTTTCAATCCAATTAATATGACGTTTACGAACTAATTACTCCCACAAAATATGTACTAAACTTTTTATTACATTTTACGTCATTCCATATAGAACCGTATCGTTTAGACCCTAAAGTAGGATTTGCAATATCACAGTTTTGCAGTTCGGATGAACGCCTAAAGAATAGCCGAAAATAGTACATAAGCAATTGGCTGCCGGATCTTTAGTTTTTTAATTTTCTCAAGCTAATTAAAAGTATTACCATTTTCAGAATTGATTATGATTGTATATTGTACCTACCTATACAGATACTCGAATAAAACTGATGTACTCAATGAAAGCCTTTTCAGAAATCAGCTGCTAGTTTATTTTGGACGGAACCCCCGTCTAATCCGAGTATCTCATAGTTGAAAGATTTGCGAGGCTGTGTGTGGCACGGCTGTGGACAATGGTGTTTGGGCTGGCATTCGTCACGGGGCGCCGCGGGGCGGGGCGGGCGGGGCGGGCGCCTTGATTGATGACCCTGGAGTGCGGACCTGTGCGGAGAAGCCTCTCATTATAACGCGCTGTCAAACTCTATCAAACTTCATGCTCTACTGTCTACGGCTACACGTGTAAAGTGCTAGCAAAAAAATCGTATTAAGATAAATAAAGTGGTAATTCTATAAATTAGAGTCGTGGAGTACTTAATACTGACAAACTCGGAAGTGTATAAAAGCAGCGATTACCTACTAATGGGATTGGGGATTTACAAGAATAGCCATAACAGTCTACGGATCGTCAAATGTCATCTAACTCTATACAATTTAACTATAAATTTGTCAAATCCAGTGAGTAATGTTTCGGCCAAATTATTTTCAAACAAACTTAATTACATGACACGTCTATCGGCTATGTGCTCGATGGCCGGTCCAACTTAATAAACGAAATTACTGCCACTGTCATGTTTTCACTAATTGTTTAATCACTGTTGAATGTCATCGCCGCTTAGCGCTGACAATGCTTGTTGACAGCAAGCAATGTCTTCGTAATATTTTCATCATTTATTCATTAGCCGGTAAACACATACAACACTAGCCACGATTAACACTATTCAGTAATCAAAATATATTAACATATGAAAGAAAAATAAAAGTAACGATAGAAACGCCAATGATTACGTTATTTCAGTAACGCGATACTCCATAATTCAGACAGAGGACTACTAAAGAAGGTGTCAATTGAAAATGATATTTTCCGAAGCTTGTAAATAATGTGAATCGTCATAGGCCAGCATGTGTAACATAATATGCGGTTCGATGCGCCTCGCGATACCACACAGATATCCATAATCTTCGGGGGGCTTCGTAAATAAAAATTATTTCATATCGGGACAGGTGAGGCGTCAGGTTACCCGGGGCCAGGGCTGGCGATGGCCCAAAGTGCGGATGTTACGCAATAAATGGCTTAATCGATTGGGTCTGTCATTGGATGTGACGTGCAATATTATCCATAGACCTTTTCGAAGCTTTTAGTTTCACCTCGAGTATTCGATCGCTGAAACGACATAAAAGACATGTTTCAGATAAACTTCAATACGTAGCTCCTTCGTTATGAGTATTCGTAATTACTAAATATAGGTACGTCTCAAAATAAGTATCTAATTAAGTAGAACACACATATCTAATATCAGAGAATTTTAGTCTATAAACTGTCGTACTTGATAATTCATGGAATGCTACTGGTCTATAAACTGTTATCTGCTGCTGTCATCTAACGCGACTGTTTCCGAATTTAACCTTTAATCTCTTGGTACAACGATGTTCAGTTCTAACAATTTAAACGTTGTTGCCTTTAAATAACCATTGACATGTTAAAACGCCATCACGTTTACCTACAGCCGGACGTTAGCAGCCCTACGAGTTGTTGTGGACGAGTGGGCCACATTAGCATTCGGACGAATTAGATCGCCGGGAGAACAGGTGCGGCCTGTCTCGTCAAACCGTCAAACTAGAAGCGTTTGACGTTATCTATGACAATAATGCTGACGTCGAGTATCTCTATCACAAGATACTAGCTTCAACACGAGTCGTAAAGTCATGTGTGTAATAGAATATTTGTTCATTCAAAATGCCTAACCTTTTTTTTCTGAATACGCATTGTTGGAATAAATTTAAATTTGTGTAAAGTTATTTTTCTTTTGTTTGACGTCGGGCAGCTCGTTAAAACATGATTAGGCGTTTGCCTAGGTACTGATAATTGTGTGAACTGAATGTGTAAGAGCTATATCCGCGAAGATAATGATAATACACGATCAGGAAAAAACCTGCATGCAAGTTATCCCGTGTTTTAAACAAACAATTTACTGGGCATATATTTTATGAATAATACCAATTATCCTTGATTCATTGATGTATTGTTTGAAAAAATGATTTATTATACATATTAATCACTATCGACTTTGCAGGGCTAAGAGGTCGTATATGAGTAATGCAAATCGATCATCACGTAAACAATGCTAATAAGCTTATGAATACGTTTTCGTGTCGGCATGAACCCGGTGACACAGCCGACTTGAGGTACCCACTGTGCAGCAATAAATAACAATTAGTAAACCCCTAATTAGCCATGTAACGGGCTTGATAAGTTTTTATGTCTTAATATCGCGTGCCCCGCTATAGTTTGGTGTAAATCCGGCGGTAGTTGGAAAGGTATACGTGGTTAGTAAGCACGCTTCCCATTTTGTAAATAGTGAGGTCCCGACCGAGACGTCGTTGTCTACCGTAACCGAGTGCACTAGTGTGAGGCTCCAGCCCGCTCACACATGCGAGCGCCCTCCCCGAGCAGCCCTTGCCAGCCCAAGCGGAACCTCACATAAGCCTAATAAATACAGCCACGCGTAGATACTCATAATATTTGGCCCTTCGGCAGTTGTTTACCCCGCGTTCGTTGCGTTCTACAAACCGCGGTAATTTAGACTGATGCCTCATTAAACCTGCTTAACTTTTGTAGTTATTATTTTATGATTGTAAATTATGGAAGAGCTGTCCGAAGATAAAAGAATTTATAGATATAATATTCATAATTCGCTTCCGTCAGCACCATTATGGCGAAATTAACGGTGTATTAGTGGGCATATAAAGTAATTAGACTCGTTTAAGCCGCAGCAAAAACGCCTCTAAGAATATTATTTCGGAGTCGGTGGTGCACTCGCTCGGATCGGACAATTAATAGAGATGTATCTTAATCGGACGGATTACAAGTGGACAACTCACTTGTCACCAAACGGTGCTAAAGTGTTTTATCGGTGACGGATCAGTGTCCTCCGAAATCATCTGGAATTCAAATTGTTCGTCGCTTACAAAACTATAAACTTCGAAATGAGAGCGTATAGGAAAGTAGACTCTGTCCGGTTACGTTAAGAGTTTTTGGTGGTTGTGTTGCGTTCATTCTTACGTGACACCGGGGCGGTGTAGCTGACGTGGTGCTCGTTTTGTGCTCGTCGCCTAATCCCGCGCTTAGCTAACCGTTTTGACAAGATTTCAGATGTACAGATAAGGTTGCTTTTGACTTTTTAGTGTATCTGGAGCTTTTCGTGTTTCCATTTACACGGTGGATTATCATGCATTGCAGAGTGCTTCACTTACCTTAGTGTCTTGGGTAAATTTTAGAGGTTGTGATCTGTGGCCTGATATCGGATTTATGAATTCTTATTAAGTTTCCCAGAGTATAATAAATATATAGGTATGAATTTAATCTCTATTGCTATCTAGGTGTAAATGTACTTAAAACGATTAGTAGATATGTCAGGCGGCTTTTTCAGAACAAACTGTTCTGAAAAAGTACTCTACGTAACACTGGATGTAAAAGTACTATTAAGAAACGTATCATTGAAATCTCTATCAGAATAAAACAGTTGTCTCTGGTAGGACTCGTCTAAAATAAACACTCGTACAAATTGTCTATTTGTGAAATGGATTATTAAAAGATCGTCGATCGATCGATGTCAGATTACAGTCGTTTTTTTATGAAACCTCTCGGATTTGGAAGTGAGTGGCTTCCTAGCCCGTGAGGCGAGATAATATCGACGTGGCAAGGGCTCGGCCAAAGGCACCGCTCGCGCAGTGACAGCGCGCCACAATGCAGTCGTTTAACACGCTCATCGCATTTGGACGATCTCCTGACAGCTCTAATGCGGGCCCCGATCCGTCTCGGACAGCCTTTTCGGGTTGAGGCGATTCATTTGTAGACGTTAAGGTGCGGGTTAACTCATCAGCGGTGGTGGTAGGTGGCGGGGCGGAAGGTGCGACGGCTGAATCAACAATGAGTGTAGTTTGCGGCTGCGGTGGCGTGCGCAAGGCGTGTCCGCGCTTCATCGATCGCAGCCTCCGACGCTCCTCGACGACGTCTGCTCCCCAGCACCCGCCCCCGCCGCCCCGCGCACGTTAGCGCCCCGACCGACTGCATTTACCACCCGCCACCCCCACATACGTACAACTACCTGTCTACCGCCTGAACGTTTCCTACCATATTTTGGCAAACATTGCAACCGTTTTTGTTCGTTATTATTTCAAGACAGCATAAAGTTGGTTTATTACGGTCCGTTTATATAGGTACCTATTCGCGTTGGAGGTGTTGATTCGCCGGCCGGTAGCTCGCTCGGGAAGGCGCAATTAAAGCAGTTTACATCTCCTCGCGAGCGACCTGTAAATGTTATTTGTGCTCATTAAAACTGAATTACGTTATAAATTTTATGCGCGTACACTGTAGCCACGTTAATGTGCTCGAGAAATTATCGAAACATTGTAATGCGTTTATTCACCAAATTAATTGTGGTAGTACACCATTAAAGTGTGGTACCCAACTTTTGTTTCATTTTTAACGTGAGACCTTTACGGAACCTGGTTGTATACATTTCTCAAGTTGAAAATGCAATGCTGCTCAGATTACTATGGATTCTGTAGACCAGTTTGCGTCGCTGAAAGGACGTTATTGATCGACAAAAATCCATCAAGAACCTATGAACCGAGTCTAATCTACATGCTTTTTAACATAGAACTTAAGGACAATAGATAGTTGGTGGATGTATGATATTCGTATATACATTGCTTTTTTACTAGTGTTTAATTGGCTACAATTAGGTACATGTTTCACATATCTCTATTCTATAAGCTACACTTTACTACGGTTCAATGTTAAAACCTTACGTTAAAATCGAATGGGAATCCTGACAAAAAGCTGGAACAAGTGATTGTTCACACACCGCTTACATCACATACGCGATGTTTTATGTACAGGTTTCATAACATTATTTCAAGTATCAACACACAATATTAGCGGTCTAAATTAAATTTGTCGGGTGTCGGCCGCGGCGCCGGCGGCGGTGATCCAGCACCGGTAATGCGCCCGCGCACTAACGACGCAACGCGACCGCCCGTCACGCGCACCGTCGTACCTAACGTGACCATTTTTACGTTTGATCAAAACGGGACATTATCATACTACACGTATGGGATCGCCCTCTTGTGTTTTGTTCATTTTAACGTCTGATCAAAACGAGACATCATTATGTCATAATGTGACATATGACGTGATCGGGTTTGATCATAACGGGACATCATCATACTAGGTATAATGTGACCGTTTTTATGTCTGTTCACAACTGGTGAAGTCTTGGCATACTAACCTCCAATAAATTGGCTTAAATCTTAAGCTCATCTGCTAGTTTATTATATGATTTTGAATTAGGTAGTATGAGTCTCAAATATGATCTGACTGCCATGCAAGGTGTTACCTAAATTTCTCGTAAAAAAATGTATATTTTAATTTTAAATGAATTGTATGATATCGAATACCTACCCAAAGAGTTAGATAGAAGAGAATTTCGTTAGATTCCCAAAACGGGATATTTTTTTTCTTTTACGGACCTTGGGACAGTCACGTTGAAGATGAAACGTACGGTCACGCTAGTCGTACCGGGTAAGTAACTTCGTCAGTTTTATTCGGACACGTTTGACATTGAGCTCTCGTCCTGGGCCCTTTTGTGTGATTGGAATTCGGTTTTGATTGTGTAAGAATATCAACTTTTTTTCAAAACGGGCTTTTGTGTATTTCGATGCTTATGAAAGTACCTACTAGGTAAACCGCTTTGTGACAAGTTTGACATGGTATTCAATTTAAAAAATGACTCTCTAACTGGATCCCCTAATATAATCAGGAAAACAAGTTCACTTATTTTGCGGTTTAACGGGAATCTTTGCAACACGAAGACTCAAAAATAACCGAAAAAATTCAAAAGTCGTCACTCTAGATTTAAATCTGCTTATTTAAAAGATGATTCAAATTCTAATAATGTTGACATACAGTTTAAGATTGTAGCTTATTGTTCAGATTGTAGTTCAAAATCTTTTGCGTAACAGGCAACGTATTTGTGACGAAACAAAGCAACAATTTAAGTACATAATGTATATTTAAGCATTCACTTATCGTTATATTACGTTAAGTAATATATGTGTAACAGGTTGGTACCTAATACAGATTTTTATACAGAGTTTAAAGATCTTCGCAAACAATTGCAAATTCAATTATTTTAACGCTTGCATTTTAACTAACGATAATTATGTCTTACAAGTTGATAGCCTGGAAGTTTATCGTAAAACGGAATCATTATTTGCTATAATCAATCGCACTACCTGCTTAGCAAAACAATAAAACTAAGAGATTATGAGGAACCCGATTTACAGCTTTGAAATTATACGTTTTCTATAGGTACGCAGTTAAAATGTTTTGCTATATATATATTAGTTTGCTATTATTTATTACTGGCTTCTACCGGCGACAGAGAGATTCCCTAATTTTTACTGGATAAATGTATTCAATGTCCTTTCTTAGGGTTCATACTTTTGCCGTTCCTAATTTAATCAGGCGGGATTGAATAACATAACAAACTGATTAAATTACTTGTATGACATTAGTAACAATTAACTATATAGATATGATAGATAAATATATTATAGATAGATAGATTCCGTGTGGGTCTGGGAGTTAAAAAGAATGTGCCAACTGTGTTACTAGCCTAGCATGTCCTAAAGGTGACTAATTGTATACCGGGTTTTGGGTTATTGATTGTGTAGGAGACGAGCTAGCCACTTGTCACTACTTTTTCACAATTTTCCATCTAACCCAGCCTTCTTTTATATTTGGCCGAACGTGGTTATTGGGGCTTACTCTCTCATTGACTCTGCCTACCCCTTTGAGAATGGAGGGCGTGATGTTATGTATGTATGGATATAAATATTTTGGTTTATCCCAATAGGTATGTAGTAACAGCTAAACAGTAGAAATAACCACGCGAGCGTGGCGTAAACTGTCATAAAGTTACCGTTTTCGCACTACGAATGCGCGGATCCAGCAATATACGTTGAAGCGTTTGTATTGAACCCCCCGGGTGATGCTCACCAAACCGGTTCAATGCATGGCTTCGTGTACGCGCTCCCACTTTTATTGTAAATGGCTTCCGCCCTTGATTGCGTTTACTTAGAACTTTGATCTGTCATAATAATGTTTTGCATGTGCAGAACTATGGTAAAACTCATTGCACATCAGAACGTAAATACTTAATTTATTTCAAATAGGATCTTTTTAAAATAAAATTATACTATAGTAAATAATTGATTCTATTTTATCAATGCTACTTGGAATTTATAAGCTCGAATTAAGCGAGTGTACTTATTATATGGAAAGGTTTTTCTTCTGACCTTAACAACTTTTAGTTAGAATAACAGTAAATTAGATCATAGTTACACATCCTTAGTTAAAGTATAGCAATCTGTTTGTGTTTCTCCTTGTCACCAGCCTTTATGGTACAAAACTGTACCCATTAAGTTGCCACCAATTATCGACATCAATCCACAATATAATAAAAAACACTGTATTCCACTTTACATTTACATTACTTGTCACTAAATCTTTTAATGCATATAAAAAGTTTATATATAAGTTGCCGCAGGCAGTGACGTTAGCGCCACATGTGGCCGCAATTTTTCACCACTTTCAATTACGAGTACTTGCGGTATATCCTGATATATTGTACGCAGTGAGATGTAATCTAGACCGAGGGCTAGGCTTGAGGTGGTTTTTGTTTACAAATAGCACAAATGTCCCTATATTTTAAATATGATAGTATGTTTATACTAAATAATTGAGCAGCTGATTGCAAATAGCTGAAATTCGACGTAATTATGAATTGATATTATTAATATAGCTTTTCTAATCATAGGTTACAATTTTTAGTTAAATTCTGCGTATCAATAATAGCTAGAATACCACTTATTTATAGTTAATTAAAATAAATATATCAGACTACATTACATACATTGATCTAACTCCGAAGTAAGTAGCTTAAGCACTTCCGTTACGGATATCAGAATCAACAGTGGTATTACAAATATATACTTAAATATTGGATATTAACACCCAAACACAATGACAAACATAAGTATTCATCACACGAATTTGTCCTGAGTGGGTATCGAACCCATAACTCTTGGATCATGGGGCAGGGTCACTACCGAATGAGCCATCGAGCATGTCAAATTATGGAGTTTACACGGTCAAAGATGTACGCCAGTAGAAAATAGATATTAATATTACATGTTAGACTTCAGTCTGTATTCGGGCAAGGATGTCTTTCTCCATTGTCTAGTGTAATACACATAGAACAGGCTTATATTACGGAGTTTCAGAGACCAGTTCGGAGAAAAATAAATATTTGTGTACAGTTTGAAAATCTGACTACTTAAGTGACTTAGAATTAATTTACAGAAGTAATAAAGTATGACTATAATATAACAAGCTAGAAATATAATTGTTACATTACATTAAGTGTCAAAATCACTTACACAATAAGAGTTGTACATTTATAAATATCAGGTGCACATTGCAATTAATAAAAATTTATTATTTCGTCACAGGATAGCCCTTAAAGTAAAACGAGGTAACCAATGCGCACGAGTCGGCATCGCTAATTGCATCACCAGCTGACTCCGACTAAGTGCCGATATCAATCTTGACGAACGCATCATGGGAACCTTTACTGCTTCACTTAAACGCACTTTGGTTTTCTAATTAGTTAAAAACTAAAAAAATCATTAACTATGAATTAAACTATAAATTACGCAACTTCTTACAATTAGTCAGCTTGTCATAGTAAAGACTCATTGTCTTTGTGTTGTAGTTAATAGTCCATATGATGAGAATAATACGGGTAATTCCGTGTAGAACCGCTTGTAATTAATGGGCAGTTAAAGTATGATATTTCCTATATTTATAGGAAATAATTCTTGTCCGTGGAGTTATCTTGTCAAAAGTGGCCATTTATGAATATCGATAAAAATATGTTCATAAAGATACTAGTTAAGAAAATATGATATGGTTATAGGAACAATATTTAAAAAATATATGTATACCGAAAATATTATACTGGGGATTGATACGAAAATATAGCATAGTTTTATCACTTTAAAAATTATAGAATTTGTTTATACGTGGTAATAAAATCTCACGACACGTTTTTCTTACAGTCGTAACTGACGTCAATCCGCGTCAATGCGCCATTGTATGATTATAGGCCGTGGATAATTTTATTGGTTCAAATGCAGCAGGTTCCGGAGCAGTGTCTTGTATCGGCGCACCTGCGGACGCTTTATTGCCGTTTATAGACGCTTCTCGGTTCGTTAAACCTGACTTAGCAACGTCCACAACACGCCCAATAGCGACCGCTTCACGCGTATCGCATACCTATTCCAATAATGCATAATTAATTACGTCTTCATTAGATAATCCACTGAACAAGTTTTTGTGAGCGCTCATCGGCTAATATTTTCATAGCTCGTGCTAAACACTCATTAACGTTGAATTGACTTGTTACCATAATATTTCGCAAATGCATACGACACCGCACACATCTCGTGGAACAATAGCACTGTTTTTGTCCGCAAACAACTGTTGCGGTGCGACAATAAATCAATCTATCATTGTTGCTACAATTACTATTAATTGTCTTCACATCAACATACTTATTGTGGAGAAATATTGTGTAGTGCGGGCTGTTACGCTAGGTGCAACAGTAAAAACCTGCCATGCGCGAACTCGTTACGAAAACATCATAAAAGAATGCCACTTACACAAGTCGATCTATGGATATTTTATATGTTGCTATAATTACATTGAAGGATCTCATAATAATATGTTAATGGTAATTGCGCTTATTGTAATAGAGCTTACACTCATTGTATCGCGTAGATGAATTGAAGGGAAGAGTATATTCTCTTTCATCTGTGTAATTGCTTACTGATAGATACTCAAACATACGTAAATATGAAACTTTACTTTTACTCATAAAAAGTATCACATGAGTTGGGCTCTCTTACTCTATTGTTATTGCTCTTAATATAAAAGTTATTAGTAACTTTTAGTTTCTCTATAAATATTGCAACATGTTTTTTTATCGAACATGTTTCCACAATTTCCCCGGCGTGTAGGTAGCCGCAGTTTAATAAACGATCTCTCACAGTGAAAGGTTGGTCGGGAATGACATTAACCCTTCGCTGCGAGAGCTATCGACAAATTGCTACTTGCGTGCGGCGATCGACGGCCGTTAATCAACCCGCGACGCGGCCATTCCGCGCCGATGCTTAGAGCTACGCACTGCCATTTTACTGGACGGGTCTCCAAATTGTAGCACGCGTGACGTCAGAAAGGTCTTAAAGACCGAGTTACTTTTTTGATTAGGACATTTTTAGGCATGACCATTTTTGTAGCGTAGCTTCGACGTGAATTGTCCTAAAAGTTTGAGCTCCTGAAAGCCATTCGTATAAAACAAGTTCATTTTTGATATCACAAAAGGCGGCAAACAAACAAAATACATGTAATATAAATACAGAAAACGGAATATGCAGACTAAAATACTGCTAAATTCGTTTTCAAATTATAGATTGAACTTAAGAACGATCTTTTTCATCCATACGTCCAACATTGGAACGTATTTATTCATGCTAATTTTAGCTAACTGCCTTTACCTGTCATAAACATGTTGCCGGTGCGCTATCAAAGTGCTCGAATAGCCATGATCGTGATGGTAAGTTAATACGGGCTACCTAAGCTGGTAACAATCGTACGCACCATTGAACACGCCGTTACATTAACTTGATGGGATAATTGCAACCTCGTTGACAGCTTGTCCGTAACTGCAGACAATTTTCGCCCGCTCGCTATATAAAAAGGCGCTTAATATCAGTCACTTAGTTAAGTCAAATTAATACAAGAATGTTGTCTCTCCCGTGTCGATCCATTTTTATATTGTCGGTATTCTAGCGTATTGTGTTTTTTTCCAATTATTTCTTATTAGCTCTTTTATTAAAAATGTGAACTTGCCTGGAATTGTTTGTATTGTTTTTGCGCATTGGCAACAACAACAATAACTTAATTAACGTTTGACGTTCATTCAAGTTGATGTCTAGATAGAGAACGCTGAGAATGTTGAATGTGTCCTGAATTAGTTCTTTTTTTGCTTGACTATATGTATACATACTTATAATGATTTCATCGTCAAAACGTTGGTGCTTTTATTTTTGATCTTTTATTTTGTTTAGGTAAGAAAGAAATCTTGTATAACATCCAGAAACTAGCTACATAAAAATAAAAATAAAGTTTATATGTCTCGAGTTTCCAAAGTATAATCAAACTTTACTTAGGTACTATAAAGACAAAACTTGAATCCTTTAATATGATACAATATATACGCAAATAAATAAATTTTATTTAATATATTTCATATATTCAATAAAATTTATTTCAAATCATCATCGGCAAAATCAGTAACTTTTCCGTAATTGGTACTTCTGTAATAATCATCAGATTCCAATAACATTTTAACACAAACAGAACATCCTATAATCCTCTCCTAATATAAACGAAGCACCTAATCCGCCGCTAAATGAAAAATCGTTTTGCGGGACGTAATCAAAATTAAACTTTGAATTATGAGCTCGAAAGTATGAATTGCCTTGTAAAGGGGTTGGGAGGTACGAGATAGGAGCAAAAGGACGAGATGAGACGGCCATTAGCGGAATGAAGCCATTAGGAGCGTGTAAAACAGTTAATTACTGGCGTAATCTCGACCCGAGGTGGCGGAGATACTTGCGATCGCTATGAAGAGGATAATGACGGAATATTATTTACATCCACCTTGATTATGCTTCGAACGTTCAATGTTTCTGTCTAGGATACACTGTTTTGTAACTTTGTTTAGCTCAAACGTCATAGACTATAAAAAATCAGATGCATGACATGTACTTGCAAAATGTACCATTTTACACGGGATAAAGCGGGATTAGGCTTGAAAAAACATTGGATAATTGTGGCTTTTTAAGTATGTTCCAATAGCTGAACTGACAAAATCAAGTATGACTGATCTTGACCGAATTAATTTAAATAAGCTCTTTTTATAATGAGACAGCGCAAAAACAAATTCTACACGAGCTAAATAGCGAACGTAAGCCAGTTATTTATAAATTAATAATAATTGCTAGCACATTATAGCTTGGTTTTATATATTATTAAACATAAAATCGTTATAAATTAAGATGTCCATTGACATTTTGCGTATCATGGTCGTGTCTTAACAGTTAGATTATTCCCTTTTTTTGGTGGATGGAAAGCGCTTCGCTTTATGTAATGATAGACAGGAGAGGTCTGTGGTAATGATACGCGACCTATCACGTACGGCACAGACCAGCGGATGCTAAGTCGCGTAATCGCTACGGGCGGCCGCTAGTCTGCCACACCACTGCTATTTTTATAATTGACTAGCAGGAGGATATGGTATCGCTGAACAAAAAGGTCGTTGCTAATATAATTGAATTTTAAAACGATACGTGGTCTTACCGACAAACATTTCAAAGAAACAATTATAATTACTTAGGTCTTCAAAATTAAACTAAGTCAGTAAAGAGCGGTTGTAGCTCAATAGGTAATTTGCCCCTATATGCAAGTAGTTGGTTGGTTAGTCTGTAGTTGGTTTCAATCTCTAGATTCCTAAAAAAAAAAAACCGAACTGTACATTTAAATAAGTTTGGTTGTGTAACTATAATACAATTAGTCTGTTCCTATAAGGTGTTACGGGGTCACTCTCAGCAATAATCAGCCTCGCTAAATCCAGAATCAATGCCTTTGGGCGTTCGGAATTCAAAAAATTAACTGATTAAAACATTTCATAATCACCTGCAATACTTGAAATGTATTATCATAGCAGTTATTAATAGCTTGACAGATAGAAAATTAAAGTTTTGATACATAAAATACTATCTTGTTGACATGCAATTCGTTTATCGTATGATTTTATGCCCATATCGGCGGTATTAACCGTTAATTGGATATGTGGTGGCTTTTTACATTCAATTCATGATCATAGCGTGCGGTTAAATGCATTTATTTTAAGCCAATATGGAACATGGGTTATGTATGGACACTTAAATCGAATTGCATTTATGTATAAACTTTAAACTAATAATAGGTCGTTAAATGTTAGGTCAACCGATTTATAGTACAGAAGGTTGCTGTGGGACCTCATATTAACAGGATCTCTGTGGAGCAATAGTACCTATTCATTGAACCAGTCGTAGATGGAATTAATAACAACAATACGTTATATACAACTGAACATCAGGGTTCAATAATATATTAATTAGAAAAATAACTTTTTGTTGATACGTTGTTGTTATAAAGTTTACTTATATAAATAAAGATGCCATGTTGTCAATTGTCTATAATTTTATATGTTTGGTGACCAAGATGGTAGCCTTAATTTTCATGGTGTTATGCTAATGCTTAATGCTTGTTATGTGATAACAAACATATTTAAAATCATATATAATAATGTAGTTATACATTACGTTTTTATTTAAAAAAATAAACAAAATGTTATCTCTTTAAAGTCTAAACCGATATAGTCTCGAAAAGTATCTTCTAGAATTCGTATGCACAGACTGAAAACCTTTTATGTTTACCATCTCAGTATTACTTACTTACTAAACACACACTACCTTTAACTTTATTTCTACTATCTTTATAGATGTAAGTACAATTATAGGCTGATCGATATGTATAAGTGATAAGATCTGAGACGGAGACCTGGTGAACTTAATTCAGGTTTCTTACCTAACACAGGCACCAGCGATCTACAAACTGATCACCCACTTAATTTTACCTCAGCTCATCTATCCTGTACCTACTTTAAGTTTAGTACAAACTTACTTTAAGTGTTATTGTGTTATACTTAAGCGTACGTACTCTAAGAACATTATAACCTCACCTGTCTTTGTTTTGCGGAGCGAAATAAACAGTTTTTATTATTATTAAGAGACACATACATATTTGACAAAAAAATCACAATTATCATTTTATATAACATAAAGAAATGGAGAAGTAAAAGTGATTCCGGAGTGGCCATTTAGGATTAGAATCATGTTACCGCTAATTTAATATAAAGACTCCAATATACTATTTATAGGTGCGCACGCGTGTCAGGTGCCACAAAATAGTACAACTTTTATTGCGTTATAAAATTATAATTGGACCATTCAGCATTTTTATATTTTGTCCACCGCCACACCATCGAATTTGGACGTGACCTCGATAATTTAGGGCCAGTGTAGTCGTGGCCAGCTATTGGCCATAGTTAACTTTACGACGTCGGTGTTCCGGCGGAAGCCTCGTAAAACTACGTCATCAGATTTCGCTGATAACGATTAAAGGGCACCTTGTTACCTTAACTGTTTTATAATTATCAGCCCGATATTCATTAGCTTTATATGCACAACTGAGTTATAACATTGCAAGTATTTTATCGATTGCGGGATCTCTAATTATCGGTCGATTACTATATTTATGTGAGGAAAAACGGTGTTCCGGTTAACTAGTGGGAGCGAGTTGAAGAGTGCTCCGCGAATCCATTTTGCTTATCATGCGTTGACCTTATAGAAGATTCTATCGTGTAAGATGTTTTAGATTCTTTAATAAAACTATTCGACATTTAGATTGCGAGGGGGCCTTTGAGTTATGCCATATTTTAATTTCGAAATGTTTTTATTGATTCTATTATGTATATATTTGTGTTTTGAAAAAGCAACAACGAACGCTCAGCTATGTCTGCACAATAATCAGGTAGGTAATTATTCTAAACGTGGATTCTTATCCTTTATTATGTGAACAAATTCACGAATAGGTGGTTCCTGAGAACATACAGTCTTATTTAAAAATGTTTATTTTCTATTTTCACTCGTCCGAAACCGATTTCAGACACACCACAAGTTAAAAAAGAAAACAAATTCGTTTTTTTAATATCGAAAAATTATGTCGTATGAAACGTATTTTTCGAATACAAAGGTTTTATTTCGAAGGTGGGTAATAAAATATGAAATAACGCGGAACATCAGCCAGGTACGCCTGTGCTCAATAAAACTTTAACGTGGCCTCTTAAATCAAGGCCTACTGCACACCTTGGCTCCGGCCGACACCTTACTGTCTAGAAAGTGCACCAAACAAATAATTTAAACAGCTTGCATCCTATGTTTGTTGCCGAGTGGTTAGACGGCCACGAAACCAAAGGCTGCGGATTCGAATCCCGCGAGAGGAAAATGTTTATGAGGTTATTATGGATGCACTATATAGTCATGCATGAACGTATTCAATTAGGTGTCTGTCCGTTACTAGGATATATGTTTAGCTTGAGGTATTTATTATTAGTTAATATGAAATATATTAAAATTCATTATCTATGTTATAATGATTCATTATATGATTTTATTTATGCACTTAGTAAATTCTATATAATGTTAAAATGCTGCTATAAAAGTTGTAATTTGCCATCTAATAAATATTTATTTAAATTCAAGTTACCTACTATCATTATTATCTAGTAATGTAATCAACATTTTTAATTATACTAACTCAGATTTAATCTGCATATTATAATATGTTATATATAATTTGCATGAAGGAATGTTACTAGTTACCCTGACAGCCAACAAAGTACAAGGCAGTAAAAATACCGCGCCGTTAATACTATAACAAGGCAAATTCAAATTACATCGGAATTTCACGCAAAACATTATTCGTGAATTATCGTGTGTTGAAACAATAAAACATTTCTCGCATAACTACAATCTCAACGCAAAAACAAAGAAGAATTTTTAATTATCAAGCGTTTTCCTGTAGTGAGGCGCCCCGCTGGCTCGCTACTTTATTCACATTGGTGCGGGTCGTTAACTAAACGTCACTTTTCACCATATTTATGTCTCCATTATATTTCATGTATAACGACATCGTAAAATTGAAACTTCGCTGAAGAAGTGCCATTCTCACTTTCTTAAATTAATAGCGAAAGCTTCAACACAATTATTTATAGAGGACTACGCGTGAGAACGAATAGTTAAATCAATTAAACTAATAAAAATTATGATTACCAATCTAATTTATGAAAAAAAGTTGATACAAACATTGAGCTATTATTACTAGCGTACGTAGGTAGTTCTGTTCAATGGATACAAATCAGAAACTGCCTTCTTTGGATAGTGGTATCGAAATGTCTTTGTTAGACATATTTCTGCCAATGTAGATAGTCTTGAATCACTGCTATATGAATAAAAATTGTGCAACTACTGTCCATCGAATACCAAAATTTTATCGTTCCTTGAGTTTATGTACCAGGGATTTTTTAAGACCATGCCGACTTTTAATACAAAGACTACAAAAATTGCCAGAGCGAACAAAATGTAGACCCTCCACCAAT
Organism: Glyphodes perspectalis; assembly: GCA_951394215.1. Classification (NCBI taxonomy): domain Eukaryota; kingdom Metazoa; phylum Arthropoda; class Insecta; order Lepidoptera; family Crambidae; genus Glyphodes; species Glyphodes perspectalis. Next base: position 12,379,442 of record OX596202.1, on the reverse strand, counting down.
TTACAAAAGTAATAAAATGAGATTTCCATTTCGCACGATTACTCGCGAGACGACAAAACATGTCAAGTGTCAATTTGCGTAATTTACAGCAGAATTAAAATGGCGGTCTGACAGATGACAGTTCGCGTGGCTCTCGTCCCGCCGGTGGCGTCGCATCGGGCTTCTTATGTGTTCTGCGAATCCTGTTGACTTTATTTTATTAGTTTTTGCGTCGATGTTATACAAACGAGTGTCGGGTAACAGGATACTTTGTTGTGAGTGGAGGGATTAGGCGCGAGTCGCGAGGCCGCGTGGCGACGTAACGAGACGTGTGAGCGACAGCCGCCAGCTCACACGCGCCTCGCCACACGTGACTGGGATCCAATTCGCGGGTCGTTTAGACTGCATTACTGTAACTGCTTTACGCCTCTAGTAAAGGCATAAGTAACAATTCCCCCAAGCTATACTTTCCCAAACATTTCTTTTAAGTCTTTTGCATATTCTTTTCACTATACCGCACTACCTATGAATTTATTTACATATTTTTGCGCTGCACATCTCGACAGCTTGTGAATCTGATGTGTTTTTTAATTAATATGTTCTTCGATCTGCTAGAGGGAGTTTACTGCGCATATCCCCGATAGATATCTTGTATCTCTGGAAGATACTGGACGTTCATTTTCCAATAAGCCTGAAGATAATGTAGATTAAGATCAAAACAGATTCGTGTAGCAAATATAATTTAAGTGGAGATAATAAACACCTCCGCAACATTTCACATTTATTAAATTATCTTTTTAATCAAGAATGTAAAAAAATATATATACGTAAGGTACTGTTAAGGATTTTCGATTGTCTTACAGGCCTACATTTACCTGAAGCATTCTTCCTTTAGCAGTCTTTTAGTAAAATTCCGCTAATACTATTTCTTAAATATTCTATCCTTTAAGAAAACCGGGATGACCTTCTAACTTATGGACATAGATCTATTTGTTACAATTACAATAATGAACCGTAAAAGGTCATAATAATCATACCTGGTGTGAATTGTGGGCGAATAAACATGAACACAAGTACCGTCGGCGTCGGGTCGCGTGCAGCGGCCTGTATGCAACTCATGACATTTCATAAACCAGTTGTTACGGACGAGCGTGACCGGCCCGATATGACTGAAGGCAATTTATGAACTAGGTGACATTTTTACATTTGCCTATTTAAAGGAAAGGGCAGTAAGACGATTTTATAGATTATTGATTAAATTGTTACAAAAATCACGCCTGTCTCCCCCACTCCCAGTCCATCTCCGGGCCGGATTTTAAGTTTAGCAGGGAAGTACAAATTCCTAATGGCCCTGCGCTCGGATAAGGGGAATCGAGAAAAAATCTTTGTGACAGAAAAATAAATATTTTAGAAAATATAATCCAGTTTTGCAGAAATCCTACTCAGAGTAAGTACAAAACGTAAAAATATTTAATTAATATTTTACTTACACTTTTTAATTTAAAGAAGTCTTTAAAACTTTTTAAAGAAAATTGTAAAAAAGTAGTGACAAGTGGCTAGCTAGCCTACTCAATCACATACCCAAACCCCATATACTTTAGTCGCCTTTAATGACATGCTAGGCAAGAAATACATATTATTTTTAAGTCCCAGACCAACATGGGATTTTATAAAAATTAATAATTATTTCTAGATTTCATCTGAGAATAACAACATTAGTCGTTTAGGATGTCAGCCGGTAGCATTTGCTACCTCGTCGCATGAGCAGGTGTAGGAACACGCAATTATTTATAACTAGTTGTTGCCCGCGACTTTGTCCGCGCGAAATTTAACAAAAATGTTTTTAAGCGAAAATCGAACTCTTTTCCAAAATTGCAAGTAGCCCAGGTTACTACTTATAAATCCAACTGTCAGTAAAAATTATTTTCCTAAACTAAAAGCAGCCCGGCTTACTCCTTATAACTAACTACATTTATGTGTAAAAGTTTTGTTAAAATCGGTTTAACAAAATCTTTACGATTTTTCTTATTAGTAATATTATTTACATTTGCATTTAGTAAGTCGTTCTTAGTATGATATTACAAACAGACAGTTCAATGTTATTTCTATACGTGTAAATATATATGTACATAAGCAGTTTGAATAATTTAGTATGTAATAATTACGCAGATACTCGCAGGCGTTATGAAAGGTATGTAACAGAAAGGACCAGTTTAGCCAGAGTCGGCTGATGGATAGATACAGCCTATCTGGTTTCACACACAAATGCTGCTAGTTTCTTGTTTGACACAATATTAATAGTATTGCTGATTGCCATTGACATTTATAAACGACTCGCGTCATGTATGATTTCATTACAAATAATACGAGATTTCTGACTTAGCCACCTTGTTTTATGCAGCCTTGTTTTGTACGAAGAATATGCAGATTATTTATTATTTTATTGAAATATCAGCTTGCTATTAGTCAGTTTATACGCACTTTTACTAAGATGTAAAAATAATGCTACAGTTAAAATTCTTACATTTTTATTTTTGAAACGTTTGATATTACCGTAGTATAGTAGGCAGTTTAAAATTTACATACAACTTTATTCAAAAGAAATCGTATTTCTTTTATCATGTTTGCATAAACGGATTTTATGCACAATATACCAAAAGTTTCTAAATCTTACTAATTTTAATATTATGTTGTCATTTTACAATTTACAAGATTGAATTTGGTCGCGAAACCACAGTAAAAAATACAAGGTAATTTTATGTACCACATCACCAATCCATCAATTTTAATCATCAATAAAATCTGGTAGGTCTCCAATAAATGATGATTAACGCTTTTCGAGTAAAAAATCTCAAACCTGATTTCAAAGGCGTTAGTCAACATCTTTATTGCCTGCCACTTGAAGATGAACGAGAATCGTCATTATTCTTAAAATTTAAACTTTTGATAGGTATGAGTAGGTACATTGGTATATTGCTGCCTATTATGTTATTAATGAAGCATTTTCCCCTACAAAATTAGAAGGCTTTCTCTATTTTATGGCGTGAAATAAATTTATATTCAATATTACCCATTAAAAAGCCATAAAATCCAAATACGAAACCAATCTCATATAAAAATTAACCTCATTAGGTGGTTTAATAACTTTTAAAATTGTTTACTTTTTCATATTGTTAAAATTGTCTTCGTTCTGGTATAAACAGAATAGATAAACTCACATAAGTTATAGTAATAAAAAGCCGATTAAACAGTCGACGATATGATAACTTCCCATTTCAACGTGCACGCAACGCCAACAAGAAATGAGCTTGCAACAATAAAAACTACTGACAATTAATATACTTCAATTATTACCTGAATTGATGCACTCTGTGCTATGTATTTATTTACCAATTAACCAAAAGGTCATACTCACATTATAAATTAACATTAATCTTATTATGATAAGGTTATTAACTAACCACTAATATGATTGCAATCTATCGCTTTGTTATATACAACTCAATTAATTGCTAATTTTAGTATTAAATTTGCTGTCAATCAAGATTTAAACAAATCTATCTGTATACCCACAAATTTGTCAGATGTACTGGGTATGCAATGGGTTGTTAATAGGGATGTTGATTGGCAAGTCAATTAGATACTTTTTAAAAACCTTGACAGTTTTTTATGGGCTTGTCAACTTATGACGTTATTTGTTTGTATAGTCAATTAACTAAATATTAAGCAGTTTTTGTAAAATAAAAAATCGTCGACTCGATATAATAAAAAATCAATAAGGTTTACAACTTACTACGATAGTTTTTTTTTTCAGAATTGATATTTCATAATTAAATATAAATAGTGTCAACATCCTTTTATGTCCTCTTCGCCGCGGTTGACTTCTAGGAGTGACCAAATGCTTCCGCTCCGCTTTAAAATGTCTGTTAAGCTGTTGGTTCCAAATGCTTTCGTAGGATTCTTCACGGACTAGGAAAAAAAGAAGGACTCCACGCTATCATACTATAGCGTGAAGCCACGTTTATGCAAGTGTGAGTGAGATATCGGATATCTGTCATTTGGAGCACTTATTATGTCAATGAGTGACGTAAGTTGCGTGTCAAGGTGGAGCACCTGAGGAGTTTCAATGTCTAGTTAGTGGCGCGGAGTCCTTCTTTTTTTACTAGTCCGTGGGATTCTTACTAAAATAATTTGAGTGGTTAAAATAAATTATTGCCAGTAAGCCATCGGGGCTCATGAGACTAGACTTAAAATTTTCTGCATCTGCTAACTATTTCTGAAATATATATGTTACATTAAATATATGTTTAAGTAGGTACTCTGTACATGTAACTAGGTAGATATAATTAATAAAATACCTATAAATGCGTGAGCGCCGCGGTATCCATTGATTGGGCATAAAATTGTATATGTACGTACATGCGTGCTCTGTGTAAAAGCAAGCATGCAAATATTATCTAAACATCAGTTAGATAATCATACAGTAGTATTTAATGTTTTAAGAAAATAGCTATATGGGAAAAAAAGTTTTTTTTTCAAACAAACATTCAACAAATTTCCAAAGGGTGTTTAAATTTCCAAGGAAATTGTTGCAATCTAAAAGTAAACAAGGGTAACGGGGCTGTTCGAATGCGGGCCAATTTCGCGCCTCTCTCCGGAAGTGGTTGTCCATAATTGGTGCTGGTACCTGATGGCAATTGCTCCTTCGGCTACTGTCGCATCGCGGTTGCTCACCGCAGCCCAAATAATATGTCGAAAGTCATGGAAGCATGCTGTATTAAGGTACAATTATTTACATAGTTCGTATAGTATAATATGCACACCCTGGATGGGAATCGAGCGCATCGTGCGGAACCTTAGCCAATCAACTTAGTTTTTATGGTATTACGTCTTAAGTAAAAAAAAAAATTGTCCGTGTTAGTATTTAGTCTGAGCTTATGGAATCTAAAATAAAATATTAAATTAATTTTATATGTAAAATTTGCACTGTAGGTACAAAGCGGACAATATATTTATTATTATCAAAGCCGACTGATTTAAGGAACTCCTAAAACACGTATGAGGTAGGTATGGTTTACTCTATTAATTATTTATCGGGATGATGATATAATGAAATAGCTAAAATAAGCAAGTACGCTGAAACTGTTACGAGGAATAGTAAATAGGCTATATTTATTACTAAACAAACTAAAGTCACGCGTTGATACCCGTAATTACAGTGGCTACTCCACGCACAAGTCGCTTTTCGTTACATTCAATTTTGAACTCTACGCTATCGTGCTAAAGATTATGACGTGTACAATAAATTGGTGTACATTTACAGATATGTTTCCAATTGGTGTTTGTTAAAGCTTATCCGAGGGCATCGCAGCGGACGTTTATAAATGAATTATGCAAATGCACGCCGACGCTGTACCGACGCTGCCGACTTTATTACTCGGACGCGTTAACATCGAATTGTTAGCTTTGTTCTGCAAAGTCCCGGTTAATTGCTTGCGAAATTAATGCCATCAATAATTCTTTGAGATATCCACTCAAACGCTTTTCAACGGCCCTTTCAACAGGCTGCGCGTGCGTCATGCAACCGCGTTGGTACGAACGTTTGTTTTTAAGAAAACTTGGGATTGTTGCGATAAATTTTTTGCTAAGAAGATTACAACATGATTTAAGTAGTTTATAATTTTTTCAGGACATAAATCTCGGTTGAATGTGTTTACTTAATAGAATGCCTAATTAAGTTGTAATATATTTAGAAAAATATCTAATGAAGTAGTTAAAATTGATGGCGCCGTTAAAATTGTGACGCGTTGCTATACCTGACATTGGTACACATGTGTGTATGTCAATTTATGGCAGTCGTCCGTGACGCCAGTAGATGATACAGTAAGCAAGTTCGCATCACCGTTCAATTAGCCGAGAACGGGTGCCGTGGAATTCGTGGAGCATCGATTGTTATCCGTGATGGATGTGGCTCATTACAGCGCCGCGCTGGGTGGCGGCGCGTCCGCGACTCTGCCTTAACGACACACTCATAAACGCAGTTGACAGCGACTTATTGTCGGCCGACGAGAGATCCCGCGCGACCGATACGGAACCATTCAAAACATACCTTAATACGATTTATTTATGACTAGTGCTTAACTCGCGGAGACCCTCAATACGCCGTGCTTTATCGTCGTCCGTGCGGCGGTCGAGCGTTCAGCCTCCGAGAATTTTATAGGTTTCTTCTATTTATTATTATTATCATACTTTTCTTATAGGAAGGTTGACACCGCGTCCGTGTTTTATGGCTGCTAATAATTCTTTCTCTCACTCCCTGACTTTATTGCTCGCGCTTCAGGAATTCAATAATAAATTCCGTGTACGCTTTTTTAATGTCATAGAGTAGCATGTACAAAAAGTTGATTGGAACAGCTGTAGCGCTCCGAACGTCCGATCGCGTTAGGCTCAGTGGACAAATTGTTAGTAGACGGTTATCTAATCTGACAGGTCAACGACTACTTGTTTGGTCGGGGTCCGAATTACAAAAGTGCCGTTTAAAGACTACGAAAAAAAATATATTAAGAAAGACTACATCATAAATAAACTGAGGTGAGATGTTATCGCCCCTGACCGGCAGGAAGCGCTTCGGCCCATTTAAGGGTGCATTAAAATCGAATACATCATATTTGTTTGATTTCCTAGTTCGCGTTTTACCCTGTAATTATACAAGTCACCGTCCGTGGCCGGATCTCTGGCGGTTTTTGTGAAGATGCATTAATCATCTTTTTTTATTGCGAGCATGTGTTTTGGTCTCGTAAAACACTTTTTGGGGATTATAAGCTTTCGGCTCTTAATGTCTAATTTAGTTTTCGGTTGGTTCTTACGAGCTCGGTCATTAGCGCAAAGGTCCGTTTCTTCGCTGGGGTAGAAAATTTATAGTTGAAAGTTATACTTTTTATGTTGATATAATTTGTCGCAATAAAGTTTGAAGTTCACCTGTTACAAAGTTATTTTAATTTTTATTGCCGATGTAGATTAGCGCAGAGTTAAGTTTGAAGGTGTTATGCTACAAACATATTCTTTTTGTTCGGCGTCTAAGTATAAAATGAATACAGTTGTTGGAATTGCAAAAATGTGGCGACAGCATCTTACTCATAGCTTGCGAAATGAAGATGCGACTAAACTTGCATGCTTGAATTGATTGTCTTTTTTCTAACTAAAGCACATCTACCTCGGTAAGCGCCAATTTATTTGTAACTGAGCCTAAACCTTTAACGTATCGTTTGTATATGCACATCATGACGTCGTGACGTATCTATCTTGCATGCTCCCGTTCTTCATCTCTCGCAGCTCCTCGTAGCTGCCGCAGTGGCAGCTGTATACTAACGCGTGGCCGGTCGCTTGTCCGCAGACGCATGTTCCCGACGGTGCGCGTGTCGTTCGCGGGCTGCCGCGGCGAGGCGCGCTACGCCGTGCTGCTGGACGTGGTGCCGGTGGACGGCAAGCGCTACCGGTACGCGTACCACCGCTCCTCGTGGCTCGTGGCCGGCAAGGCGGACCCGCCCGCGCCCGCGCGCCTCTACCCCCACCCCGACTCGCCCTTCACCGGCGACCAGCTGCGCAAGCAGGTCGTCTCCTTCGAGAAGGTCAAGCTCACCAACAACGAGATGGACAAAAATGGACAGGTCAGTTGTTTATGTACTTTCGCATACTAGTACAGCGTGTCGCCAATGTTATCTTACCCAATGTATTGTGAGATACTTAGCTTATGCAATAATTCAAATTTATTAAAAGAAAATCTCTTTATCGTTTACAATATGAAAATGATTCCAGTCAAGATTTTTAGTTGATACAATAGGCGATAATTTGTTTTTGCATGTTTAGTTTGAATTTAACTGTAAAAGTAAGTATTATCTTATTTTTAAACAAAAAAGATTGAAGCATTAGATAACATATTCATATGTACATTCAAAAGTTAGGAAATATTTTAAGGGAAATTCTAGAGTGTTCATGGCTATATAAGTTCAAAGTCGACAAATCAACTTGACTATACGTAGACAATTGCAAAGTAAAACTGTTCCTTGATACCAACACATCCTGTAGCTAAGTCAAATCCGATCATAAAGCAAACATACTTCAAAATAATTTGTTGCACCTGTTAAGTTAGATGATTGATGACGCGTGGTGTCCGAACACTGATTCGGGCCTATGCCTGTCGTATCACAGCGTCGTCATAAACAACGGCCGATGTATCATGGAGGCAGTTGCGTCGCTGGACAAGGTGATAAAGCGACCGAGGAGCCTGAATGAGCTATAAAGTGTTGACGTAAAACACTTGATTTACGGGGTGCCCCGGGGATCATTGGCACTAACGAGCCCGGGCCCGTACACTACTCCATTTATGCCCTGTAAATTAGGTTTAGTCTCATCAGGTAAATACTCGAATGTACTGACAGTAACGTGTATGCTCACGTCTGATATATCTATTACATCTGGAATGGGTTTTATTGCTCATATTTTTAATGTGTCAAGATCTATTTTTGCTATTTTTCGTAAAATAATTCAACAATAGCTGTAAAAACAGGTGTTCTTATTTTATCCTAATTATCAAACCGATAATTAAATAAATGCTTATATGGAATTCATAAACTTGAAGTAATTAAAAAGCGCCTATTATTATTCTGCCGTAACAATGAAGTATCTATACCAAATGTCACAGTGACGTCTTGTGCGAGTCTCTAGGCAGATTGTCTATAATAGATACTTTAAAGGGTTAAATTCCAAACTGCTCTATGATGACACCATTACCGCAGTGGGCTGGGCAAATGATTCTCAGCAAACTGAGGTTTATAAATTATCTATCAGCTTCTAATTATACACCGACCACCTTGGCAATTCAATGAAAAGATGCCTTTTACGATATCTACAAGTCCATTCAGATTTAATAAACTATCCAGTGAGATTTAATTAATGCAATAACGAAATGATTAATGTATTCAGTTAACAGTTGCTTAAGACGAAATAAAATAAAAATTTTATATGTAAACGTTGTTGATGAAATAGTCAAGATAAATTTGGCCGGGTGAAGATTAATTGGTATTTGACAATATAAGTGAAAATACACTTTGTTTACCTCCTTTTTCATAAGATTAAAATTTACATTGAATGTGTTTTATTAATTATCAGATCAATTAAAAACATAACGTTTTCACCTTTCTCTTCTGTTTCTTTATATTGGAAGCAAATTCTGACTAAGTATACAACCAGTCAAATTTATTTTGGTTTGGTAAATATAAAATCAGAAGTACCTAGTATATTTGAAAGATACACATAAATTCTTTAAAAGGAAAATGTATTAATAACTGAATAGGTTTCCAAATAAGTTTCCGTTCAAATGTTATCTTTGATAAGCCTAATATTTAAAGTTCACTTTGAACAATGTCAACGTCCTCATTTTATATGTAAAACCGAGAAAAAACAGTACAAAAAACTCGGATAAAAAAAGAAGTTCAAACAAAAACCTATAGTCAAATAAAACTCATCCACTAGAAATCGCGCGCAAACGAGACAGTTTAATAGAAGGTTTTCTCTATAATGGAGCATAATGCGTTTTATGTTAATGAAAGTTTCCACTCACATCGGCTCCGTTGAACGCGAAACGTCGAACGGTGAAAAAGCAAATGGGTGTACGTAATAATTAGCACCTGTTATATTGGCAGTACTCTTTTCGCACCAAGCTCAATTAAGCGAGCTTGCCGAGATGCCGCTGTCACGTGCTCTACTTCCTTATGCGTGAGCCAATTTATAGAATTACGGGGTAAAATTGCCGGTCGGCGACACCTCGGGCGTCGGCGCTGTAATGACCGCGTTGTTGGCAACAAATTAGTCGCACATGTTGCGCCGCGACAGCCGGCAGCTACTTACTCCGTGCAGGTGCTGTGTTGATGCAAATGTCACATTCTCAACCACCCACCGGAGACCTATAGGCGCTTCATAAGTGTAGGACATGCGAGGTCTAGCTCAACGTCGCGTACTGGCTACGTATGACAGGATATTGAGTAGACGAACCGATACTATCAGCGAGATAGTAATTGATTTGGAGTGACGAGAAACAATTTAGCTTTTTTAGAGCTCTATGTCATTACGGAAGCTTCTGTGAGGTCTTCATATTATGTTATTAAATTTCTTATAACAAGTTTTTCTCTCAAAAATACTTAAACAAACAAATTGCGCATAATGGCCCTTAATGGAAGATAGGTTAAAGGTGCAAGAATTTAGAGAGATTTAGAATCGGAAATCTAAATTAGAATCTTCAGCTCTACATTTGAAACTATAGGAATATTGGGAACGACTCCATCGTTTGTTTATTTGAACAAAAATTTGGTAAAAAGGGCATTAATTCAATGTGAAATGGAGTTTGTAGAAGTCCCTATGCCATAGCAACGGAACGGAACGGCGCGGGCGGGGCGCGGTGATGGATGGACCGGACTCTCAGGAAAAACACACCTAATTGGCTTTCCCATAGCTGCGGGGCGATAGCCATCGCGCACGTCACACGAGCTTTATTATATTAAGCTAATTATGTAGGTCAAGACCGTGAAGTGCGCGACGCAAATATATCACGGTGGAACGTTCGACCGTTCCTATCAAATCTCGCATTGTGCCCGCGTAAATACGTCGAAATTTATAAATAAAAAGTCTAATTAGTAATAAATTACCGAAAACGGAACTGGAGCGGGCGACTCGTTAATACTAGTAACAATGTATCGGCCACGCAACGTGCCGCACGCGCGCCGCGACTTCGCCTAATTGTGGAACAAAAACTCCATGAAACCGACGAATTAATCATCAGCTCGCGACTTAACTACCTGTATTCGAATAATACAGAAATAACTGCTGCATTCGTAAGGCATGTAATTTCACAACCCTGTGAATGTCGGCCGTGGGACTTTTTGAACCTACTTCTTTATTTTGTAAATTCTTGTCGTGTGTTAATATACATATTAGATTACGAATAAAATGCATAAAAACGTTAATACAAACGTATTTCACAATTTTTTAACAAGATAGAGTAAGATATCTAGATTTGTTTGAACTATTTAATCAAATAATTACAATTAGGCTATCTTATGTTTGTATTTTTATTGCAATTCGTAATATCATATAACCAAGTAAATGTTTGATTACTAAATTAATGACAAATGAATGCTGTTATGGAATTAATTGTACTTGAAACTCTCCTTTGAAAGGAAATAGTTTAGTTCCCAGAGTAAACCAAATATGTTTTATTTGCAATCATTACATTTCTGGAAGATCCAGTGTCATAAGTCAGTCATCGTCACAAAAAAGAAATTGTTCGGAATGGGAAGCTGCTATAATAATATTATTTTCTAAACCACAGTTTAATCGCAATTTATTTTCAATAGAATGATAAAAACGCGTAGACAGATTAACGTGATTGTTGTAATTAAGTCATACAAATCAAATAGTAATTATTGTCGCTCGATTAATTGCTTACACAGGTACGTTTCCACTTCTTAACGCCATTTCCTAGTGTCCTTATTTCTAGTAATTATTACTGATTGACGATTGTATTGACGTCTTCAATTAAGTGTCATACCCTTTAAACCTCAATAAACGTCTTTAGTAAAATTGTAATCCTCTATTAACTAATTTTTGATTAGATGATTGTTGTGGTATCATTTAATATAGGCGATTGTACCGGGAGAAATTTGGTTACAGGTAGTTGCAGGGTTAAGTTAAAGAGCTTTATACAATTTCGTGTGGCTGAATCGGGGTCAAAACGTTACAATTCATGAGAATGGTCGCACGAAAGCTCGGCGATGACGGGCGGCGATTGTACGAATGTTGGCGCTGGGCCCCGGTCCCCGCGATACCGGTAAATACCTAGCAACAGTCGCCGGGTTATGTAAACATTCTCTCATTTTTAGATTACCAACCAAAGATATACTCAACATTGAATTTAAGGCTAATTGTAAGGAACGTTAAATTAATGAAAATATGGAAATTGCCGGTTTGGAGTATTCATGCCGCAACGCTAATGACGAATGGCCGCGATGATTAATGAACGCTCTTTCCACCGCTTACTTAAATAATGAGAATGATTAAAACATAGCATGCTATAAAAGGATCCACCAACTTTTTACTTCGTTAAAGTTTTCGAATGGTCAATAAACACGGTATCAGAAAATCGGAATATAAATCGCGTGAGGTATAAAATTGCAGAGCAGGGTGTTTTGATTTATACGGAATGAGTTTGTTAGATGGAAGGCGAGGTAACGAAAGTGGATTGAGCGTGGGTACATTTGCGACAGACTAATGCAGTATCAGTCAGTTGTCATCGCCCGAGGTGCACGCTGGCTGACTGCGGTTAGTGCCAGCGCTGCAATAAAGAGTTCTTACTACGAATTGCAATGTTAATACCACAGTCCAGCCGCTAGAACGTTCATCATTTTGAAATATAAACATGAATGTCCAAGTATTAAACACAACTATCAAGTGGCAAAATAAGAAAGCATGAATATGACAGTAAATTACTTATATTGCTAACTCACGGTGATCCAAACTGCAATCACATTTTATGTAGCAATCTGCTAAATGTCAGTAAGACTGCAATAGCGAAATGCAATTTTTTTTAAAATAAATGTTCTAGTGTCGGGTCCATCTATGCGTCTTTTTTAAATTATTTCACTTAAACTACTGAGTATTACCTTAATACTTAACCTAAACATTAGTTCATTATTATTATATTTACTTAAGCATGGTCAACAAGACATTTTATGTCATGAGCCTATGTGCTATATTCTGTAGGTGTACAAATAGCTGAATCTACTTGTGAATGGAATGTTTATTGAGATTCAGGATATAAATCAAAGCTGTCATGAACACGGAATTACTGGTCTCGTAACATAAAATCTGGCTACCAAGAACTCGTCACTGTCAGAGACAATTTGAATGTTTAGTTCGTACGAACGCGCACACTTGATAAATGTATCTAAGAGTTCATCAAAACTACGAGATATGATTTCAACTCGCTGTTCGTATTTGTGATATTTTTCTTTAATATTCTAATTTTTTGATGTTGTTGTTTCTATACTGAAGTTGTATGTATATGTTTTTATAATGTAGCTACTTGAATTCCTAAAATAAAAATAATTTTGTCTTACGACACTATTTGCAGCTTATATTTTTTCCCTAAAAGTGAAAAATTCCTAGATTATTTTGAGAAAAGAAATATTTATAAAATTCTTTTTATCGTGTTTCTAGCTAAGTGGATGACGTACCATTATTAACCATTCAAGTTTACACTGTAATATCTTTATGCCGTGATCAAAGTATAAATTTTATCTGTATGATGGTTCTACTGAATTTGTTGAGCGAAATCGCGGTGAGAGGTGGACGCAGGTGGTAGGAGCCGCGCGGCCTAGCCGTGGGGCCACACACATACGCCTCGTAATCACAGTCATTTATCCCATTTATTACACCGGGAATTATGTCGTTAGACGTGCTATCGCCATATTTATTTTATGCAATGTCCGACGCAACTGGGACGGCAATTATAATGCACTTAAGATGTGTGCACAAGTGCACAGCTTATCTCATTTGCGAACCGTTTTTTCTCATAAAACAAGGTGATTACGCGTTACGCTCATTGGCAATAGTTAACGCTATATTTCAAGTTGATATAAAAAAGCATTTTAATTATAGAAGTAAATGAAACAGATTGTTTGCGTGATGATTGCGTGCTCGCGTACCTACTTCGTTATTTCTAATTGTATAATTGTTGCTACCTTTGAGAGTTTTATTATGCATTGTTTGTACTAAGTGGTCCTGTTCATTGATTTGAAACTGTTGTTTGATTTTATTCATTTTGGAGTACCTCTTTTAATGAGCAGTAGATTCGCTTTACTTTACATAACATAACTAAATTATTTATATACATATATGCATTATTTATGTAGTACCTATATGCGGGTACTACAGCGACGGTTGCTAATAAAATAATTAATAGTATTGTCATGATAACTTAATTTTACATCAGTAACTGTGTTAATATAGTTTTTTTTATCTTTTACCATGGGTCATTGAGATATATAAGTACATAACAATTAAAAAGATTAAGAAACACACCTATACTATATTATATGCGCATACCCATCTTTAGGAAACTAATTTTTGTATTTATAGCAATGTTAGTTAGCTAGTCAGACTCCATGAATGCGACGAAGACAAAGCGGTCGTGGCAGCTACCCGATTACGCCGCTTCCTCCCGGGAGCAACATCATCCGCGGAATACTTTCATTAATAATAATCTGCATTTAATTTATGGCGGCATTCGCGCCGCTACACAGATATACTGGCCAATAAAATTCAATAAAACGCTCACCGCGTCGTCCGACTGTCTTAATGGACAACGACAAACATCAATTCTGGCCGATCATTTGCGTTTTTAATTACTGTTGATATTTTCACGTCGTTAACGTATCCGAGGGACGGGGCAATTATAAAAACAAACACGCTAGACAGGTGATTCGAGTAGGTAGTGAATGTAAGTGTAATATAAATTAATAAGTTATTTGGCGTCTGTAGAACTCCCGTGGCGCGCGCGCCGCTCGCCCGGCCATCTACGGATACTTATAACAGCTATGCGCCTCGAAATGTGTTTTTAAGGAATTGCTCTATTCTCTCAGGTTACCTTGTTAAAGTTTTTAAGAAATTATTTTTATGAGACTGTACGAACTGAGCACGATTCTCTAGAAATCTCTGAAAACAGTCGTGGGTGTAGGTATCTGAACAGTGAGACTAATCTAATACGTAGTTACTTCGCTTGAACGTGATGGAACTTAAAGGGAATACAGCATATTTAGCAGCAACAATAACTTAAATGGCAGTGTTTCTCGATTATATGCTTTGATTTGAGCTGTTATGGTTCAAAATGAAATTAATCGCGAGTATTAAACAATAATTACCAACTAACGTACCAGTTATTTAAGGGCAGGTTAACAACCTATTAGGTCATTTTATATTTAATATTCAGCAATATTTCTTGCAACTCGACATTGAGTTAGAGGTCGTAAGTACCATTTATTATAACGTTAATAGTAAGACCGCATGTGTACCTAATGACTTAAGATTTAACATAACTTGAAGAAAAATCGTTTTCCAGAAATAACCTACAATAGTGTAGGTTATTTCTGGAAAACGTTTTTTTTTTTTTTTCGATTTTTTTTTTTCGCTGAAATGTTTAAGTTGAAAATTTAAGAACGAGAGAACGAAAACTTTTAAGAAATTTCTTTTTAGAAAGAATATTCTACTAAGTTCATTGCTAATTAAAAAAATAAGTGTTGATTATTCTCTTTCTTATTAGTTGTTTTGTAGAAGAGACAATGAATAAATAAATTACCGTTTAAAAATAAAATAGTGACAGTAATGTGTAACACAAATCCGACACAAAAATCTATAAAATGTCATAGCCAGAATGACTGGGGGCGTCTCTATAAAACGCCGTAGGGTATCAAACTGTTATCGTCACCCGGATCTGTGACAAATCTATCGGAAACCATATCCATGGCAGTAGAGTCACCATACGTCAAGTGTACTTATGTATACTATTATTATAAAAAGGAAAGATTTGTATGTATTCAAAAATTCTTTCACAATTAAAATGCTGATTAACTTAGGCTATAAAAAACCTGATTAACTTAGGCTATAAAATATTTTGAATAAAGTTAGGTTAGGTTAGAAAATAAATATCCACCTTTGCGAACCGGGGCGGGTCCCTAGTACTTTATATATTTGTTTGTAAGATATAGTATTAGTATATCTTTGAATGAAACTATAAATTAGGTTTGGGTTATAATTTTATAATCGAATGGATAGTCCATTCGATTATAACTACAATTTAGATTTTTATAATTCTTCGTGAAACAATGTGAAAAGATAATATTCATTCTAGTCAACTTTTATTTAATCTGTTTTCAGTAGACCGCACCATTAACAAGTAAGCTCGTTTTCATTATCGATTGTCGTTGTTGATATAGACAAATCTTTGAAAGATAAACCTTCGAATTTTTCGTCTAAATTGCTTAAGCTATCATGAAGTTATGCTTATGCGCGTTAGGGGTATAGAAAATACATGTTCTAGAAACAAGAATCTACGTTAATGCACAAAACCGCGGGAAAAATCAAGTTAAAATAAAAAGACAGAATCCTGCAAGGAACCGTTCATTAATATTTTTGTTCCACTTGAATTTAGTGGAATTTTACAGTCGTAGTATAATGCCTCGCTTATTATTTTTTGTCTTTTATTTTCAATACATACGGGAGATTTTATTTTCCATTCAATAACTACGCGCTTCTGCATTTATGGTTGTATCATATTTTACAGGTAATTGTAAAATAAGTACATTATCATAAATATACCGTTATGCTGGAGATATTCTATATAAGGATAATATTCTTTACGATACCTACCTAACTGAAATCTAATATGTAATGAGAATTTTATATGGGGATAGTGGAATTGAAATTGTTTAATCGTTTCCATTTGAAGTCTATGGGTAGGTACTTCATATCCGCATATATACTGCCAGTAGATATAGGTAATTCAATAAAATAATTGCGTCAACACTTACTTATGCGAAACTCTTTGCGCCAAATTCAATATTGCGCCATTTTACATTTACACAAGTGAGGTGAAATATTAGGCAGTTAATTGAATTAGCGCAGTTGTACCAAAAAAATAAAAAAATAGCCTATACTTGCGTTTGTCTTACCGCCAGTTCTCATGCCTAGCTACTTATATGGCTTATTGATTTCCGCCTTGGAACGAACCATTTAAAGTCAAGAGACACTTATGTAATTTATATCGTAAAGCTAAATTTAATTATATAAAATTATTCTAAGTACACAAGGATTTTGTTATAGCAAATTTTTTAAACCTGGAGTTAAAGACGAACGATGTTCATATAGCTGTCGATTCTTGAAACTTCATCCGGTATTTTTGTGCATTATTACTAGATAGGTAAGTATAGATGTTTGATATCAAACTAACAAATCTATGAGTATTGTACACACATCTTTGCTAATAATGTCTCGCTTCGTTATACAAATGATACCCACCCTACATAATGACGCTATACCTGCCTATATACCTTTTCTTATACACTTTCACTATTAACGATGACAAGCACTAACAGTTCATTAGCTAACGAGTAGATGATTTGTCTTGCTCATAACATAAAACAGACAATACTTATGTGTACACTGTCTCATTGACTTATCTGACATCTATAGACTCCGTAATAATATACCTAATACTGTGTAAGGTAAATTGTTGAAATAATTAGTATTTTTCCTGTAGACATATCGCTTAACTACAGAGTTAAATATCACAAATCATGTATTTGATGTTTCTTTGTGTAAGAATTAGTATAAGCATTTACAAATTGATATATAGTCGAAAACTTTGACAGATTTATACTACACACCTACGTGTCAATTAAGTATTGTCACATAAATGTTTATAATACGGTGAATGTGGTGGTAAATTACATTGTTTATCGGCAAAAAGTGACTGCATTGCTTGATGATGTTGAAATTTCATCGATATTGGATTGATTGAAGAAGTGGTTGCTGATGAAACTGATGAAGAAATATCATTATTTACTTGGATTCAAGACTGTCAATGTGATGAGAGCTATTAATAAACAACTATGTTATGACAGACTCCTGGTTTAATTTAAGTTCAAAGTGAACTGACTAAAATAGCTGTGCTAATAAAAAATTAAACATATTGCCTTTCCATTAGCCAATTAAAATCTGATAAACAATGTTCAATGTTATTTAGTACTGCAACGTCTGTTAACGATAAGATCCAATAAAACGGTGAAACTTTACTGCCCTCAATTAAAAGCACTGCCACATTGTTACCTTGATCGTATTAAATTGGATGGCGCTAGTGGATCTTTTGTTTTATTTCTTTTTTTATTAATTCTGTTGGCAATTGACTTGGCAACAGAATTTTTTTTACACATTTTTAAATGCACCAAATTACTTTACTTCTGTCGTTATCTTGCTTAAACCCTGTCGATTTCTGCAAACTTAACTAAGCTATTTGGTGCGGACTGTAATTATGGAAATTGTCATTAAAATTAATATAAAATATTACATTTTAAATAGAATAATGTATTTTAATGTTGCAGTTGGAATGTATTATACCCGCCTAATCTTGTCAAGTATCAGAGCGTTAAATACCTACATGTAATGTTATAAATTACAACTAACTAACTAAACTTCACGCCACTTCCCAGGGTAGGCAGATTATTATTACATTTCAAAATTGCTTAAAAATATAATTTTACCTGCACTCCATATCTATATTATATTTTAATTATAGTTTGAAGAATTTCTAATCATTTATAAGTAAAAAACTAGCCTTATTTCACACGCTAATTTTATTAACCAAAATTACTATTTAACAAAACGAATCTGTAGACACCTCAGAAGTGAAAACGGTATTCACGAATCGATCGCTGCTAACTCAAATAGGGTTAACGACGGTTAATATACTTTGCGGCGGTGTTGGCTGGGATCTTATGAATTATTTTTATGTCATAATAAGGCTAATCGGAATAAAGAGCGGGTGCGAGCGAGCGCTTAAGCCATAAACTAAACGTTCACAGAAGTAAGACAACTTCGTAGCAAATTGACGTGCATGCATTTTGAACTACCTATGCAGCAGCCAGGCGGAGAAAGCTAATTTATTTTTTATATCATTGTACTAGGTTTCTTTTTGCGGGTTTATCTGCGATACTTCTACAAACTAAATTCTAATTCTACTTCTCCAAATATATGACGCATAGACTGCTCTAAACTATGTCTTTACATATTTGTGGCTTATCCGCATACACGTGGCATCATGGGAATGCTTAGAAGGTACCAGATGAGCAGCATAATTTTCCAAGAATGATTTACTAATATTGATTTTTGATATTTCGATTAAGACGTAAGAAATTACCTAGCCAGAAGTTGTAAAAGTGTCTAAACATCAGCGTCTTAGTTATGTACCCAAGTATCGGTAGGTTACCATTTGTATATACTTCTAAGATTTTTAAATTCCAGACGAATGTAGTCTCATCAAGTGTAGGCATAAAACCACGTGTGTCGAGTGACGCCTCTGGGATTAAATATTCAGTGCCCTAGCCCGAGCAGCGGAAACGGGCTGCGCGTCCGTCGCTCGCGCCTCCATCGTCTTTTATTGCTTATAATTCGATCGTTTACTCGTCCACTTCACTCCGAAAATATTGTTTTTGTTCATGGCTTGTATTGGTTATATATTCATAACTATTAATAAAGCAGCGAAGGTGTTTGTAAACGTTTTTCACCTTTTACTTTTATAAATACATCCAAACAAAGAAAATTTTTAGAATGTCAAGATTGATAGAGTTAATTAAAAAAGCGCGCTGAAGATGAAACTCGTATACTGGTATAACTGTCCACGTTACTACTGTTTTCTGATTGCCAACGCCGAATTGCTTCATTACAATTTAATAACGGTTTTTATGACGTATTAAAAATGCGTTATTTTTAAATGAAGCCTTGTGTTTAAGGCAAAGCCGCGAACGAATGCTTAATTCGTACCTAAAGTAGTTATTAGCAAGAAGTGGCGAGCACTTGCGTGCGCGCAGCCGGATGGTCCGTAATAAGCGAGCGGACCGCTGCACCAAGGAAACGCGGCAATTTGCCACCATTCGTATTGTGCAATTTAGTAGTCGTATAGACGTGCCGAAGAGACCACTTCATCGTGTATCGAGAAAAGGTACGTCAACGGTTGAGAGGTGTGTGGGACTGTTACAATGCGAGCGCATTCACGAACTGACCCGCCTTATGCCAATTAATCGGATGTACAATAAGGCGGTGCTCTCTCACCAAAGCGTTTCAATGTCATTATAATACAATGAAATGAAGACTTTGAATTTTATGACATTAATGATGTTAATCTATATCTTTTGGCCCGTACGTACCCGGGCCAAAAGATACAATAATATAAATGTAAATTTTCTTTAAAATATGAAACATTCAAGGAATTACTTAAACTAGGTACTTTGCTATGGAGTAATAAATAGTTACGTATGATTTGTAGCGCAATAAATAATAAAATACGACAGAAAGTTTACATTTCTACATAATTCAATTCGTTTCACACTTCCAATATGTTCAATATGCTGTATTGATAATAAAACTCGCTAGTGGTGGTCAAGTTGCGAATGTTTAACCTCCTGATTTGGGTCCATTGTGTTTGTTTGTTTTGATGGCGAGGGACCGAGAGTTTACGAGCCAGTCTGTTGTCACCTCCGCGGCCGCTGCCCACAACTAAACAACGCTCTTTATGGGGCAACATTTTGTCTTGTTACTAAGCAACAGCGGGCCTAAAGTAAATCAGTTTGGCGAGATAATTATTGCTACTAAAGTGTACATCCAAGCAAACGTGCAGAAATTAACGTTGATATTTTTAGTATTAATACCGTACAACAACATTTTGTCACGTTGGAAATGATAGCGTATTGTTCTTAGCATGTGGGATATTATCGGTAATTCTAAGTGGGCATTTAAAAAGTTATGACTTCGAGGATTTAATTAAAGTTTTATATCGATTGCGTCAGTGTAGAAAATGAAATTGATGAGCATCAGTCTTCGGATTTTTAAGATGACATCATATTACCGATTACGACAGAAGAAATTTATTTGACATTTGAGAGTATCCTATCGCCATTTTATCAGAATTGCTTGATGGTAGAATCCATTTACGCTACGCAACATAAAATATTATTCTTATTTGAGCCACAGGTGTGCAAATTTATTTATAAGTCTAGTATCTATATATTACTTATGAATTAGTAAAGACGTTATTAGGAACTCATTAGTTATTTATAATAAATTTAATGAAAATAAAACTTATTACCATTATTATATAGCGCATTACGAGCCAATTCAGTTATGTTATGTAAACATGAATCTTAACGACAGCTGTTTTTTAAAGTGAACAAGATCACCATAATGGGCCTATTATTTGTGTCCGGATAAGAGAATGTTTGTCATGACGAATGACATTCTAAGCGTCACAGAACTACTCCATGTATTTACTCACGGCATTGTGATGGTAAACCATTTTTGTGACGTGTTCGATTTTAATGCATCGATGGAATGTGGTTTAAGAAAGTGGCACGTATTGTATGCAAATCGTCCGGGCGCCACTGTAAGCTATCGAGCTCATTTAGTAAAGTTATGATCCTCACGTGTTGTCACGGCGATGCCAGTGATAGGAATTGCTGCGACTTGTTGTATTAATCAAACGTTGTAATGATGGCTGTAAGGGCTTCAAAACGTGAGCCTGGCAGGCCCGGCCGCCTGGCGGGGGGCGGCCGCAACGACATAACATTTCTCACTTCGATTCGTGGTCGTATTTGTTTTTCCCTCGGTCGTCTCACTTCATTTCAATCGGAGGTCGTTTTTTAATAATCCTTTTCTCTTTTTTCATTCCGAGGTGACGTTTATCGTGGCTCCCCGGGTGACGGCGACGCGACGCGAGCCTCTACTTAAATGACGATTTACCAGTTTTTCATACGACTCCCGATGTCACTCTCTTTACGAGCGAGTATTTTATTTAGGGGTATTTTACTGCCACTGATGTATGATGAACAGTTTACCTGCATTTAAGTTATTTTAATACCCCATTTGAGTTTGTGTGTTTAAGACATTTAATAAGCAGAGTGCAATGATGTAAATTATTGGTTTATTTTATGATTCTCAAACTCAAATGCATGTGAGAAAATTCGATGTAAACTTCTATAAAGCTCTTTATTATAAAATTTCATTGTGACCTGAAATTGTGGCTTGTTTAAATTAACGAAAGATAAATATATAACATATCTCTTATAAATTCGATTAATATTAAAAACAAATGTAAAAGCAAAAATGTCACGCGAGCATCCACGAAATTTATTTTATTACTTACTGAACCGCGTGTGACTACCTCAATCAACGGTACAGTCATAAATAAAATCGTTTAAGTTATTAATGACAGCGTTAAACAAACTGTTTTGGCGATTTGTATTAAAATAATCCACGGTATTCGGTGGGCAAATAATATTTGCGTATTTATGGGCGCGATGTGGACATAAAAACTGGCCTGTTGTGCGAGGAGGCTAACTAATGTAAATGCGAAGAAATCCGCTACTTTAGAGGATCGTTTCTCATCGCTTACCGCCGCTGTTGACTTAGCGCAGCGCGCCCCTTTGGACATTCGCGAGGAATGGTGGCGCACATTTCATTCACATTTTGTATTTCATTTTGTTTCTATTAGCCCTTTGTTTATAATTATTATATATACCACTTTTTGTATTTGTATCCCTATATTAGTACCAGCTTAGTGTCTCGTAGACAAGGAGGACCATTATTTTTTTTCAGTTTTTAGACTAAATACGTTTTCCGTAGGTATATAATTAAGTTTTTTTATTTTAAAATCACTGTATTGTAAATTGTGAATAAAAGCTACGATAAATGACACATACTTGCGTTAAAACTTTAAAAAATCCTAACACGAGTAGGTATGCGCGTGAGCATACCCGCCCACGCACACTCGCCATTCCATCTCTTCAGCTGTTGACGTCTCGTATCGATAGACGCGTGCTGTTTGCATAAATAAGTGTATTATTTCCACACATACAGACAGGAGCCATTTAGGATATTATTTATTCGTCTATAACAATCATTAACGCTTAAAAACTATATCTGCGCGCCTTTTTTACTGATTTACGTTCGCTGCTAACATTAATTCAACACTAAGTTCAGACAACGGCATTATAATCTTATTGTTAACGATTTAGAATATTCATTCGTTCTTTGATCGGTGTGAAATCTTTTCTTTACCACGAATGTTTGAATTTATTAAGGTTGCAAATCTTTTAGCGTGCGTATTCATAGTTCATTTACATGGAAATTGACTATGTTTAATAAGAAATGGAAATTATTGTAATTTTCATTACAATAAAATTTATTTCTTTATTTATTCTTTCACAGACTGAGTTCTTTCAACATTATCATTAAACATAAACAGTATATTTTAAATTTGAAATTGTAATTCAGCTTCGTATAAAACTCCAAGCTACATACTTACTTTATTGATAAATTATGTCATGCTTTAGATTTTTTTCTTTTATCACAGATTGAGATAGATAAACGCGATAAAAAAATTCACAAAGAGTAAAATGTTTTTACTTTCTAACTTTTTAATTTTTTATTATTTTTGGTCAGAATGTGTTAGGATTGTGATAGGTCCCATAGCACCCTTGGCTCCAGTAGTTAAAAAGTTTTGTAATCACGCTTTCAATTCATCGCATTCGTTACGCTGTATTTTCTGGTCGTTTTTTTTGGATCACACATAACCTTTATCCTCTTGTCTAAAGCTGGCATCGTGTATGCAAAACAGTATGTTTAGACGATAAATTGATACGTGAAAGAGTAACAAACAAACACAGTTTCGCAATTATAACAATAATGTGTATTTGATCACATAGGTGTTTAAAAACCTCTTGAAAGGTTTATAAATGTAAAATACTACGTTACGCAAGTTAAAAGCCTCGCCCTGTAGTTGTACTGAGAGATAAACATTATTATTATTTTTCAATTTCAAAACCTTAATCTTATTACTCCCCGACTTGCATACGTAGAAAACGTATTTACAAAAGCAAAACCTATTTATGGCAGGTGTGATCAAGTTAGTTGCCGCTGGGTGGCGCGGTGTCGCCGGCGGAAGGTACAAATGGCCCAATTTGTCGGCGCGGAGGCGAAAATCCGCCGTAATCCGCGGGCTCCGCGCTAATCGAAATATCGCTGGGTATTGACGGCCGCTCGCCGGTTGACGTGCGGGCCCATTTGTAATACCTACTGGACGTTCACAATACTCGTCCCGTTCACAATACACGTCCAGTGTAAGTGGGCGGTGTTGCGAGTGTAAAGCGGATGCGTGTTGTTAAGATTAAGAATGTATAAGTACCTAAGCTTTTGCGCGCAGTTTTGAAAGCTCGCTGGGTTTTGAGATATTTGTGAGGTTTAAAGATTTTTCTGGGTGATGATTTTTATCGGCCGTAATATAAAAAAATATGCAAAAAATTAGGTTGTAGTTTTCTTGCCACGTGAAAGGACGACAAACATGATTTTGTATTTAGAATAGGTATTAGTTAGTACCTACTTAGAATATCTACCGAAGGCATAACGTTATTTTTTCTTTGAAATGTTGATTTTACTTTTTATTGGACTAAATTGTCGTCTTATTGTATTCTATTACTTAATCACTTTGCACTATTTTAAGGAAACTACTTGTTTATGTGGGCGTGGGCGAGTGGAAATCTTATATTAGACCACAAATAGTAACTGCGGTGCATCCTTTACTTAGGCCCCAGTTTGTTATTTAGGAAAATTTCTAATATGCACCATCCGAACCGTGGTGCCCGCTCGACGGCTCGCCGCCATCTGGCCCCCACCGGCCGCCATGTTCCGCTCCTCCCCACGACCCTCCCACCGCCCCACCGCAATTACACCTATCGGCCCTTTCACCACCGACCCATAAGTTATCTTACCGCGCAGATAATAAAGATTAATACCGCGTGGCAAACGCCGCCGGGTGGGTTGTAACCGCATCCCTTCGGAGCGCCGTGTCGTCGCCTACGTACTACGTGACTCCGAGCTCTAATAATTATCGTAATGGTATCGTATCGGCAACTCTCGCAGGATTTATTGAATACCTAATTGGAAGCTAGCCAATGCAATAACCAGAATAGTGTTTGTATATCTGCTCTAAGAAGACAGTAGTGTGTTCGGTTATGTTTATTTATTGATTAGTTAGGGTTAATTAGACGATTCGCATCTGATACCCCTAGTGCATGTTTCTATAGGACCATAGTAGCTAGCTTCGAAAGTACTTAGGTAGGAATACCATTTCTATCTACGATTTATGAGTACCTACTAGTGATCCACCATTATTAGTTTTTTATTCATTTATTTAAAGTAGGTAATGCTAATACATTATTTATTGAAATATTAGCATTCTGCACTTCCTCTCCATTTAAACATTAACTGTGCCAAATCTCATACTCTTCCGTCCGCGTGATTCTCATAAAAAGAGGTAGGTACAAAGTTTTTGATTTAAGTATTAATACATAGTTATATAGAAAATAGAACGACATACCTACAGAAAAATACTTGGATAACGTCACCTTTTATAAGTTTTTTGATCTCTATCCCTTGCGTAGGCAAGGCAATAAATGTTTATTGAATAAGATTTTATTCCTGCCAAATGATCTACTAATTTATACATCTCCATATGAAAATCGCAAGAATTCTATATTATATCTACTTCATAATAACTAATAATACATTTAATTATTTTTCTAATATAAAAAATACATGGCCATCGAATGGCGTTCGTAAATAATGAAGTCTTATCATATTCACATTATAGTCAATATAAAAATCTTGAATCGATCATAGCCGTAACTCCCGACGCCGACCTATTAATTACATCTCGCTTGATTAATCGATAGATAGCTATCTATTTAATAATTCAATGTCATCACAATGATCGATCCCTGTTATTATCGAGGCCGTGATTCCGCCCGGTGCCGTGGGGCGGTAATAATATAATTCATTAAGTGTGAGGAAATTAGTGGCGCCCTAATGACGTGGGCCACGCCCTACGTGCACTTAGCACCTAAAGGATACGGGCGATCCTTGCTTGTTTTTGTCCTTTTGCATTTTTGTATTCGTCTAAGGCGATTTCGCTGTGTATGTTCTAACGGTTAAGATGTCACTGTATCACTATTATTTTGTAGTGTGCGGTAAAAGCCTGTCCTGCTGAGAGAAATTTTGATTTAGGTAGGTATAGATTTAGGAATTGCGATTGTGATGATAAAAATATAACTATCGATTCATTTTAATTGAAACTAATCGATTGACAACTTCTTTAAAAGATATTTTTTAAGTGCAGCTAATCATTTTTATGAAAGCTAGTCGGTCGCTGGATTCCTGTAATTCTTTGAAGCCGTATAAATAATAGTGTTAAAAATCATACGTAGATATAAAACTAAATTAAATGTATAATAAAGTTATTAAATAAATCATAATGATTATGCATTTGGGTGTTGTATTTGATGCACAACATGTAAGTAACCTTGTTCTATGCCGAATATGTGAAGAATTATGCGGCATAAAAACAACGTTTATATTTCCCGTTGAATATGGAACCTCAAATTACGAACGTAGTTTACATAATTTCATCAGCATTCATTGGAGCACTAAAGTGAATCAGCACATTTCCCTTCCCTGTTGAATTCGTTAAAAATAACTAGCCCGTCGTAATTAATTTACAGAGTTTAATTATCTCATCAGGGCAGTAAAGTCATGACCAATTTGCCGTCGGGCGGGCTTATCGGGTCGTCACATCGCCCGACAACCTCAACAATTAATTACCAACATTGTAATGCGAGAAATCATACTATGTTTTGTAATTAGCGTTGCGGGAAAGATAGTGGGACTAACTAGAAGCGGTTGAAGTTTTAACAATAACCGAATGAGGTTAGAATAGTTTTAAAAGCGTTGAATCTTAACTGTCTAGTGAATAAGGCGTCGAAATCATCACCTTCCCATTACACTTATGTTGATATTTGTGATCTTTCGAGGATGATCTACACACATTTTAATATTATAAGTTGCCCTGCATATGCTCACTTAATATATAAGACTAAGTATAACTAATTATTGCTATAAATGCAGCAATAGGTATACTTAGTCTTAAATATTACGTGGCACCTAATTAGGCGATTCTAAAATAAGTTCTGCAACTTAGGCAGTGGAAACACATAAAATAGATTTATTAGAATATAAATAAATCTAGGATCTTTGCTAATATGAGAGCTGTATGTTTATGAAGCACTTACTGTTGAAGAGGCGAGTGAGGTGTGTAGGGATCGTGCCATATGGCGTTCGGTTCTCCCTGCCTTCCCCGCTAGGGAAGTGGCGTGAAGTTTAGTTAAGAGTTAGTTAGTTACTCTCCTTTAATGTTGTACCTCACATGCCATAAAGTGTTTCCTAAAAGTTAAAGCTAGTTCACGATAAGTTTTTAGAAGGAGGCGATTACCTACCTACTATATCGTAATGTTAATTTAAGAAACAAACAATGTTTTTATCGAGATTATTTGACAAAATTTTTACCTATTAATTTTAATCAAATACTGACTATAAAAAAAAATTCGATTAATATTCAGTCCACTGCATTTTTTTAAATTACCTGCTTAATTACCTGCTCTTTGATCAACACTAACATCTAACCTACTTGATAAATAAACGGTTGAAACTTCAATGTCAAATTTAATAAGTACTCGCTCAGACTAATTCCGCTTCACTGACCTTTTAGTTCACGTTCATGACATAAATGCTACTAAATGAGCCATCATGCATCGCCAATTCTACAATGTGACAACAAAGTATGTTAAACAAACAAGTAATGATGTTTAACTGGCCATCGCACCTCTGTGCCCAGCCGTACGCTAATAGCATCATCAATTTGATCCCATTAACTAATGCTTTAAGCTTCTATCATAGAACACATTACCATAAACGGCACACATGCATAAAAAGATGCATTAATCGAAACATCTGTCTTCGCGAATGACTAATGCACTTTTTTTAAGTGTATCAGTACTAGTAAGATGGATGAAGGGTGTTTTTTCCATTTGCAATTAAAAATAAAATTTCCTTGTCTAGTCGTATGTGGAAATGAGCCCGTCTTTAATGGTTTCATTATAGAAGTTAATAGAATGAGTTTATTTTATCACCATTAGGCCAATATGTATTACTTAAGTATGTTGTATAATTTAGTTTTGTTTACAAGTAGAACTTACCATTTTCTTTAAATTAATGTCAACGGAGGGTAATAACAGGTATATTTAAATAGGAGTGCTTCTTTTTTTTTTACTCAGTAAAATGTACGCTTACTCTAAATGAAAGAAAAGCGAAAGAAATTTGACAAAAGAATTTGGCAACTTTTACCGATTGAAAATATAATTTTTAGTTATGCGGTGCTATTATGCACTGAAAGCAGGATATCCTTTCTACGCCATTAAACATTTTTACTCACATCTATACGTTCATGTATGAAACCAATAGTGTGTTAAATCTAATAGAATTTGTTTGAGAATAATTTTACCAAAAGGACGTGGAAAGTATTTTGCGAAGGAGATAGGATCAGTAGGTAACAGTAGTAGTTGGATATCCATTCTTATATGTAAAAATAGTTTAGCTCCTAATCAGTTTACACCCCTTGCATGACATTATTCGGCCACTGAGCCGCCATTGTGCATCTTATTATTAATATGTATTATTTATTTATAGTCTAATATTGTTCCGCAGATCGTTCTCAACTCGATGCACCGATACCAGCCCCGGATCCACCTGGTGAAGGTGCGGGACGGTGGCGGCCCCATCACCGACTTGTGCCGGGAACAGCATCGCACCTTCGTGTTCCCGGAGACGGTGTTCACGGCCGTCACGGCCTACCAGAACCAGCTCATCACCAAGCTCAAGATTGACTCCAACCCCTTCGCGAAAGGCTTCCGGGACTCTTCGAGGCTCACTGACTTTGATAGGTTAGTTTACTAAACCTTTAGTTATAACACACCAGACATTGTGCTATCCAAATACCATCTTTTGATTTTCCTGAATTTTTAAAATTGGTGAAAATGCACGCAGAACAAATCACTACTAGGACTAAGAAGAAAGTTGAGTAAGAGAGATGGATAATTTGGACTCCTTTTCTCTTTTTTTCCAAAAGACATGTCACACAAAAGTATCTTGATATTGATCATAATATATATTAATCATAATATATATTTATATACCTACATTTAAGAAAATTCTTGTATTTGCCGTTCTTATTATACCTACTTATTAAAAAAAATCGTGATTGCAATGTTATTTTGGCATGGTCATAAAACAATGACCTTTATCTAAAAAAACTATCTACATGAATTTAAAAGGCAAGGTGACTAAAAAACTCTGTTTAGTCCGTCAGTTTAAAAAAATATTGAACACGTATTTTTTTATTTACCTATTTGTCAAACAAACATTGACGAAGATACAAAGCATTCAAGTTGCGCGTGACGTCACGCTTTCGTACAATTTTTACTAAATAGTGACGTCGCAAGTCCCCACTTCAAAACTTTGATGCTCATTATCTTTGTGATTTTTCGTTAATTTGATAAAGCGAAAATATGTGTCTAGTATTTTTATACAATATTACTGACGGGCTAAATACAATTATAGTTTTTTAATGCAGTCATCATCCCTATTGGCGATAAAAATTAAATTGATAATCATTATAGCGGTTAAAAATATAAATATGCTTAACAATAGGTTGCACCAATTTATCGTCCAAAAGCCAGACGAAATTGAAAGGTCAAGAGCGATTAACGCCTCAATAACGCTTAAACGTTCTGTCCGTCATCCTCAAGGTTGGCCAAAAACTCTGGCGGTCCCCACATGCTCATAATAACGCTAAAGTGTTCCGAATCGATACGTTTCGGCTCGGGGCGAGTTTGATAAATTGGCAGGTTATTAGCAACAGTTGAAAGGCATTAGGTGGGCCGCCCTGCAATTTGCGGCGAGCGGTTTTAGCATGAATAAAAGATTAAAAACGACGCGGCTGATTGCGCCCGATATGATGCTGGGTCGAACGCTCATCCGAAAGTAGTTGTTATCTCCCTTATCTATTTCGATGGCGAGAGTTGTTTACTTTTTTTCGTATAAGATCGGGAAAAGCATGCGGTGCGTTGAATGGGATGAATATTGGCTAAAAATAGATATGTGCAAGTTTAGTCGCGACGATTTATTAAATTTCACAAATTTGTTTTTATTTTAACATCATTGATCTTGTTAGTGTGGTGAACCACTTAATTTCGTTGAAAAAGTTTGTGTTTGAGCCACTTATGCAATAAGTATTCTTGTCTCACCTAAATAATTAATAAATATTAGATATTAGAGTGCGGATCGAACCTAACAACTCTTGGCGCATGGGGCAGGGTCACTACCGAGTGCGCCATCAAGCTGGTCAATTAATGTGTACTTATATCGTTCTCTTAAATATTATTTTCATTTTCTACCTATCTTAAATATCATTATACAATACATGAATTGCCCAACTGGGATGAATGAAGTAACATAACCAAGTTACGTAATTTTTTGAAAATTACGAATTTTCAACGACAAAGTTACAATTTAGTGTTGAGTCTGAGTTGCAAGTTAACATAAATTGGCTAAGTGTTATAAATCGGTTTATTTACGGGTTGGTAAACATTATTACTGATAGCTTAGATATCCACAATTATCAACGAATAAATATGCTTAAAGATGTAAGAGTCCGATTTGTTGGTATTTTATCCCATCTAACCCAGCCCAGTTTTATTTTTGCCAGAATGCGGTTAAAGGGGCTTGCTGCCCTTTTGACTCTGCCTATTTACTGCCTTTGATTATTGGCGTGATGTTATGTATGTATGTTATTTTATTAATATGAATCACGTCCATCAGAAGTTGTTACGACCTTTTTGGCCTGACTAACGACAGTGAGGTGACATATAGACGAAAAAGACTATGACATTGAGTAAGAAAAAAGACGACGACCAATTTAGCTGAAAAGACGACCGATTTAGCTATAATTCACGACCAGACTTGTTTATAAGACAAATAAACATTTTAGACCCATTTCAGACCCTCTTCTTTCTTACAGAAGTTAAACAATAACTACTTATTATAGTTTTAAATTTTTTACGCATTATCCCACGAAGAAATCGATAATGTTGTACTATGACAAATAGCATATGCTATTTGAATCCTAAAGTCTATGATACATCATCAACAGAGACTTTCATAATGAGTCTGGAAATAACAGTTAGACTTGAATGACGAGATTAATTTTGTATTTTAAAATTTTAATAAGTAAAAGAAACTCAGGCGCCGTAATTTGGCCTATCACCTTTGACCTAAGGCGAGTTAAAAATTTACTGAATCAAGAATTAGACGTTAACTGCCAGCGGCCTCAGCCTCGACAATGTCCTGCCAATTAAACTATGGCTGGCTGTGAATTTTGGATAGGTACCAGGATATCCCCGTGCCTCTGCTCGCCTGAAATCCGGTCTGGTCCATAGTCCATTATGTTTTGTGGAATTTATATTTTTTCCAAGACATAATCAAACTTTAGTCATCGGACTTGCAAATTTCATTACAATACCACATACGAGGTATCCAAAAATTCTTCAGACAGGAGATATTTTGGTCCTAACCCCATTGATAAGTACTATACTAGGCAAAGGTAAATATTTTAAGGTAATTCATTCACATACCGACCGTGGGACTGTGCCTAACATCAGGTTCCGCGAATTCCATTTTCCGTGTACTCATTAATTCGAAGGTATCGGGACGATGGCGCGGTGTGGAGGCGCGAATTAGCCGACAGGCAAACGCGGCGCAGGCGTTCCCGCCGCCTCTACCAGCGGATCTCGCTTTGAAATGTCTTACTTGCTATATCATGATATTAAAGAGATTCAGCCATCGAGGCTTCGAAGAAAAAAATTATATAAATTGGTACTAAATAATCTGAAACGACCAACACCGTAGATAAAGGTATTGATTACCTAACGGCTTAATTAATGATCAATGAAATTTTCATTAATTTTGGTTGTACAAATGTAACCTTTTTTGTCTATTCATCTCAGACATCCTTGTTATATACTCTATATTTGTAACGGATTATAACAAAAATAATAATTTAATATTAATTTTATACAACAGCAGCGCTTCTATTTGGTGTTGAGTAACACTTTAAATACGAGTATTTCGTGTAAGGTGTTGAAGCTATCCAGAATTCATAATCCTTACTTAAGTAGAGTATTATAATAGCTCGCTGTGAATAAAGGAACACAATAAACAACGCCATCCACAAACTCAATATACTCAATTTCCTATTGCATAAAGGTCTGATGTCATTGGCAAATCACTTATTAATCAAGCAAAGTCCGTAATTGGTATTGAAATTAATTAACACAACGTACCACATCATTCTTCAACAAACTTTTACGATCGACACGTGGCATTCAAGCGTACTACTTACATCAGTTTGCATGCGCTGTTTCTACTAGTATATAAGATCAAATATATAGATAGTTTTTTAATAGGCAAAAAATATACCCCACATTTCTGTCCGGTCTGCTCTGGTCTGGTTAATATATGCTTTAATTAGTAGACATCTTTATTTTATATTTTAGTGTCTGACAAGCCGACTTCATGACATGGTTCAAAGGCAAATATGATCTATACACCTTTGTAAAAGATGTTGTTAAAAAAAATAACTAACTAGGTACCGAGTTTCTTGCCGGTTTCTTCTTGGTTGAAGTAACATTCCGAACCGGTGGTAGATTGTTATTATTAGTTGATTTGCTTCTTAAATTGATGATTTATAAGTGTTTGTTTTAAACCTATTTAAGTAAGTATTTTGACTTTGACATTTATTTTTATAGGCAAAGGTCTACCTCTGCCAGTTTTCCCATTGTTATTTCGTATTTTTTTATCTAGCTTCTTTTACCCATCCCCTAAACATGTTCAAATCAATATATTGGACCATTCGTTTTTTTTAAGTGAGATTTCGTAGTATCCGTTTGAGAGCGCGGGGCGAGGCGCGGGAGTGGAAACAGCTCACGTCAACGGCGGCCGGCGGCGGCGGCGCGGTAATCACAGGGCTCGCCCTCATTATGCCCTAAACGACAAATTAAAGCGCATTTCTATTATCTGCGCATCGGTGTGATGCGCATTTGGACCGGTTTACCGGAGGCGTGATCCACGTTTTCGCGGTCAGGTGTTTGTCAGGTTTTATGCCGGTCGAAAGCATTCTCGAACCGATGTTAGCTCGCAATCCTTTCAGAATAAACATTAATTCGCTTTTGGATACCTATTATAGCAGCATTTACAGAACATGATCAAGGCAAACATTTTTTGCAGATAATTTTTTTCACAGATCTGTATCTGATCTAAATGTTATTTCCGTGTTAGAATGTGTCGCTGTCAATGTGCGGTTAGTTAAATTTTTTTTGATAGTGTTATACTTGACAGTAAAAAATGACATTTGTGCTCCTTTATGAAATTAAGTTAAATATGTCAGTTTATAAATGTAAAGGCAGTCATTTTAACAAGAAAAGGTTACAAATGAATCTGTTATTAAACAAAAAGCTTTATCTATCTCTATTAAAAATAAACGTGAAGATTACAAGGTCCGTTTCGCCGCTCGAAATTATGGAGCTCGCTCATTGACGCCTAGTGACTGTCGTAACTCGTAACATCTCCGACCATGATCTGCAGAATTATCGGGCCTATTAATAATCTAATTTCAGTGCGCGTCAGTACACGGCTACCGATTTGGATTAATTGATACTGTATAGGCGGTGCGATGATAGTTCACTGGGCTAGTGATTGACGGCTAATTCGAGATGTTATCGGTGCAATTACCGCGTATCCGCCGCCCGTCGCGCCATCTACTGGGAAGCTGCTCTCGTGTCATGAGAACGGCTCAAGTTATGCAAGCTAGTAGCAACATCGGCATGCACTTAATTTAATCGATAGATGTAATTGATTAAGTTAATAGACGTTGCTGTGTTATTATGAAGCCATTATAGGTTAGTGCCTACCAAAATTTAATTGAGTAAGTAGTCGTAAATTAAAATGAGCTTCTGCGTTGCTTGTGAATGGCGATGTTAAAAGCATTTAAAAGTTTTCACCCACTCTACTTTTCTTAATATTATATGCCTTTCCTTTCACCGGCAACGTGTGCATTTCATTCACACATAGAATTTTCAACAAAATAATTCAAGTTTTCATTAAATAAGGTCCCATAAATGTATCTTATTATTTGATTAGCTGGTTGTAACTTAGCTACAGGATTATTATTAGTATTGTGTACACCATGAACAGCAATGACGCTAATTAAAAAGGAACTTGTTATTTTATCTGCTATTATTATGCAATCTGATAATAAGTATATTAAGTGTTACGCTAAGTGCTCTATTTGCATATCGTATTACAATGGTAAGTGTTAATATAATGCTTGCAATTTACAAGCTCGCCCGCTCTCACCTGACCGTGATCTCGACTCGCGTGTAACGGAATGAAAGGCAGAATAATTAGAGGCTCCGTATTATATCGCCGGGAACATTGATAGGTGTCAGTCACCGGCGCCGCTACCGTGCGCCCGCGCCGCTAACTCGGCTAACGCGTAGGAGTGCTGATAACATCTCAATGCAAATTGCCACTCCGCCATATGTCAGCCGACAGTCGCAGCCCGATCTCAAAAGCCCGATTAAGTACTTACTTTCGCCTGCCTCCATTGTTTGCCAGTCCCCGGTGGGGCCATCTATTGAGCTTTCTATTTTGATTGCCGAATTCACACCGTCATAAATAAAAATGTTTAAAACAACCGCCTAACGGCGCCCAGTCTTAATGACTTCCTTCGCTGACGTCCGAAATCGTCAGACAATAAGTATGATGAATTGCCATTGTGTGAGAATCGGGCAGTGGAGTTATTTGGCGTGGTGGCCGAGGCGGCTTTTCATCCATTAATTAATAAGATACGCCCCTCGCTCAATCAGGGCCGATATTTAGCGGGCGAGGATTTATATTTATGCTCGGACGCACCTCTTCGTTAATTGCATGCGATTCACTTACGTGCTAGAAATAACTTTAACGACAAGTGCGTGTGCGCCGCGGGCGGAGCGCGTTTACAGTTACGTCCCTTAAATATCTCGACGTCACTCCGGTAATGTCCGCTGTAGTAATTCCATGGCTGGAAACTTTATAAGAATAATAAATTTCGCTGTAAACTGAAGAAATTGTTTCCAATGTAT
This sequence comes from Glyphodes perspectalis, assembly GCA_951394215.1. Lineage (NCBI taxonomy): Eukaryota > Metazoa > Arthropoda > Insecta > Lepidoptera > Crambidae > Glyphodes > Glyphodes perspectalis. Next base: position 12,344,466 of record OX596202.1, on the reverse strand, counting down.
CAGATGTTGGATTTAACGATTTATAAGGACACCTAATGCTGTGAACGCGTTCTAAGCGAATCTCCATCGATAAGATTACTATCGATGAATTCAAGATAATAGCTGAATTTTAATTCAAATTCTAAAAACAAAAGTGGAATAGGATATGCAATGGATTAATAGTTATTCTATAATATCGTCCGTTGGTCATTCGAATGTAAATTATGAATGAGCTCAGGTTCAAGTACCTAACTTAAGTGAGTACTGCACCGAAAGGAAACAATATTTCATACCATAATCAGATGGTAACATTATGCATTCGAACACAACATCGATAAGCGCGAACCGCGGCGAGATATCGATAAGGCGCTCGCGAGCGCGGCCCTAGCGCGGGCCTCTTGAGCCGCCGCCCTGTAATTTGCCGGCGGAGAGTGTTGGCTATTACTGCTGATACCGGGATCATAATAAATACGCCATTAACGCCCCCACAGCCCCCGAAACGACATAACCACCCGGACTAACTGGCTCTGTTTCGTACAAGAACGCCGCGCCGTTACGACCTTATGCGGGCACACCACACGTGTAAATTTAAAAACATTACAGTCGTGGAATGTGTTAGTTAAAAATTAACTGGTCTTGATTGGTGGTAATCATGCGACTTTATTACGTGCCCTGTTTTTAGTTGCTTTTTAACTAAAGCCCGTTTTAAAAGCTTGAACATGGTTTGCGACCCAAATTGTGTTTTTTTGCTAGCAATTGTAGGAAATAATAGAATTCAATTACACGTTTCGATTTAAAAACGCTAATAGTTTTTGTATTAAGTATTTTTTATGATTGCGTGTTTGAGGTTGCGGTAACACATGTTGATTTCGTGTGAAGTGTTCAAATGATCGGGAATAGGCGAGATAATGGGCGGTTTCGATAGCGCTAATATCCTATCATTCACTTTTTTCTAGCTAGAATGTTTCGAAAAAACAATCCGTCTCTCGGATAGTGTGTGTGGGCACTACCTGTTTTAATTTCTGGAGAGAACGCCGGCGCCCGCGGCCTCCGCAGCGGTGATAGATTAAATTCGACACGCCATCTCATGATGTCATGCCAATTTTGAGGCCCACTTCGAGCCAACCGTGTCGTCACGCTCATTTAACGCTCAGAGCGTCGGATCCAGACAGGCAGGCATTAATAAACACCTCGCTACACAATAACTCCGCAATAGGGAAGTGATCGTGCTCATACGATTCTATTGAGAGGCGTGAGATGCATTATTGTACGCTTGTAAGTGGTGTCGATAGTTTCGTAGAGAGGCGAAAATAGCGGGTTAGCGGGAAGCGAGCTCGGTGGCGGTCGCGACAACCTCCGGGAACCGATAAAGGGCATCGCGCACTCGCAATAAAGGGCCGGGACGCCTCGTTAACTCGCTACGTACTCATAAAGCGGCTTCGCTGAAACAATCGCCGGAGATATTGTGTGAATAGATTACGCTGCTCATGTTTTCATTTTGTAATTATTGTCGATCGTCTTTTTGCAATGAACTCGCCTCTAACACATTTCTATAACTATGTGTTTTGGTCTTAAGACTCATAATCGTGTAATTATAAAGTTTTATGATGTGTAAGTGCACGTGGCCGGTTGCTCATCCTTCCTCGAACTCTGTTTTATAGACTACGGACCGCTGAAAACCAGCGAACAGGCGAACCTGTAATACACACTGTATTTTCTTAGAATCCGTGTCGGCACGTTCTAGATTTATCAAGTCGGTAGTGTATTTTAAAAAAGGGCAAAAAGCGTTCTTGATACATTCTAGTTACACTGAAATCATAAAGATGCTTCCAAATAAAGTTTCCTATATATTTTTAGTCTAAAATAAAATCGATTGACATTAAGACTCATATAGTCAAACATTTAAAAAAAAATTTGTTGAATAAACTTTTAAATAAGTTTTTACAATCTAATTATATATCTAAAATTGTAACAATAAGTCAATAAACTTAGATGTTATGGTTAATAACAAAGGTTAAAAGTTGGCCCTTTCCTTTTCCTCAGAGATCCGATGGAACTGATGCTGATGGAGCAGCAACTGTTGCGGTCTCCGCTTAGGCTGTACGCAAGCGGGCCCGGCTCAGCCGGTGGTGACGAGGAGGCGGAGAAGCGCGCGGCCTGGGCCAGGACCCCTCCGGCGCTGCAGCTGCTTGCGCTCGGGGGCCGCGCTTGGCCCGCCGCCTGGCCCCAGCCTCTGGCTCTTCCCCCCGACCTCTGGCTTCAAAAGCCCCCCGCGCCACTCAGATACTGCCCCTACCCGCCGCCAGCGCACCCCTCCGCGCCGCCTGCTCGGCCCGACCACGCGCCCTCGCCACGGCATCCACTGTGAACCATTCCAGACTAGACCTAAGTGGTGATGACAAATAGTGCTGTGACGAATATTATCGATAACCGATCTCCTCATCTAATGTATTCCGTACGGATCGAAAATGATGAGATTGGCAGACTTCGAATATTTAAACTGAATTTTAACCTAGTACCTTATAAATAATTGAATGTATTAAATAACTGTAAGATTATCGATAGATGTACTCTAATTATATAATTTCAAGGTTCCTACCCGAAAAAAGATTTTCAATTGTATTTTAACGTAGATAATTATGAGATATGTCATAACAATAGTTACCTATACTCTTTTTCACCATACTTTCGATCTTAATATTTCTTGGTTTTCTAAATTACCTTCACTTCACCTCATTAAATTTATATATTATACACAATATTAAGTTCCTGGAATTTATCTTGAAATGAGTAATAAAAAACCATAGTAATGTATGTTGAAGTTGAAAACCTAGTTTTAACCAAAGAAAAATAAAATATACGCAATATTTTGACCTAAGGCCAATCTTGAATTAAAAAGCACAGAAAACATTCCAACTAAATAAAAATGTTATCTAATTTTAGTAAAAGGAAATCTCCCCTACTAATCTTTAAATATATGAACAGTAAATTTACTGTAACCTCCTAAAAGTACATATATTTGCATAGACACGGTATATTCACCTCTCATAATTCCGCGACTCATTTTAAATTTTGCCTAATATTTTTGGTACATTTATTTATATTTCAGTCTATCCTGAATTTCGGATCGGTGATAATACATTAGTTTAAAAATAAATTGTATTAATTGTGTGTATATTTTATATCTTAAGAATATTTATATTCCATTTGTTTAAGGTACCTTAAAAATTGTATGTATTGTATAGTGGTTGACTAAATTATTTTTGTAGGATAAGCACTGTATATAGAGGGTCACTTAGATGTTTGTAATAAGAGGTTTCGAAGAAGTATTGTCTTGTAGAAAATTATGTTACGGGTGTTGCTCACACTGGCTCATAAAGGCATAATATATATTTAAATAAAAAAGCATTGTAATTTTGAATGTGCAATTCCATACAAAGTCAGTGTGTAGATACTTAATTAAGTTATTATTGGTCTTACATGGAAACTATTTTTGTATCAAATTTTAATATTTTACTCAAAACTTACATATAATTCGATATCGATTGTGGACATCACTAACACAGCTGTGTTACTAAGAACCAAAGTTATTTTATTAACAAAGATGAACTATTGTTTTCTAAGTATGAATTTGTTCAAAAGTTTCTCAATAACTCATAAGACATTTTAATTTGATTTGATTCGATTTTCATTAATATAAGATAAAGGGGTACTTTGTTAATGAATATTTATTTTTTTAATTATTGAAAATTTAAACAAATATAATTGCAAGTATTTGTTGTACCTACCTTTAGTTTGCGAAATTTATTTAAAATACGAAATATTAAAATCCAACAGAGAATTATTTATTCAATGTAAAATTATGATTTAAAAAGTATTTAACTGAATAATTATTGCAATTTTCATATAAACACACATTAAATGCACAAAAAGTTCCATCGTGGAATTAATGAAATTTCGTCACTTTGTTTTTTTTTTGAATATTAAAATACACACTTGAAAATGTTTAGAAACTTTTCTAATAATTATTCCAGTTTTATTAAAATATTTTCATAAGCTCACTAACTTTTTAGCATGTTTGTGCCGAGCGTTGCCGAACGATGGTCAACGCCAACGTGTAAACCACCTATTTTGACTTGCCTTGTCATCGCTCGGTGTCGCTAGTTGCCTCAATGAAGGCGAGCGCCAACGTGTGTAAAGCTTATTAATGATATTGGTGAATTTAGTGTCAAAGTCATCTTAATATATTTACCTTCTTTTTAATAAAACCATGTGAACTACTTATGTATAATCCTAAAATATGTATCTATCATAAGCCAAAGAATTAATATACTTAACGACTTCAAAACAATAATTTTATTAAATTCACAGAATCTTGTCACGATTCTGTAAGAATCGTATTCTAAAGTGTATTTTCTTAATGCATCGTATTCTTGACAGTATCTTTATTACATAGTTAACAGTATGTCTTTGTGGTGTGAGCAGCACGCTTGATTAGCGACACATATCAGGGTTCAGCCCTACGTGTTAATAAACGGAAACCAAACATATCGTTGTTTTATTTTTCAACACACGTCAATATTTCAGATCATGTTATAAGCAAAAGTAGAAATATACTCAAATAAAATATCGTTCTTAACAAACCACTTGCGTTCAACAATTGTATGCCTAATAAATAAAACAATCAACAAAAAATGGTTCATGTTCTTAAAACATGTTAGACCTTTTTTGTTTACCTAATAATAGTAACGGACCAACAGGACAGTTACTAAATAGTAATTAATTATTAGGTACCTAGATGTAGCTAAACACTAATACTAAGCAATAAATTAGTCAACTTCAAAATTAATTTGCACCTTGAAGTCTTGGAAGTATTTTTATTAAATTTAATAATGAACAATGTAGTAGTAATTAAAAGGAATTAAAGTACGGATGCTAATTATTTGAAATTATTATATATCGTAATTGGTAATCACGATTACTTACATGCTAGGGAAGATTGTAGTGTAGAATATCCTGCAATTGTCATAAATAGCCAATATCAATTAGTGTATCGAATTATTCTAATTTAAAAATACTATAAGGACTCTTCTTTATTCAAATATACATTTAAGATTGAAATACCTATATTAAGTAAATATAATTTAAAGCCAACACTTATAATCTTTATAATTAAAAAAAGTCAAAATGCCTTCAATTTGATACTTATGTACGTACATAATTGCCATCAAATAATAATCATTGAACATACAGCGGTAGGTATATAGTTTTTATTATTTACCAAAATGATTTAAAACTCAATAATTCACCTCCTTATGAACAAATTAAAATGTGATTTCGGCTTTCATTTCCAAATTATAGCTGGTCTATCAGTCGAGCTAAAATAATTAATCTTCAATCAATTGATGCGAATAGGAAATAAGTACGCCAAATAATGATCTACGTATAAGTAACATACTGTCAACCGGATATCTTGATATGATTGAGAAATATTGTGGGTTCGGTTTGATCATTTCCTGTACGCACTTAATCTCCAAAGCTATAGTAAAATTTGTAAACTGCAGTTTTACATTAAATTATGATGGAAAATTATAATTTTTACAGGATTTGCTTATATTTAGGATTCAATCATATTTTATTCCAAGCGCCACCTGTTGGTGTGCAAAATAAAACTTTGGACTTTTAAGTAACTTGGCTATAAAACTATTATCATGTGAATACTAAGGGTAAAGCAACTAGGTACGCTTCAGAATTCAGAATATATGTTCAAAAATACACTTTAAACGAAGGCAAACAAATATAATGCGTGTTTTTACCACCACAAATGACATACTTACTTAAGTACCTACAGTAAGCTTTGTAAAAGCAAACTACGATTATGACCACAAATTATTTTAATAAGCAGTGTTAGCTTCTTGTATTCACAAGTCTATTCCGGTCCGGTAAATAAAACAGCCATCGATATGTCGAGTGCTATCGAACCCGCCGGTCCTCACACACGACACAGACAATAAATAATCGTCACACTTTTATTTTCTGTCTTTATTAAGTGTCATTAGGCATTATTAAGCGCGTATATCGATGATGAGCGGCCTTCCGTCCGGTAATTGCGGCGATGTAAGCGGCCTACAAATTGAAAGCGTCCGAAGCCTCGGGCGAGTATTGATGGATCTGCTGCCATCGGGAAATTATAGCCGGCTCTTGCGACAGCTCCGCAAATTGTGCGTATAATGCTAGTAAATAATACGCCGTTCGCTATAAATTTATAAGCTAGCGTGTGAGTGCGTCTCACGTATCGCGCGTGACACGCGTTCCGGTCCAACAGTTTTATTTGTCCTTTCTGACTCACATCTTCGCAGTTCCACGTTGCATTTTTTTTCTGCAATCAAAAGCCACCCACTGTTCTGCAGAATACGAGTATCTGTCATTTTTAAATTCGAGTAAGAATTTTCTAAACGACCAGTTTGCAGTTATAAATATACCAAGTGACATTACAACCCCAAATTGTACTTACGTTCCACGATGCTATTACTTTTTTATTCTTGGATTGGTATGATCATTAATAGTTATTTTTTTATTTTAATTAGTCACGTACCTACCTACTTACATTAGGTATTCTGAAAAAAAAGGAATGAACAAAATGAAATCAATTAATGTGATTATTAAAATGTTAAAAATTATCATCTCAATCATTAAAAGATACGAACAATAGCTCAAGCTCAATTAAAGGAACTAAACTTGCAAAATTTCAATACGAAATAAACCCATTATTAACATGGAAGATGTACCTACATTTCATCTTGACTTATCCCGAATAAACTACTTTAGCATAAAACAATTCCTGTTCTTGTAAAAAATTGGATATCTTACTTATGCCGCTGACAGATTAGCTAGCTGAAAGCTAAAAGATTGATTAAAATTGGTAGCAAAAATTGCAATGTGTATTACTTGATATCATAAAAAAATCCTCTATTTTAGCAATAATGACTTTTGGGACAATGTTCATTTAGATTAATTATACCCCTGAAACATGTATCTATTTGTCTCCCATTTTTTTTGGAATGCCACATTTTTTATTAAAACGCGATCTTACACATCTTGCAAAACAGTCTGGAGCCAAAATGACGTGGCTTCATCACCCTTTGTCCGCGCGAGAGACATTAAAAGAGCTCATAACGAAAACTTGCGCCCGCGCAGAACGCCCCGCCCGGCGCATAAATTAGCGGAGCCTATTCCGCAGACACCGACTGATTGACTCCTTTCATTACCGTCCCGCATTGTTCGCCGTGAGAGAAAAATTGCATATCCTTTTGGAATCACAACACATTTCATAATTATGGACTATTGTGGTGTTGTCGGGGCCAATTCGTCGGACGACGAAGCGCTATCCTCGCCCGAGGACCTCTCGGGATATATTAGCGTGTGCAACGATGGATTCTGATGCCATAATGGGCTGCGCTGATTAGTTTTCAAGGGAAACACTTGTTCGAAGAAAGCTCAGCATTTAATGCTGGGTCGGTGGACGGGCATTGTTAACTGAAGTTGGTCCATCGAGTATGAGATATTCGTCGTAAGACTTTGACGCGGCATATAAGATGAGAATCTATTCTGGCTGAGACAATGTTTACGATCGTGCGATTTGGATTATTGGCATTAATTGCGGCCATTTGTTGGGCGCCGGGGAGGCATTGTTCCGCGGAGATTATCAGTGATTAAGGCGGATGGAGGTGTTCGCCCCACGTGCGCCTGCGCCGGTCGTGCCCCGCGCGATCGCGATCGCAACATATCACGCCTGTGGGAAACTTTTACTGTTCGCCTACGGGATCTGCAATTGGCTAAAATATTGTAGGTACATGCATTTATGTCCAGCCTTGTAAGGTTTATAAGGTGTGAAACATACCCATATTGCACCCTTTTATACATGTAGGATTATGATACCTAGGTCCTTCCGTTTTTCACTGATGGCCTAAAATGTGAGAAAAAGAGAGCTACAAATAGAATCGTACGATAACGCTCAATACGCTCAAAAGGTAACTATCACTATCTCAATTTAAGCTTTACAATATCAAGGTTTTTGTGTTGCCTAAAATTGACCAATTTCCTGCTCTCTGGAGTTCCGTAAGAAAGGCGCGGGTCAATTTGGCACTTATTTAGGTCCCGTTCAGCAATCGAGGAACAGTTTAAATGTCGTTCAAGTGTACGGACAGACGCGTTGTCCGTGGCAAACGTTTTTCTAAGTCCGCGTTGTAACGGTGTCCGCCTGTCGGTCCGTCCGGCGTCAGCTGCCAGGTCTAGCGAGCGATGGACAACTAAATAGAGCTAGGCTAATCGTCGCGTCCAGAGAGGGAAACGACGAATTACTACGTCACAGACGCGCCCAACAATTGCATTGTTATCGGTGGATGCGATTGACGCCTGCCACCTCGCGGGAGTGAGATTGAAAAATGTGCGCGAATTTGTGATTCTATTGTTCACTATCGTCTTGGTTTGAACAGTACAGGGGTATTGAAATGATTCAACTTTCTTAAATAATAATGTAGCCAACCATGTTTCAGTCATAGCCTTCGATTGGCTCACTAGATTTGGCGGTTTATAGCAAAATGTTGATTAGTCAAGGATTATTAAGATCGGCCATCAGTTAACATTTTGTTACTGACTAATCACTATCGTATTTGTTTCGCCAACATATCATTCTTTAAGTATGATAAGCCACTTGAATATATGTTTTTATTTATAGCTTTCAAATGTAGGTATTTATTAATAAGAACTGGCATCAATACCAGTCGAAAAAATAAAAAAAGCACTGATGTATTTAGACTTATTATAAAAGAGCTTTCTACTAAAATGGTTTTTAATAACGAGTACGTGTCTACCCCGTTAAGGAGTCAAACTTTTTTCAATTCTTAGGCACTTTTTTAATTCAAATAATTGATTGGCAGCGTAGTTTGTGCAAAACACTGTATTCCATCTAAGTGGTAGCTGTCGGGAATGGCGTGGTGAAGAGAGGAGCCGTCAGAGCCTCGTGATGGACAGCAGACAGGCTAACAGCTCGCTAGCTATCCGATGCATACGGACCGTTACGTCATTGTGCCTTAAGCCGCTGCAATAGATGATAAAATAAAAACGCTAAATAGCTATCAGATTGGATTTAATTTCAAGATTGCATGGCGGCTGTCAACGGATTTTGCCAAGGTCAATGGTAAGGCTATTCATGCGTTCGATAAGGATTGCTCTAATTACAGCAGTTTGAATAGAAAATGCTTTCGTTTGCACTTTTTTGTGACATTTTCTTGTTGGTGATTTGGATTTCTAATGATTACCCCTGCGGATTGCGATATAAAGTTAAGTCTATAAGTTTTGTAAATGATGTGGAATACACACTATTAAAATATAATATACCAAACGATTACATGGATCTACCTATCTACATAATAAGTTTTCAAATATTTAATTACAAGGTTTATCGAAAAAAGCTGGTTTAGATCATCTACCTGTCTAAGAAAATTGCGCATTGCAAATAAGTTCGTGTTGTTTATTTCCGGGTTAATTATCACAGTTACAATCACACTAACTAACTTCACCTATCATTACAAAAAAGATTCAATGACAAGCTGGTTTTAAATTACAGATGCGTTATATGACTGAAGGAAAGAATTACTGCAGTATCGTTGTATGTGTATTAATGCAAAAAGTGCAATCGCGAAGCATCTATTACTTACTTTGTTTCTGTAAGTCCATAAAAGTTTTTATTCCCAGCATAATGACAGAGCTGCACTCTTTTGCACGTCTAATTCTAACAGTTCATTTATTGCTTCTTAATTGCATTGAAACGGCGTAATGGTTCGATGGGTCGCGATTCTTTGCGACTTGTGAGACCATTCATTTGTCTGATTTACAACTCAGATAGAGGAGATAACATGCACACCTCAAGCAAAATAGCTTGAGCCTCTTTCTCACTAGTTCATCAGTGTAGGTTTCATATCAATTAGTCATACATTATAACATGTTTTATGGGCATTTATATTTTATTTATAGTTGTGACACGAATGATAAACTATGTGGAAAAGAACGTAAGTATTTCGAATTTTTTTTTCTTGCGATATTTTTTCATTTTACCAAAAGGTATCGTCACTATCGTCGTTATGCTTAATATAAGAAATATCGAGTGCGTTAAAGATAATATGCTTTGTATAACTGATTGAAGAAATGTTTAATCTACTATCACTCAAAGTAAATGTCCTAACAATTAATGCACTTCACTTACTTTACTATCCATATCGATTTATACTTACTGCTAGTTTAATTATGCTCCGTAAGCCTCATTAGTCCCTGTATTTTAGGACTTTACTCACAATTTTTATATTCTATAATCGATGGAACGCCTTCTATTACAACCTTTACCATTGTTTTTTTTATATTTGTTTCTGCATTGAGACCGCGTAATAATGTTTATGAATACGGGATTCACAAACATTACTATTCGGTCTCAAAGCATCAACTTGCGATATTTAATGTGTAATAGTGGCTAATATTTTCATCTCACCAGTCAAACTTTAGCATGTTGGTTGTAACAGTGGGCACTATTCAACGCAGTGCGATCGCTTATCCAATTATGGCCAAGTATCGTTTACGAATAGAAAGGTTTGATAAAGGGAATGCTCCGAGAAATGTAAATCTTTGCATAGCGTTGTAGATACGTAGACAAGTAGGTATTTTATTATGATTACGGGTGCTAGACTTATATCAATGGAGGTTTATAGAACAAAGAATATGTTTATATCCAAAGAAAAAGGCTCTCTGTTCCAAAAATTTAAACTCCATATCATAGACCATCAAATTTGATAATGAGTAAAAAGTACGAGAAGATCCGCTAAATTGCAACACATCATGTAGGGCTGCGCTCGCGCACCGGAGATGCTGGTCTGGGCGCGAGGTGATCCCTCAGGTGCCCGCCCCCTTGTTTATTGCTTATTAGCGGGCATCGCGGCGGCACGTTTGAACTGCCGCTCTTTGTTCTCGCCGACGCCCCCCGCGCCCCGTCACGACGCCCGCGCACCGAGTATGCTACGCGAATCATAAATTCTTGCTATTTGACGTTGCCCTGTATAGGTGATATCGATCTTAGTTCAATGATATTGGTAGGAAGGAAGTGCAATGGGATCGTAAATTACGAATATTCCCATATAAGTACACGCTGCCTTTAGTAAATGCAGTACATTTGTTGTAATGTTTTGACTTTTGTTGCAAATATGCATATTAGCGAGTATCACGGACTAAATGCCACATTATACTGGGACTAAAATGAGTAGTTGCTTTTGTAATTATGTAGACGACGAGCTAGCCACTTGTCATTACTTTTTCATAATTTATAATTTGACTAAACTTAATTTTTATTTTTGACTGGATGTGGTTATCGTTCCTTGGAGTCTGCCTACCCCTTCGGGGATAGCATGCCTGATAGTATGTGTGTGCAACAAAGTGTAGAAAGACGAGTTGACATTTATCTATCTACACTTCGTTCGTGTTAGAATGCAAAAAAGTTTCCCGCTCCGGTGAGTTCAGTAGACGTTGAGTCTGACGAATTTATTAAACAAATAGAATTATAGCGGCTGTAGTTTATTTTTATTGTTACCTTGTAGTTATTTTATTAACATTTATATGGACTTATATAATAAGTATTTGAGAACAAGCCACGCTCGTTATACCTAAAGATAATGTGGAATTTCGCGTATTTTTAAACATTTCTCATATGTTTAAAAATACCCGAAATTTGGAAATAGAAGTACATACTATAATATTTGTTATGACATAGAATAAGAATTAACCTAAAGTCTAGTCTAGTTAAAAACGTTAACGTTAACATATCCCAATCACACAAATCATAATAAATCCTTTCGCAGAGGGATCTGCCATATATAACATAGCTCCCATAAATTGACATTAAATTTTATTTGCCGTTTAGTTTTTGAAAGACCCATGCTTATACTCGTATTTTAAAAATATGCATCACCTATGACTGAATATTGTACAAATCTTATTTTAATATTGGTATCTACTCGTAAATGATGTTAAGTTGGATCGAAATAAAATCGAAGTACATCTCCATAAATGCACTTGTGATGATGGGATATCTACTACGACTATTAACAATTATCGAAAAAAATCTTAATTACATGAAGCGTTAATTTAATTCATGGTTTTAGAATACAATCTTCTTTGTTCATGTTTTATGTGTCCGTTTGTCTAAATGCAAAGTGGTAATTTTATAATAAGATAATTTTTAAATTAGTATTCATAGCGATATCGCACACATTGTCAATGTTACTTCGGATTGGCCCTGGTAAACGGGCCAGTAAAAATAAAGCTTTAGTTAGCAAATTATGTTAATTTGCTTTCTAATTAGCCGTTTTCGTAACGCATGGTATCTGCGCGTCGAAATCTCGGTTGCCGCGTGGTTAGTCCGTTGAGGGGGGCTTCTTACACAGGGCCACTATAAAGGCGTCTCTGATGCTTCTGTTTTTTTTTATATATATACTTTTTACAGTTACAGATCTTAATTTTATAATTTTTTTAAAGGAGTAAATAGATACAGTATGAGTCATGGAATTGATTCACATTTTGAGAGGGAACTATTTTGCAAAAAGAATATGGCCAACAGCTTAATCCTATATTATTTTAAAAATACTTGACAGTAGTTGACAGCTCTAACACATTAAGGATATTGTAGCGTTAAAATTTTGTTTAGCATTAAAGTGATTCGTTCTCATTCATCGTTCATCTCGTGATTGTTCATTTTCTTTGTCGTGGCCTTATTTTAAAATCAATGTAGTTATTTGTGTCTTTCCGTTTGTCATATTTAACCCGCATCTGTACTATGATATATATGAAGCGGTGGTAGCTCAATGGTAAGGACACGCGCCTCTTAACCGAGGAGTGCGGGTTCAAACCCGGGCATGTACCTCTAGATTTAAAAAAATCTATGTACATATTTATACCACTAGCTCGACGGTGAGGGAAAACATCGTGATGAAACCTGCAAATTCAAACAACTTTGAATTTGTAACCATGATCCAAAAATTGTCTGGTTCCCCTATCTTAGGGTTACGAAGGTCAGATCGGCAGTCGCTTCAATGTAATTACCAGACTCGCTAAATCCTGGATCATGGTCTAAGGGGACCCCGTCTAAGCACGGGACATAACGCTAGGAAGATTTTATCTGTAATATGATATATGTAGGATTGGTTGGAGGGCAAAAGTTGAGACGACATTAGATAATTACTTTCACACCTTCATTGTAGGTAGAAAGTAGTATTTCTCTGTTGCTTTACTATATTACTGCCGCAGCGTCTATGTGAAGCAAAGCCCTAATAATTGCGGTTTTCCTCGTATCATTAATATTCGCATTACCAGCGGTTGCGTGGGGCAGCAGCGGCGCTGCGCGGGCGCAGCGATGATCAGCAATTAGCACGCTTGCTCGCGCGCGTGTACTACAACTGCTCATTACGTAACGACAGTCGGCCCCGCATCCACTAGAAACGATACTTATCGATTTTACATATTTGCCAATTCGATATGACGTAATTCGTATATGTACACATTATATTGTTTGTTTTTCATTCTGTTTTTTAATTTAGTCGCCAAAGGACAAACATTTAATAGGTGCCTGTTCATTTATACAATATTCTGACTGCAATATTCCAAAGATATTGCGAAATATTATTCCTATGTTCTTATAAGTAAAAAGGTATTAATTTGTGACAACTATCTGGCTCTAGACCGCAATGCGCGTTGCGAGACTTGCAGTCGAATGCTGATTGCACTAGCCTCTACGTCACTGAGATTCTTGAGTGTTTCTCTTGAGCGCCGTAGGGATATTCATTTTGTAGCAAAGTTAAGCATTAACAAACTAAAACATAAATGGTACAAATTGAATGAGACCTATAAACTGATACATAAATATTATTAGTTCAATTGTTTTCCAAAAAATAAAGAATTAAATTGGACTGGAATGGAATGAGTTTATTGAAAAAAACTGAAATAACTACTGAAATAGCGTATTTTTCATGAGAATGATTGTACCTATCGTGAAGAAGGTCAGTCTGTCATCATTACGTCAGCCGATAAGCTCATTAATGCTAATTGCTATCAATTTTAATTATTTCAATTGGTTTCAAAGCTAATCACAGTCATCAGCAGAAAAGTCATGAATATCCATAATGAATTATCATACCTTGAAAAAAATTAAATAGTTAAATACAGACTTTTTAATGTTTTTAAACATTGCCCAATATTTAAAAGGCACTTACAATCATTACTGAACAATATTTGAGAGGCCCATACAACAAGCGTAATAAAAATTGTCATGTTATAGAAGAAGAAAAATTACCCAGTATTAAAAACCCATAGAGTAACCCATCTATGTATGCGTGATGAACCATTTGATATCTCAATTAAGAAGTAGGTTTAGATAAAAGTAGCTTCGCCTTTCTAACTTCAAATGAAATATTTTTTATTTCAAAATGAATTTATCGTGAGATATGAGAGACAATACATCGTGCAAGGTCATAATCTCCTACTAGAGCATAAAACTTATATTGATGATATTAATTTTTCTCCTGACAACAGTGTCGAGTTCGGGGAATCTGATCGTTATCAGGTGTTCAATAGGACGGGCATTAGGCTTGCGACCTGGCTCAACATTCCTAGAATAGCTTCTAACAAGAGTGGCAGAAGCGATCACCAGGCCGGCACTTTTTATTTGTAGGGTAACCAATTACATATAAGAAAGTAATGAAGGCTAAGCATTTTTTCAGTTTTGAATTTTAAAGAGAGTAGTCACTAGATTTTAAATGCCACTCGTTTTGTCTTCATTGGTCATGTAAGTATATTTATGGTGATACGATACAGTCGACGCTTCCTGCTTTAAACACATAATATAATGTCTTTCCTTCCTACCTGAGTGCCTGTCCCAGTAAATTAAATTCTACTTATTAGGTTTAAAGATGTTTGAGGTAGGTAAATTTGGATTACCTAAATACCTATGCAATTTTTAATATTTACCTAGAGCTTTTATCACAAGCGGGCTTTATAGCCGTATCCCTTGGCTCTATTTGTAGGTGTACTGTTAATGTATTTAGGAAATAAAGTTCCTGAAATTATATCAAAATATGTTCAGACTAGTAATTTTAAAAGATATAGGTATATCTAAAATTTAAAATGACTATTAAAAGGAACTTTGGTTCCATTAACCAAAGTTCCTCAGAATTACTTCTAAATTGTACTCGTTAAAAGTATATTCAGGTTAGAGGCATTTCATAAGATATATCTAAATGTAATAAAACTCTTTAACAACATGGTCACCCTACTGTTAGCGCACAAAGCAGCTATCATCATCGAAAACAGCCGCATCACGCAAATTACTGGCGCGATACACATCGCGATAGAACCCACACCAAAATCTACTAACGCGGAAAAAACTCGAGGAACAATATTACTGAGCTACGTTTGTACGCAGAAAGATGAGGCTCGTTTCTCGCTTCTCATTTAGTGTTCTGTAAAGCGGTGTGTCTGGTGATCAAGTTTGGGTCATATGCCGTTGTGGTAAAGTTGTAAATGGTGGTTGCGGTGGTAGTATTATGATGTTTGATGCGTTGGAAGGGCCAGCGATGCGGCTGATAGTGGCTGGGCGCGGCGCGCGCTAATGGGTGTGATAGGATCGCGCGACCACGCCTCGGCTCTGGCTGGAGACGAGCCGCGCAAGCAGCAACGATGTGGCAAAATACCGCTAAAAGATTTTGTCGACAAGGTCCTTAAATATTTAGACTCCTTGTATGGACGATACGTAATTCTGTATTTGTACTCTCACCCTTATTTTCACTATTCGATAGGCTTAACCCACGAATAAAATTTAAAAAGAAATTGAGTTGACATTTTTTTGATCAAAGTATGTTTTATTTTCAGTGAATTTCCTCGCGTGTAGTGCAGTAACGAAAATAGATTAAACATATTTTTATATCTTTTATTTTTCTGTTTGAAAAGTTCTCGCCGATTGGAAAGATTTACTTCGTTTAAGAGGTTTGAATTATGATCCGAAATGTCAAGAAAGTCCTGCATTAACTGCTTTGAAGAACAGAAAAGGGCATAGACTGGCCGAAGTATAAAATTCGTTGTTGTTGCTGCGTAAATAACTAAAATGATTATGATCCAACCTAATTTATTTACGCCAGCCTAATGTCCAAGCAGAAATGAAAAATATATCGCAAAGACATACCTGAGTTTATTACGCCACGATAACTACGGGCGTGTTTCGCTAATGTTTCAAAACGGCATACGACCCTGTGGGTGGTCCAAGCCATGTACGTATTAATGTTCATTTTTATGCATTGAACTACATGTCGTGGTATTTAGTCCGCCATATCCACGCCTAAGCTGTGTGTGAGCTCACAGAATAAACTAGCCTCGTAATTTAGTGAATTTATTGATGTTGCTTGTTAAAAGTGCGCTAGAGGCAGTCATGACTTTGTAATTAAAATAAGTAATAAATTTATTTTTGTATTGTATGTACTTTCGTACTGATAAAGTCCGAATAGTGAAATAGACTAAAGATGGATGTTTATCACTAGCAAAATTAGGGTTTTTTTTATATGTAGTATTTTTTTAACTGCTTTTTTTACATTTCATTAGGTACTAAGTAAGATCGTAGCTTTGATAGTAAATTAGCCTATTATAAATAAATAACAGTCATCCACCAAATCAGTGTATGTATCAGGGATGCATTCTCATACGCATTGCACGAATCTTTCGTTATTTGGAAAAATAACTTTATACATATAGGTATGTAATGTGATTTTAAAAGTTTTTGTGTGTAAATTTATCTGACTAATAATCGTAAGCGGTAATGTTATATTAAGCATCATATTAATATCGTCTTCTAATTTATCTGATACCAATTCATTTGTTTTGTTAAAGACTTAGCAAATCATAAAGTTGTAGTAGCTCATTGGACGGAGACGTGACCGTGCAAAGAGTACCGGGTCAAATCTTAAGACAATTGTAGATACCATAGACTTTCACACATAATCCCCGAAGGGGTGGGCAGAGTTAAAGGGATAGCTGGCCCCTTTAACCACATTCAGCCAAAAATAAAACTGGGCTGGGTTAAATGGAAAATTGAGAAAAAGTAGTGACAAGTGCTAGCTTGTCGCCTACAAAATCACATACCCTTATCCCAATATACCATTAGTCGCCCTTTACGACATGTTTGGCATAAAACACAGTTGGCACATTCTTTTTAAGTCCCAGACCAACACGGGACAATGGGCTGGGTTAAATGGAACATTTTGAAAAAGTAGTGATAAGTGGCTAGTTCGTCGCCTACACAATCACATACCCAAAACCCCATATACTATTAGTCGCCTTTTAAGACATGCTAGGCAAGAAACACAGTTGGCAAATTCTTTTTTAGTCCCAGACCAACACGGGACAAGTATAGATTTTCAATATCTTAGAACAGATGTATTGGTTTTACGATTCAAGACAAATATCGGTTTCTTCAGCTTCTATTTGTTCCGGAACCAGGATCCGACCCGCGTCCTTTGAACCATCGGTAAATTCTAATCAATTGAAACACCCGAGTTTTTTAATGCAATAATAATGTACAAGATAACTGTTCGTATGCACCATGATAGCCATTAGTGTGCACATAAACGCATGCATAACATCTTTCATGTTAACTTTGGCTCGCACGTCACGCCTTTCGCACGGTAATCAGAACCCAATAATTACCGGGCTGTCGGCGCAACAAAGGCTTTACATATTAACGCTTTACTGCCGATCATATCACCACTTTCCGCGGTATGTGGGCTTCAATTAAAAATAGGCTCGACCAATTTACGGCACACAGGGTGTTATCGTTAACTTGTAGCAATTGTTCTGCATACGCAATTATGTGTATCAGTGAATAGAGTGTTTGATCGTTACACTTGTCATCTTTAGTGGATTCAAGTATATAATTTCTAGTAGGTATAATATAGGGTCCCATGATGGCCTTGAAACAAAAATAATGTGCCAATTGTGCCTAGGCTATCGTAAAAGACGACTAACGGTGTGCAGAGCGTTGGATTTCTGATAGTGTAGGCGACTACTTATCTAGCCATTCGTCACTGCATTTTGCATTATTCCATAGGGCTCAACTGAATTTTATTTTCACCTAAATGTTTTTATGAAGCTTATTACTTCTTGAACTCTTTCTAACCCTTCGGCAATAGCGGACGTGGTAGGTTGTATACGTATGAATAATAATTTACTGTATGGACAACTTATCTTCAGTAAAAATTAGGTTTGTTTCAAAAACTATGGCGCATCTAGCGGGATTCGGATATTTTCCCAAGATGAAACGTCCACTTTTTGGCGTCTCAAATTGCATTACAGTAGGTCAAGACCTTCGTGAATATGCTACATAAATTAAGTCCATATAATGTGTATCTGATCACGAAAGTCATTCGTTACCTCACTGAAGACGAAATTATTGAGAAAACCCTACATTACAGGATCACTACACGTTTATAAATTTGTCAAACAAACAGCGTACCTTTTATTTGCTTGCACACAATAATGACTCTACAACACCTTGTATTATTGTAGGAAACGCACGATTTCCGTGCGCGAGCGCTGCACCGCTAGATGCGCTCGCGTCTTGTCTAATTGCCTGTGACTTCTGACCTTGGAACTAATAGGCCTTACTATAAGTTTTGTAATTATTCGACCTCCATTGTAAGTTTATATTAGCAGAATTGAAAAGGGCAATGGTAACACAGGGATCGCTGACAAAGAATTTGTATTTTCAAAATCGTGCTATTTTTATATTCACCGTTACGTACCTAAGGTGTCCCTATGTATGTATATTTTCTGAGTACTTTATATTCTATACATGTGTAATATGCTAGTTACTATCAAGGTACTATTCACATGGCCATATGTATGTATCTTGCGTCAAATTTAAAATCAAGTGGAGTGTTTCAACACCTTCATGTCCAAAAATTACAATCTGTACGGCATTTTATACCCGTTTTTATGTCTGCTTTGTACTATCGTAAAACTTAATTTGCCGGTGGCTATAATTTATTAATCCGTTATTATGTACGCAGGTACGTAAGTCCAGTAGAACGCAACAGCCGACCACATTGTAAGCCTTGCAATAATGTGCTGGTAAATAATTAACAACGCAATTATATCATTAGCTTTGTCAGTTGCCGCGAATCGAGGTCTAACAGTGTATCTCTGTTGAAGTTGCGGATCATTAAGTAAGTTTGCCTTAGTGCGTGAGTTAGCATTTTGTCTCTGGTTTTACGCGATTGGCACGCTTTTGTTCTAAACTTGGTTCAAAATAATGTGAACAACCATGACGTACTGACTATTTTCAATATTTATGTAACATTAGGTAATAGATAAGCTACAAAGCAATCAGTTTTCAAGAGCAAGTAATTAGTTACATAATACATCTAGAAACTAAAGCTTCTCAACCAATTACCATTTGCCAATTTTTGTTATTACAATGCGCTTTCAATTGGAGGTAACTACGTTATATTGGTCAAGTAGTTTATATATGAAGGTACGAAAACGTTACATTTAGACGTATAGATTACAAACAATTTATTTAGTTTTGGAATATTATATTTTCGTTTTCGTATCTAATTATTCAAGTGTAATAAAACTTCGCAACATAATTTTTTATGATTATCTTTTATGTAGAACACACACACATTCCT
This sequence comes from Glyphodes perspectalis, assembly GCA_951394215.1. Taxonomy (NCBI): domain Eukaryota; kingdom Metazoa; phylum Arthropoda; class Insecta; order Lepidoptera; family Crambidae; genus Glyphodes; species Glyphodes perspectalis. Next base: position 12,324,721 of record OX596202.1, on the reverse strand, counting down.
ATTAGTTATATATACCTACAGTAGCTAATTTATTCATATTTCCTCACATCCTAGAAATTAACATGAGTTCGTGTCATTACATTGTACTTACTTAAGTGTTTACAACAATGTAACTAAATATGTAATTGAACGATTATTTCGTGGCATTTTGTCTGTTATTAAAAATTTATGCTTACAAAGCCGATTAAGCTTGACTGATTGTTTAGAAATTAATCATTTTAGCATTTTAATTTTTGATGTCATTTATATTAAACTGCAAAATTTTTTGTGACAAGTCGTAATTACCTACTACAGGTATATGGGTATCTCTCCCAATTTTCGAATAGGTGCCTGCCAAGTGTTTTATTACATTTTAAAATGTCTCAGGTCTTTAATTGTTGTGTGAAGTGTAAAGTGAAGTGTGTTTAAGTGTTGTCTGAAATATGTCAATAAATATTTGTAATATGTTCATCTGTTTTTTTTATTGTTATTTCCTTTTTAATATTAAATGTTTTAGTGCTGTTGTATCAATATTATAATGTCCTCCTAACCGGTCCTAACCTCCTAACCGGATATCGGTCACGACGGCCGAGTGGCCAACCGATCATAGATTAGTCAACTGCGCAGAAGAATTATAGTGCACAAGTGTGTGCGCAAACACAGATGCACTCTCTGTTCCTTCTCTCTCATAGTCCGGTGAGACTAGAATTCGACTTAACCAGAGTCCGACATAAGGACACTTGGTCCTTAGGCGGCGCATACTACCACTAGACCAACGAGGAAATCATAAATTTGATCAATATTATAACGGCATATGGGACGGTATGCGTATTATAACAGTTTATGATAAAATTAAAAACCTAAGTTAATTGAGGGTTCGAGCTCCAATATTGTGTACTCTCAGATGCAAAACTACTATAAAATGAAGAAGACACTAGTAAGTAAAACAAGAAACTTTAAGGAAATGCCCATTCTATAGTGAAGCCCTTTACAATAAAACAAAATCGTTACAAAGAAATGATCGTCTCAAATGTTAAATTATATTTCCTGGATGTGGCAATAAAAACACCGTTTCATTAACTCGCCTTGCTCGATTGCTCTCTATCGGCTAATGACAGGACACCTTGAATTGGGATATGATTAAACGATCATTTCGTCACGTTTATTGTGTTCGCGGCACTTTGTGTGTGATCAAAGGGCGAAACTAACGATACACTGCTAATTAATAGGTGCTTCTATATACGTTTTAACTGTGCACTGTTGTATGATGCCGTGTCGTCATAGAAACGGGCATGTTAAGAAATAACGAATGGATATGTTCGTTTTATTGTACGAGTATACAAGGAGGGGGGGCACTATTGAACCTTTTATTTGTCATAGTCTTTATAGAGATAAACGTGGAGCAAATAGCAAACGAGGGAGAAGGAAATAAAGGGTTATAATTAATTAGGAGATAGTATTTTAGCTCCCAGATAAAACTGTTTATGAGAAAAATTCGTGAAAGCAAGATACTAAACATCAAGACTTCTTACAAATACGAGCAGATCTTCAAATCGTAAAAAAAAAATTAAAAGAATGAGACGAAATGTACAATTTTCTACGAGAAATTGGTTCTTACTACTACGTATATTTCAGCTATCTGTTATATATTTAATTAAACGTCATCATTTTTCTCTTTTTCACAACTCTGTTGTTCACAACCTCCTCCTAAAATGAACACCATGGCTAATCTACAATTCGATGTAAGTTTTTCATAAGCATTATACATACACTCTGTATAATGCTTATGAAATTGTTATGACGTCTGCACGGACAATGCCACTGATTCCTAATGCGTTGAGTGTGTCTCCTCTATTGTTTATACAATTCGTGAGTCGATACAAAAAAGGGTTTCAATGTCTCTTCATACCTAGGGTGCATACCGTAGCAAAATCACGAGTTACTCGAGTATCGTGATAACCTTTTCGATTTTGAAGATTATATAACAAAAACTCCTGGTTCTAAAGCAATTATTAAAAATATTTTCTATAGTAAAAAATACATACATAAATAGGTATAATAGGTTCATGCTGAAAAACTTACTCAATTTCTCTATCTAAAAAAAAACGTTCTGTTATTGGGTTATACCTGCATGCTCCCTGCAGGGGGGGCTCCGAATACGCCTGAGGTATCCCTGCCTAGCTACTAGCGGGGGAGCCTTCTAGCACTCAATCGTCCGCGAGGAGGACGACAACTCGTGTCATACTTTGTCCGTTAGGATATGGGTCACACAGCTGTTTGTGTTGTCGTACACACCATACTAGGTGTTCTTGGAGATAATTCCACTCCCCCGAAATAGGCCGCAAGGCTGAGCACGCGCTGCGTAGACTTTTCGAGCAAATCCCGGCAGTGGGGACCCCGATAGTTTTGCATTAAGCGCCCGAAGAATGGCAGCCGTGAAGTTTATTCGGTAGAGGAACTGGTGTTGCCAGCCGAGTTTCGAGCCCGACACACCCTTGCAGGCTCTTACACAGGTCTTACCTGGACGGTGCTTAAAGGCATTCCTCACATACAAAAAAAAGGTTATACCTACATAAATGTTAATTTGCGTACGTAAAGTAAGAGAAACATAATACTTGTTCAATAATGTTAAACAGTCTGACGTGTCTACTCTGCTTGAATACGTGACAGTAACATCATCATTGACTCTTCAAACTTTAGCTTTGCCTTGTTACTTGTTCTAACCTCGACCTCTACTTAATGCAAGTGCGACTGAATGTTTGTCACTTTGAGATATTTCATAAATATTCATCGTTAAATTGAATAGTCGAAACTTTTGTGAAAATATGCCTGTTTGTAGTGACAAACGTTTTTCATCCATATTTGTTAAGTCAGTGTTGGAACAAATATTATTTTTCAAGAAAAAAATATGATTGGTAGATTTATTAGATGCCTAGAATAATTTGACAAGAAGTGCCTATAGGAGTAAACCAGATAGGATAAAGTTTACTTGATTTAACTAAATTTTAACTAGCTTAAATGATACAATTTAGTGTATTATATATTATGATTGCATATAAACTCGAAAATGTACGTTTTAATATCGGTATGAAGATCACTTTCCATAATTTATAATTGTATACTTATATGTATTTTATATTGGCTAGAAAGCAATAGATTGGTTATATGTTCTGATTTTTGTTATATGTTAAATTGGTGGACACTGCATGACCTTCGGGGGTATTTAGAACATTAAATCATTGCCTCATCATAATAAATAAGAAACGACCCATTTGCAAATGTCGGAAGTGCATATGTATTGAAATCAGAGCCGGAATTAATACCTCAACACTCAGATTTGATAAAAACGACGGGGATGGAACCTTTGCGTATACTATAGATGCTGTAGAGCTGCGGCATACTAAAGAAATGCGATACCAGATTCTGTATATCTGAAGATACAGGAAGGTTTGTTCGATTGTCGGGCGATAGTTCGATGCATTGCGATATTGCGATGCCAATGCGAATGGCTCGTGATTGCGAGCGCCTCTCCAGGAGATAGCAAATACACAAATTGTGCAGACACAGTATGCAATTGTAGATGTTACTGCCATTGTTTTAGAGTGCACAGGGAATGTCTTTGGGCATTGTAGATGCTTATGAAATACAAATCCGGCACACCTGCCGCTGAGCCCCGCGGCCGCGGCAGATCGCGGCATCGTCGTACGCCCACTACACGATTTTGTCTCTAAAATCTAGCAGATAGTACGTAAGTACCTATCCACTTATCTATCACCTTAATGATGAAACTCTCAATTTGTTAAAATTGTTAAAAGTTACTATTCCAAGTTCCATTCGGCACAATCTTAAAATTACGATATTTGTTGGATGTCGGTTGATGTCAATTACGTTTTTTTGGAATTCCTTGTAATTTATACATATAGGATTTTATCTCGTCTTTATATACCCTTGAAGTAATTTAAGCCGTTTATTATTATGATACAAGTTTTTATACCCAGCTTTATCGCTTCATTCTGAAGTGTACGTAGACACCGTTCGGGGTAAAAGAAATGAAATGCAACAATGTATTTATTTACCCCAATATAACAAAACCAGAATGTTAGAGAAATTAAAGTGTTTACCTACCTAGGTAATACTTTAAGATGCCGATCGTACAACTTTTATTGCTCTTATTTCTTAAGAAAGAAATAAAGTGTTTGATTTTTAACTTATCCAACTTAATTTCAGATTTGGGTACATTTTTTTTAACGAGCTTATTCTTCCTTGGATTCCTGTTGCTACGGCGTACTTGCAGGCGTAATGGCCTGCAATATTTATTTGGAACATTTTCACATACGTACCAGTATGTATGTATGTGCTACACAACTGTTACTGCTGACTGTACCTATCTCTTCTAATTTATCGTTCCACCCCACGAGTGTTGACCTAATTATATATATGTTGACTTTTAAATCTATTAAAATTAAAGAAGAAAGAAATACCGCAAGCATAACATAGTATTATGCTTTCATTGCGTTGTTCAATGCATTTCATGCATTGTTAAGATACTCAAGTCTAAATAAATAATTGTATATTTCGAACCATTACTTATGAGAAGCCAGTAGGTTTTAATTTTAATGTAATGTTAAAATTTATATAAAAAATAGAGTTCAGTAATTTATATGGATCATTTCTAACCTAAAAAAACTTAACGTGTCAAAATATCGAACTAGATCATTTCAAAATAAGGTCCGATTGGCATCACTAGATTTTTTGCTCTGTGGCGTGATTGATAGAATTTTAACAAAGCACAATAAATTCTCGAAATCGTCATTAGTGCAATCCGCGGTGACTTGTAATATTATTATTGTATAGGTGCATGCGTGTGCGCAGATAAGATCGGTGCGCAGGCGGTGACGTCGCACCTTCGCCGAAAGCTATCGCGCACATCTCAGCGTCAGGAGGACCCACCAGTGACATTACGCGGTCCTGAATTGTGGTCCCATCTATCACGACTCCACTAATCCCCAAGTCGAAGCCGCCGCTCACTAAGTATAAGATGGTGACGAATCATTGAGGATTATGTTATTTGTAAGTTTCGCTTTTGAAATCAGATAACGAGATGCGGTCCGGGTTCAGAACTTATATAGCATTCGATAATGGTAACTAATTATAGTCAAAGAAAAATAAGATTGACAGTCATGTTAATAGACGTAGATATGTTTGCTTTTAACCAAAGATATCTTTAGATAGATATATTTTTCAGCGTCCTTGGTTAGTAACATACGACAAGAAGCTAAGATACATCTAGACCATGTGATGTACATTAAAGAATTTGATTTGACTAGTTCATATACCTAGTACATACCAACACTGTCACCTGCCCTTAGGAACATAAAGCTAAACGAATTTTGATTCTACTACAAAATAGTTTATTTTTATAATAATTAATATTTCTTTTTAATTTAAATTTAATTTAAATATACATATTATTTTATTAAAGATAGTTCCAGACTTATATACTTAGTCCTCTTATAATATAAAACTTCATATCACTCATTTATCAACGATGTATTTATCATTCACGTCACTCTACCATTCCGTAGGAAATACCATGTCTGACAATTAAAATAACTTTGTAATAAAGATAGGCAAACTAAAACACTCGCCACTACGGTAATTAACCTAATCTATTGAATTTAAAAAGTTTGTCTTCCCTCACAAACAGGTATTTATACTCATTAGAGAATAAATACGCATGCTCAAACGAAATGTGCAGTAATGAATATTTACACTAAATATATCACCTCGCACCCACTCTTTCAGCGCAGGCCCATATTAATAAAGCGTCATCTGCATCATTATAAAAGTAATTAACTCCTTTCTGCGAAGTTCGTTAAGCCAACTGCATTATTCATTTGAAGTCACGCCTATTGGATATTATAAAAATAATAAAAATGGCGAATTGGACTTGCGCATCAATGTGTCTGGAAACACACATCACTTACATTTTTACTATTTACTTTAGCCATTATATTACTAGGACGTAATTTGATATTATTATTTAATGTTTTATACACAAAGTTAAAATAATTCTATCTATTATTTGTTAGGTGACTAAATTCCGTATTAATACGTTTTCTGGGAAATTATCAAATGACTCGTTGGCGCATTCGGTAGTGACCTTGCTCGTGCGCTAAGAGTTGTGGGTTCGATCCCCACCCAGGACAAATATTCGTGTAATGAACACTTGTGTTTGTTCTGTGTCTGGGTGTTTATATCCAATATTTATGTATATATTTTTATTACAACTGTTGCCACTGTTGGTTCTGATATCCGTAACACAAGTACTTAAGCTACTTACCTCGGAGTCAGATAATGTATGTGATGTAGACGGATATTTATTTATTATTATTATTTATTTATCAACCATTTATCAAGTGTGATTTTAAAGAACATCCTAACAAGTGCATGTGCATTCGGCAAACTTAGTAAAAGGTTAGCCATTGCGTTTCATGGCAATGGAGAATAGGCTCAGTCGATTACGGACCCCCTTATGCCATTACTTACATACATAACATCACGCCCATAATTCCCGAAGGGGTAGGCAGAGTCAAAGGGGACAGCAAGTCCTTTTAACCACATTCAGCTAAAAATAAAACTGGGCTGGGTTAAATGGAAAATTGTGAAAAAGTAGTAACAAGTGGCTAGCTTGTCGCCTACACAACCACATACCCAAAACCCGATATACCATTAGTCGCCTTTTACGACATGCTAGGTAAGAAACACAGTTGGCACATTATTTTTAAGACCAACACGGGACACGAGTGAGATGGAAAATTGTGAAAAAATGCCATTACTTACAGCAAGAAAGACATGAAATTTCCTAGACAAACAATTAGACATGTTATAATGATATCTGAAATATCGAATATTCATTGAAATTCTTATTAAATCATTAAAATTTCATTCATTTATAATATTCAGCAACAATTCAAATATATTTTTAATGGCAGAAATGTTTTTGCAAGAAAATTATTTGGCACATCCAATTTTCACGGTTAGACATAACTGTAAACCATTTGGGCTTATTTAACATACCTATAATTTTCCGCAAATTGTCATAATCCAAAGATATAATATAATATGGCTATAAAGCTATAATAAGCTGATGAAATAATAGCTGTGTCTCATAATGTTATGATGATTACAGAGTAACATGTCATGAAATGTCAATTATATAAAGTCTAAATATCACGAAAGGTTTTAACAGTGAGGATAGGTAAAGTATGTCATTTAACGGATTTGCTATACGAACTACCCACTGTATTATCACATTTGTCACTAGTTTCTCTTCCTAACTCGTTTCCTATTTTTAACAGCTGAATTTTATTTTTGGCTAAATATACAATACTTGAAGGATTATAGCTACTAACTCTTTTGAGGATTGCGGGCGTATAGTAACATGAATGAATTAGTTTAGTTGTACTATACTGATAAAATTAAAAATAGGTAGTAGCATTATAAACTCTTGCACGTGTGACGTTAGTTAACATGCTGATGAATTGTTATTTATTGCCTTACTTAAAGGAAACTTCATAGTTTATGTTCATTAAACGATGCTATCAATATCCAACACGATACTTTATAATCGATGTACCATAAAAAGTATACAGTTATACATGTATACAGTTGTTATTAAAAATTAATTATAAATCAAACAATTTGCATTATTTAATTAAAATTTGTAGTAATAAGAAAGTTTGCATTACTTAGTAAGACTTTTAGACCTACCGAGGTTACGAGACCTCAAGAGCCCTGTGTAAAAAAAAAAATACTATCATGAAGTAATTCATAAAATAGGCGAAAGCTTTTACAACTATGCGCTTTATACGAGGCGATGAAACACAATCCGCCTTCGCATAGATGTCTCGAAGAATGTTCGGCAACAAAGTACGGAGACTGCTCTCCGTCTTAGTTTTACACCGATACCCGGAATCCTCACGGTTATGTAACTAGGATCACTTTGAACTAGAATATGCGACCTAATAAAATAGGTGTACACTCGACTACAAACAGATGTACCTTTTTTGATGTTACAATGTTAAGTGTCTCTTTGAATGACGTAAATAACATGACATAGTTACCAATTTGGATTAGGTCTGAAATGTCTTTGTTTTACAAAGTTACAGTAATTATTCATTTCATTAGGTATAATTAGGTATAAATAAATAAAAATATATACAAAAGATTTTTAATAGAAAATATAAATGGGTATAAGTACTTGATTCCTTCAAAATATCTGATAAAATATTACCTACGTATATTTTACATTTGATTACAAATATGTCGGGACTAATTTACGTATATCATAAGTATTATATCAGTTATATAGTATGGTTAGCTGATAATGATTTTTTAATGATTATTTTATGATTTTCTCTTTGTACTTAGTTGACTGTACTAACTGTTGTGACAATAAACTCTCCAGCTTTAAACACCAGAGGGGACAAATGCCGGTTTTAAAAACTTATATCTGGTATAAAGATAAACCTTATAGTACCCATAATAAACCACCATCATGGTTAGCCTTGAACTTTTCAAGCATTTGAAATTGATCATTTTAGAATGATTCCAATTTAACAAACATATTCGGGTTCAGCAGGAAATTTAAGATTCGAATAAACTTTTAGTAAGTAACAAGTATTTGTACTTCGTTTAAACAACATTTTTATTTACAGAATCAATATTTGTTCAAGTCGTTAAAATGGGCTCGTTCAATAGAAATTAGGGTTCTTACGCAACTCATTACAATTCAGGAGGGAGTGCAGTGACTTTACGATAGTAAATGCGCAGATGGCGGGGTAATACGACGGACACCAAGCTTTGTCCACATTTTAATAAAAAATATCACAGGCTATTTAATCTGTATGTGTTTTTCATAGTTAGTTATACAAAAGGGGTGATACTCTATTATTTATTAATACCTTCTACTTTAAAATTCTAAATTAGACCGCAATATGACTAGAAAATTGAAATACCTTTAGTTCAGCCTCACCATTAATTCCTTGTACAACTTCTTAATTTCCTCGACAAGTTCATTTTCCACCACACTTATTTGATAATAATGAAATTGCTAATCGCAAGCCGTTGCTTTATTCGTGAAAATGATTTCTAAGAGTTTATTTTTCGAAAATGCGCCTTGACCCCATCACACAAAGTATCATTTAGTTCGTAATCCGCGCAGGAAGCGTCATCCAGTCGAATCAGAGGGTCCCGTGATTAGGGTATCATAAGCTTGTGAGTGTATTTTGAGACAGTGATATTGATACTGTTATTACAGAAGTATCAGGGGTCAGATCAGTGCTTTATCCCGTCCAGCCCTTATTAGGAGGCATTAAAGTTGAAGATTGGAGGGTCGTTAGTGAGTTGGTGTGTGCGTGGGTAGAGGAATCACCCCAAAACAAGTTTACAAGTGTAATTGTCGTAGCGGGTGCTGGTAATTGATTTATTCCACGCTTTAGTGTCTCAGGATGTAATGTCACATTGATTACCTACTTGTGATTGGGGATTTGGAGCAATATCAATTAAATAGAAAGATTTATTTTACACTTACACTTTTATATCGTTTTAGTAGTCTTATTTGGTTAAGTCGCTGATATCAATGATGTTGAAAGCGTGTTGAGCTTTTTAAACTATGTGTCGTAAGTTTTTAATATAGAATAATAAGTCATTTTACTATGTTGAATGGTCTATTCAACACAAACATACTATTATTCAATAATTATATACATAGATTTTCACACGGTTAGAAAAAAAGATAGCACAAAATAGTAATTAAAAGTAAAGTAATTTTCATGGTTTCTGTCGTTGCTACAGGATAGCATTTTTTAATTTAATGATGTACCTATGTATTAACAATATTATAACCATCTGAAAATACAATCTATTTTACCTTTGGATCTTCAAGTTTCGAACACATAGATACATACATATTAAACAATAAATTCTGTCAATTAGTCAGTCAATATAATTGTACTTTGTTTATATTCAAGATAACCAAAATAAAATTTCATTTTCACTGACTGATTGACATTATCTATTGCTATACGTATGTGTCTGAAACTTTAGCTAGCTTTAATTAGCTAGTATTTCCATAAAAATTATTAACAATGGTCACAGCTGGTTCAAGGTGGCTCAAGTGACGTATGTAGACAAAAACTTACGTAAATATTTTCTAGTAGGCATGCCATGTCATGAATTTCGTCACACCCACAAAGCTATGGCAAACACGTCGATCATTGTTAATATTTAAATGTCAACTTCATATTTAGAAACTTGAGACATGTTTTCGACTTCTTACCTTGTTGCTGTATGAATTGGTAAGCACCTATTTAGTCTGGGATTTAAAAATAATATACTAACTATAATAATAGTTATACTCCTCGAGATATCTATCTAAATTTCTCAAGTTACAGGAATTTTAATTAGTTTTATCAAGAACTAGGTTTTACCAGTGGCTCCAACGTTTAATGCAGTCTGTTGTCATTCCATCGTGGATCCCACGTAATTAATAATTTTAATTAGGACTAACAGCGCCCCGCGGTTTCACCCGTATAGTTCCCGTTCCTGTAGAAATATGGGGATAAAATATAGCCTATGTTACTTCCGGATAATGTAGCTTTCCAATGGTGAAAGAATTTTTGAAATAGGCACAGTATTTTTTGAGTTTATTCATTACAAACATACACACACACAAAAATACAAATCTTTCCTTTTTATAATATTAATATAAATAAAGGTGGCCTTTGATCTCTAATTAGCGAAACTGAAGATGATAATAATTACAATCTATCAATAACGTTTTCACCAATTATCTATCGGTTTCTTCAGAAGGATATAGTAGCAAATTGTATAAAAAATATAGACTGGTTAAATTACTGTGACACTTGTCCTACCTAAAACCACGGGGCGGGGCCTCGATTAAAACAATAAAATAACTTTTATGCGTCTACCTACCACTCGGGTCATAAAAGTTGGGCACTTAGAGTAACATTAATCCGCTCTATAATAATGTTATCTGTAAAAACACATTACCACGCGTAACATTCGCCGATCCACGCAATATTCCGATATAAAGATCATAAATATTTAATAGATATTTTCCCACAATGGGGTGGCCATTCACACCCGGTAACCCTCCGGAGCCCCGTAAAAGCGGAATGATCGGTATGACATAAATTCCATTTAGTATCGGACCCTTTGAGAGCTTACTAAGCAAAATTATTCGCTTGTACCACTTATTGTTCGCTTTTCAATCACATTTGTCCGATGACTTATTGACTGGGGCAAAACTATAGTCAATTATTGTTGTTTCTCATTCCACTACTATAATTTGGGATTATATCTTCTGCTGTTATGTTTAGGTTTCAATTTTGTTCTCAATTTTCACAACATATATTATTCAATTCGAAATAAGTATGTAGTGTTCAGAAACCATGAATGAACAAATAAGTCTCTACTTAAAGCGGAAATATGTAGTAAATAAATAAATATCCGACGACTTCACAAATATGGATTTGACTCCGAGGTAAGTAGCTTAAGCACTTGTGATACGGATATCAGAATCAACAGTGGTATTACAAATGTATACTTAAATATTGAATGTTACCACCCAAATAAAAAATAGTGACGAAGATTCTTTCACCCATGTGGTATTGTAACAGTTTAGTGAGTATATTCTTATCTGCCGTAGCGAACTAAAGGAGATAGTAGTACCTAGTAGAAGTAGAAGTCTCTAGGTAAATCGAGATATAACTAGTGCTTACACATAGTAAAAAATAATATTTCCAGTATTTGAGATATGTTCTATATTTTATTAATTGGAACTATCCGGGAGTCGCATAGCGCCACAAGGTGCCATTGGCGCTGGCTTGTCACAATCACAACAGCGATCGCTGTTCCGATAGCACCAACTCGAGGTGTCACAGCCGTCAAGCTTTTAAAGTCTGGTTACGCCTCTCGTCTGTTAATTGACGCCTACACGACACGTCTAAGTAATGAATAATTCGGGGTCAACTGTCTTGTATTTGCATGTCTGACGCTCATCTCGATGGCTACCACTTCGGGTAATTATCGATGCCAAGGCGACGCCCACTGGACCCGGATATGTACTTACAGTACATTAACATGCGCCATATTGTTAGGCGCGGGCACTCGAGACCATGTTCCGAGTAACTCGCCGTTTGTAGATGCAAATGCCTCGTTAAATATGTAGCGTAAATGCTAGTAATGGTATTCCTGTAAATGTTTAAGTTATGTAATAGATTTGCGTAAAATACGATCCCGTTTAGCGTTTTACGTGCGTACAGGTATAAAGTTTCGTATTTACACTTTGCTTTTTACATTTGTTGTAGTTGAGAAATCGATTTTTGATACAATTACGTATTTTATGTGGGGTACTTGGCGCGACGTGAGAATAGCAGGTGGTGCGGATCCCTAAGACAGCGGTGGCCCTGACAGGAGAGGCGAGGTCGTAAATGTTCAAGATATACCTCGGTAGGAAATTATCGGTAGGAAAATGGTGAAAAAAACATAGACGTGATTGATGGAACACCATTTTTATGACGATCAAAAGGTAAGGTAAAATATTCTTAAATGTCTATCGAAGGTGGTAATTGCCAAGTCGCATCATATACTCCCAATTTGTAACCTGTATTATCTTCTGCGGTTCACTCGGATCTACTTATCAAGAATGTGTTTTTGCAAACAAGTCAATTCGAATATTATCAAGTAACTCTAAATAGGTATCTATTATAGCACGACAAGCAAAAGTGGCCCATGTACCAACTATTAGACAACACTATTCACGCCTCCAACTACTATCAATACACGTTCCTCCACACTACAAGGTATTATTACGGCCACCGACAGAACTAATATCGACTTTATGACATGAGGAATAGAGTGAAACTTGTGTTGGGGTGAAAGTTCTTTTCAATTTTCCTCCAATCGAATTTGGCTGTAACATCAATCGAGTTCCCACATTTTCCGGGCGCACTTACACAATATCAATCAGGTTTTATTGGTGTTATCGGGGTGGGGCGGGCGCGGGTGGGGGCGGCGGACTATTTGTATCAATAACCTGTCAATGGGCTCGCGCCCCGCGGGGACCTCTGCCCGCCACTCGATACTTGCGTCTGCGGCTGCGACTGCGGATTTGATTAGCGACCCGTGTGAATGTTCATCATATCAAATAGGTATGAAAAAAAATATATTTATTCTGTGATGTTCTGAATTGAACTGCAAACTTGAATCTACCGTTGTCAGAATTTTGGGCTTCTATTGAATTTATTGAAAACGTAATAACCGACACTTAAAATAGGTACATATTAAAGCACGTTTAAGACACACAGACTCCCAAATACCAAAACTAGCTAAAGCCATTTCAGGTTACGTTTTAATACATAGCATAAGAGATTGATAAAATATTATTTTCCAATTCTGCTTTTAATTACTAACGCTTTCGAACCATGCTTAGCAGCAAAAGCATTTATATGAAAGTATTATTTCACAAAATAAACCAATCATTGAAATATTAACAAATGTGTTAGTAAACAAATGTCTGTGAAAATGTACAGGCATTCTGTACAAATAGCCTTCAAGCTCGCCCGGCGAAATTATCATAATGCTCGTGTAATAAAACAAAACGAAAAATGTTCCATTTACAAAGTTTCCCCGTAACACTACATTATCTGCTATCAGTGGCGGTCGACAAAGTAAAATTGGGGACACCTTATTTCCTCTGCTGGTTTGCAAAACACGTTCACGCTTCCCACCTATCCCCACATCTCAACGCTTATAGATAGTATCTGTTACATCTATTAAACGACGGCGAGGTTCGTGCGACCTGCAAAATTTTCGTTACAACGCTGTGTTTCTTCGAACATCACGTTGAAGCTCGTTACCGTTGGAGTAATGGACGTGTAGAGAGGTGATGCGGTCGTAATTTTGGGGTGTGGTATTGGGGATCAGGTGGGTGCCGTCTTCACACCGCCGCCGCCGATAACACGCTAATGCCCTCAACTTTGCACCGCAATGGGCGGGGGCGGCCAGGGGGTGAGTTGGGGCCATTTGAGGGGGAAAAACGGGAAAAGTCAGATCATTCGCGTTATTGAACGCAAATAACTTTATCGGGTTGCAATATGCGCTGAAGCCGGCTGCTGAGTACGTTCGTCCTTATGTGATTTTCTTCCGTTCAGTTGGAAACAGATTACGTTTTCATATCGTTTTGAAAATATCACATTGTGTAACGCATTCCGAACGATATGCTTAGTTAGTTCAATATCCTTTGTATATTTAATAGTGATTAAAATAGTGGTAATAATAGATATTTTATTCACTGAGTATTAATAGAAAATATTTTACCTATACTTTTATTAGCCTCGTCTAGGGACAATAAAGTGAGCTGAATTGAATATGTTTAGGTAACAATTCAGGCCCATTTTATCACACATGGAAATAGGTTGCAAAAGGTAACAATAAATAATAACGAGCATGAATTATTGCGCGACCATTACGCATTGTCGATGGGAGTCTAAACGGCGGCAATGAATACTGGCAATAAATAAAAACGCTCAATTCCATTAGCGCGCCATTCTGATAATGTGCCCACCTTAGCAGTGAGGAGGTACGCTCACTCCTCATGCATTGTTTCTGCGTAACGCACACGTTTACGTTAATATTTCATAGGGCACGTTCAGCGAGTTTTGCGTAAACGGCGCTCGGCCGATTTGTTCCGGTACCGACTGCCAAGGTAACAGGTACATATATTTGTGGTAATAAACTTGAATTTATTACCCAGTTACGTTTGCAGTTTTACTGAAATGTGGAGATGTGCCCTGGAAGGCGACATTAGGTGCCTTCACCCCACACACTTTCTCTTTGTTCGCGTATTGAACGGGCGGGTAACAACATTTTCAAGTAAACAGATTGTAGCGGTGGAGACTGTTATAGTGTCCATATATAAAGAAGATTTTAGAAAAATAATGAGACTTTGTGCAGAATAATAAACATGTGGTATTAAGAAGAGATACAGAATTAGGGAAAATACTTAAGAAGATACATTTTCAGGAGTTATCACTGTAACCAATTATATAGAGACCTACTTATATTTATGTCATGGACAGAACATGAGTTAAATTATTAAGCGACGAATAACATGTCCTTTTAGTAAATCATGCAATAAACATTGCAAATAATATAAAAAGCGATATATTATACCATATATGAAATAAATATTGTTACGGGCAATGTGTATAATCCAGGCATTCTATACAATACCTAGACATTGTATAAAATATCGAGGTCGTTCAGGCAATGTATAAAAATATTATTATTTTTTCCGCTTATTTTATACAATACCTAGTATTGTATAGAATTCCCAGGGATTGTATAGAATACCTATTGAAGCGTGGGCAACGTATGCAATAGGGTTATCACCTGGCCTTTTTGTAAAAAAGATTTGGTTAGGCTAGGTTAGGTATTTTTTTCTGTTAGAAAGGTTTAGATTGGGTTATTATCCAATTAAACGAAATGATGAACTAGCATGCTGTCAAAAGTTAATAGTGTTACGAGCAATTTTCTTACTTCATAATATTCCATCTTACCCAAATCAATTTGATTTGGCTAACAGTGTTTTAAAGAGCGTACTGGACTTTTGCGTTATGGGTAGGTACTAATCCAGTAAGATCCCAGGACCCTACTTATAAAGCTTGCCGCTTATGAACACACACCATTGTTTACATTACCTGACGTACTTTCGGTATTATAAACAATACCTAGGCAAATTATGAAATAAAATATATTTCATACATTATCTCAACTCTTTAGGCATTCTATAGAATGCCTAGGTATTCTATACAATACCGGATTAAATAGATTGCCGGTAACATATTTACCAATCAGGTTATTTTTCTTAAGCTCAACCCCAGACGGTTTAATATGGTCAATATTTTTTTTAACTACCAATTAGGGTTTGAAGGTTACTTTATGACAGTAAGTAATTAAAAGTAAAAGCTTTCAGAGCTTTCAGCACAAAGGCAATCGGCGATATTTTCACGTTTGATTGGCATACAGTCAAAAGTGACATTTTGTGATTGTACGATAACAACTGATTTATTTTCCCTTTAATGATTTTTTAAGTAATCTTATAACCTATTTATATTAAATATGTATTAAATAGAGATACCGCTGGATAGCCCATTATCGATAAAACGCCGGCAGGAATTTGAAAATCCAGCAATTCATAATATTACTATATTACTATTGGTCCTTGCTGTAGAATACTACAATCAATAGATTGTATTGAAGTTCGATAGACGATTCACTAGCTAGAAGTTACATAACTAGACCCTGGGTTAGGCATCTGGAACTCGAAATCTTTCAATACAGAATTAGATACAGTTAAATATTGCTAGGGTGATAATTTATTGGAATGGGCCGGCCCATCCATTATATAATCAGTGTTAGGCAACGCGGCCCACAATTGAAGAATATTGTACCAAAAAGATTAAATTATACCGATAACGTCTGAAATTAGGAATTGACTGCATTTGACGCGTTCTCGATTTACAATTTTGAAACCGGCTGTTAACCTAGTGTTAGAATGCAACCCTCCATTCTGGCTTCTAACATAACTTATTGTAATGACTGCTTGCAAGAGTACTGGGAATCAACATAACGCGCCTTACGAAATACGGAGGAGTCGCTGTTTTTGATTGCGTACACCCATCCGGTTCTTAACTGAAGCTAAAGCAGCTAGACTTTAAAATTTAACGTCGTTTGCAATAATCGGCAGGTCCTCACTTAGGTATGTATTATTCAGAATACAAATACTAAATAATGCAATATGACTTAATTTATACTTACTGTTTCTCTGTTATGTAAGTATTTACCATAGATTTAGAATTTTTCGACTACGCTAAAGATACACAAAGCGTGGGAGCGAGAAATCCTGCTGTAATTCAAACCGCCCGAGAGAAAAAGAGACAGCGAATGAAGTACCTATATGTCAATGTTTTTTCGAGTAAGAGGCCATAGCGTCCCGGTCTATTCTACGTCGCAGTGAAATTTGTGAATTTATGTATTAAACCTTGGATTATAATCGAGAATATTAAATGTGCAATTGAGGTGACTTGTTCTGTACGTGATTGTGAGGTTACATGACGGAATAATCCGAATAAATACGCTTTTTACAGGTAAATACGATTTTAACATTAGATTTTTTCAAACCATATTTTGTCAAATTCTTGCTAGTAATCGGTTTAGAAAAATATTTTTACAATAGTATATTGATTATAATTGATCTTTCTTAGTATACATCGTGATTATAAACAGAATTGGGGCAAATATTGTGTAAAATAGTAAATAGTTCGGTTACGCTAGTGCTTGACAAAGCGGTGACGTCACGAGTATCGATAAAAACTTAATCATCTTTTAGCGACATCATGACATGAATACAAAGTTATTTAGCTAAGTTATGTTGAAATATAATTATATTCACATTGGGAACTCATTATCTCCGTATATTTGTTAGTTAACTAACTGATATTTTTTCTAGGTTTCCAAGCAACCCAGCATTGTGTAAAAAGTCGATGCGGACTATAGGCTGACCAGATTGGACTCCCAGTAAGAACTCCACTATCTGCAGCAAACATTTCGATGGCAAATGAGGGCAACAAAAAATTTGTTGCACTACATATTATTTTTAAATAACTAAATGTCACCAAATTAAAAGTTGCTAATATATTATTTGTTTCATTTCATTCCATCAGTCAAAGCAAAAGTCATGTATTTTTGTCTTATAGGTATAAATCAAAGAACATATTTCAATTTTTTTTTCATTTTTTACACGCTGAATATACAAGGAATACATTTTACCATCTCATTGTTTATAGATCTGCTTAAAATGCGATTTCTTACCGACTAATTCCGATTTACCTAATATAAACAACTGCTGATTTCATCAATGCCATAAATAATTAATCAAAAGTATAAAAAAGTGTTTTAAATATCTATAAGTATTATTAGTATACAACTGAATCAGTCGATAATGTGAAAGTGCGTCTTTGACAACACTATTTTTAACTCACACATAGACGCCAACCAACACATGTTTAAATTTATTTTGGTCATGTCTCCGAGCCGTCATTGTGTATCTTGTATATCCTAAATCTATGGTATTTATCCACTATAGTTTTATTACTTACTTGCTAGATTCTTCTTTTGTAATCTTCTCATTAAGCTAAAGCGCAATTATTTCACGGCAACATAAAATATAATAAATATTATCCTATATGTTAAGCTAAATCATTAGGTATCAGTTAATCCAATTCAGTCGGAAAGCATGCTAGTATAATAAACTTCTGCATACAAAGAAGCATTCAAACATGCTAACGTAAAAATGTGCAAACATGTAATTTTCACATTATGTACAATAAGTAAACATACTTTACGTATTACTTAAGTCTGCATAGAAACAAAGAAACATTCAAACATGAAATCGTGCAAAGACAAAAACGTGAAAGTGCAAAGATTTCACTTGCATGTTATGTGCAATGTGCAAACATACTTCTCGTAAGATCTCTTAACTTTTATATTATTAGTAGAAGTAGATAGAAGAATCTACATGTAGATACCAAAACAGAAAACGCCATTCCGAGTGGATTATTATCGGCGCGTCTCGGCCGGCGCGGGCGGCGCGTTATTGGCCACTCCGCTCATAATCCCCTTTTAACTGCGGAGCCCGGGCGCGCGGACGTGTCCCGAATCTTTATACCCCGTTTCTTCTGTTCGTGAACATTCGCACTCCTTAGCTCTGATGTCGGCGACATGCCGTACACATTTAATGTCG
The DNA here is from genome assembly GCA_951394215.1 of Glyphodes perspectalis. NCBI lineage: Eukaryota > Metazoa > Arthropoda > Insecta > Lepidoptera > Crambidae > Glyphodes > Glyphodes perspectalis. The sequence goes on along the minus strand of OX596202.1, from coordinate 12,305,850 downwards.
AGGAACCTGATGGATAAATATTTCGTCACTTGAAAATCTTCAGGCACTCTCTGAATTAAATCTGGATTCAGCCCTATTGCAAACCAAAACATAACTTTACATAAGTAGTAAAATCTCCCTTGCTAATCTTTTTGTAACGGTTAGAATGTAAGTATTTTAGTGAGATAACTGTTATAAGGCGCTAGCTAAATAAGGAAAATGTAACCCAGATTCGTATTTCATATACCTATAATAGCTGTTAAATTAGATATACTTAGCTACGACTGGGTTAAGTAATAAGGATTATCATCAAACTCAAACTTGCGTTGTACCTACAACGCAAGTTTTAATTTAAATGAAGAACATTAGAAAGTTAGAGGCATTCTTGAAGTGTGCCCCTAATTGCTTTTCATTACTTCCACTTTCCTAACCGAATTACTATCCATCCACCAGTAAATCCCCAGTAAGACGCAATATTCGATCACCAAATCACATTACGGCCGCGGTCACCAAATGAACATGCAGTGGCACGCCAAATTCAATCAAAGCTTATCGAAAGCGGTGCGTCACCCGGACAATTTCTACAATTGGAAACAGTTTTACAAGCAATAAATTCGTGCAACCCGCGTCAGTGGCTACAACATTTATTAGCTACAATCCAGATTAGATTAGCGTTGCATCCCCCCGGCGCCGGGCCCATGGGACGCGAAATTTGTCCCAGTAATGTAGCCACGCGCCACAGTAATTCGATGGAGACCCTTCCTCTATGTGACTCGAATGTCGCCCGGCACTGTTTCATTTTAATTGAATAGTTAGCTGGGGTGACGCCGTTGTTTTCCTAAAGATAACTTTATAGCCGCTTTGCATAATAGCCGGCCGTGTCGCTCTAATTTGTTACAATTTCGCAATCTGTCACGCTGTGTCGAAACGATGTAGGAAGTGGACGTTTACAAAAAACACTGTTCCTACTAAAAAGTAATTACACGTTCTATTGGTGTGCAATGCTTAAAATTTTACACCTACCTATTAAAACTCCCCTAGTGTAATTCATATTTATAAAGTTCTGAACGAGAACCTAGCTATTGATTGTAAAATGTATTGACCTGTGACAATTTTATGCTTCATTATACCGTTGTTACTATTAACTTTACGAAAAAAACTGCAATTCGGAATAAATTCAATTATGATATGATAAATGTTGAACAGAAAGTAACATTTCTAGAATTAATTGTTGACATACTTTTTTCTTTAAGACATTTAATTCCATTACGTGTATATTATAAAAAGTAAATGATATTTATTGTGTCTAGGTACTCGTACGTACGTTCTAGGTAGGTACTTCTTAGAAAATACTTCAACAAGAACAATCTTTAATAATTTATGTTATATTCGATCGTATGACATATTTCTACAGGCAGATATATTTTAGTATTTTGAGCCATTTTTCAGTTCTAGTGGTATTCATTATAATTTCAAACATCAAATTTATCATAGAGAATATGAAAAAAAATAAATATCTACCTATTTTATTTTAATGGAGTATTCTAGAATTTTATTCTATTGTATTGACTGGTTGGAAACAGTTCCAGGATAAACAAACCTTGACGGCGCTGGAAAGCTCGCCCCAAACACGCGGAGCTTTCCGTAGCGTTGTAGCGCTCAGTCAAATATGAGCTTTGTCCGAACGCGACTAGTACCGCCATCTATCGCGCCCCTCTAAAACAACACAGGAATGCGTGAAATGGTTCTATCCCGTACGTTGCAAAAAGAAACTGGTGTACGAATTAGGTAGAGGAATGATGTTTTGAGTAAGAGGTCGTACCAAAGACAGTAATTGTGATTAAAATTATGTATAATAATTAAAAGCTTTCATAAAAAGAGCAAATTAATTTGTCTCTAGTGAATATTTTTTTGTTTAAGTATTATACATCGAGTATAATAGACGAAAAAATATTGTATAACTTTTATGACGTACACATGATTAATACGAGAATTCTTAATTTCAAAATCGATTTATTATACTATTTGGAAAACTGTTTTATTTTCATTTGTTTAAATATGAGCTTTAGGATGCTACGCGCTTACAATAGTATTAGTTCAGTAGGCAGATACTCTTACCGGTATGATATGTAGGTACCTACCTACGGGGAAGCAATGAGTTAGAGATCAAATGATTGGTAGGCATTGTCAAGCAAAATTATTTCTTGCGTATTTACGCTAATAATATATGTATATATCTATATCTAATAGGTAAATAATATAATAAGAGGTAATACCTAAATTTAAGAAATTTTATTATTCTTCTTTGTAGATGCAGGTTATTATCTATTATAATGCATTTCTTTAGAATGATCTTAATAAAGCTGCATAACTGAATACTGGTGATTCCTCTTTTGCATAAGAAAATATACTTACGTTAAAGTTAAACTGTACATTAATCAAATCTGTATTTATTATATCTGAAGGGTCAAATCTCTCTAGAACTTGTGCTAAATATATCTTACCTTGCAATATCAATCTTATTGAATATATTATGTATCTTCATCACTCTCTACACCTACACCTTTGTAAAAGATGTTGAATAGAGTAACTATATTTTTACCGGTTTCTTCTCGGTAGAAGCATTGCAAATTTTTTTGGTTGATATTCTGATTGACGATTTATAAGTGTTTGTTTCAAACCTATATAAAAAAAGACTATTTTGACTTTGACTTTGACTCCATTGTATAAGTTTGTTTCAATGTAAAAATGTGAAGACGTTTCATCCAAACAGAACGTGCTAGTTAATGTTCCTGTTATGCAAAAGCAACTTTTATCTCGACTCCAGAAAAGTCACGATTTATAACTTTAGTAGTTTGTATGTCCGTGTACATACATATGTGTTTACTTTAAACCAGTGTTTTTCAATCTGTGGGTCACGACCCCCAGTGGGGTCGCGGAGCCAAACTCGGGGGGCCGTCGGAAACAAGAAAACACACTATCAGTGAAAAACTGTTTTGTGTCTATGGTCGCGAAATTTTTTCAAACCTGTAATGGGTTCTTCATTTATCGAGCTTATTTATTTTGCATAGTTATAATAATGGGATCATTAACAACTTGTTTATCTGGTATTGCCATGTAAGACATTTCTACATAAGATGAAATGTTGTTATCGTTGGAAATTGGTACTTAATAATTTTAAGTGCATATTTCATACCAGAGACGATTGACGAGAAGAGATTTTTAGAGTTTGATTAGGTTTGTAAAGTGAAAGAAAACATAACATTATGTTAACAAACATTTAATTTTTTATTCTTTAGCAATATATTATCTATAATAACTATAATTTAACTACGAAGTGACCGTAAGGTCACTTCTATGTGTCCGCTCATATTCACCAACGATTTGGAATTAATAGTAACACAGACAGCAAGTATAACTTCTACCATTAATATCTATTTCTATTCTTGCTATTTCTAGAAGAGTAAGTTCTCTAAAACAATTTTGTAATTCAGTTGTATTGCACATTTTACCTGAATAAGCGGAAAATCAGGCATTCACGGGACAAACTTATTAAATAAAAATAATTTACACTACTGATCCATAGCAAATTAAAGTAACTACGAAATGCTTCCATCCAATGCCTTTAATTCTATATTACTAAAGCTATAACATGAATTGCGGAAACCATCACTACCAGAGAATGCTATTAGGAACATATAACAAATATAATTACAGATAAATTATAATTAAATATTACTCGTATTTTACAATATATTACAAATTCAAAAACGTTCCACGAACTTCACAGTTTATACACATCAGGTGCAAAGTAAAATAAAAGTCTTTCACCAAGTCTTTACTAGTCATCTTAGTCAATTAACCCCGTTGCACTTTATTATAGTTCCCATATATTCGGGCTCAGTTCCAACATCATTAATATTCTTATAGAATCACTTTATAAACTCTTGTAAGATATCGCATATAAGGAGATCTTTGTGTGTTTTTATTAGATGTATCACTAAGTCGGGCTTATGCGGCGGGTGCGGGGTGTGGGGCGGGTGCGGCGTCAGCGGCACCGTCTGCGGGCTGGCGTCGCGCAGCGAGTCGGGCGAGGAGCCGGGCGACGCGCGCCGCGGCGGGTACGGCGAGAAGCGGTGCTGCGAGAGCCCCGCAGAGCCCGCCGGCAGCCCGCCCGGGTACACCGGCCGCGGCAGCTGCAGCCCCGACCCCGACGCGGCTAGGTGCTGCTGCGCTAGCAGCTGCGGCGCTAGGCACGCCCACTGCCCCCACAACGCCGCCGCCGGAACTCCGTACAGCGGATACGCCGCACGCAGAAACAGTTGCGACCGCGCCGCAAGAATTGCTTTTTCCTCTAACGTCAAGTTATTGTTATGCTGATCCAGGTCGAATGGCCGCAGCGGTGACCGAAGATAGTGCTGCTCCGCCAACATTGACTCCATCGTCTCCCTGAAACAGCACAGAACATTACATTAGACTGCTTATTAGAAGACACCAAATTATTTATTATAGTACGGTCGTATCTACCTATGTTGGACTGCACTGAAGCGAGCGACATCGGGGAAGACGGATGTTCTTTCGTGTTCGCCCGTCACATAGAATCTCAACAAAAAAACGATTTCAAATAAAAATGTGCACGAATCAAAAATTAAAAAGTAACAAATAATGCGTAAATCAATGTAAGGCAATACGAACGGTCCCAAGCAAATGACTAGGAAGATTATTTTTAATTATAAATTACACAGTTGCTAAATTACATACATCATGTCTCAATAATTAAAGGTATGGCATTGGCTAAGAGGTGGTATTATAGAGATGTAATAGCAGAGTGGGGGATTATCAATCTCAATGACTGTAGGTTATGTTTGTTTCTGAGAGCGTAACCAATGCTCGATTAGACCACAAACCGAATTCTGTCATACATGTAATGAGAGCTAATAAATAGCTGTTTGATGTACAGCTGCCGCTTCCGTTAATTTATTATACGTTATTATCAAGATAACTGTTATGACCGCAGTTTCGTTTATATTTAAGTCGATTATTTTAATTGTTTTGTGGGTTCTTGGCATGCAGTAATATCAGTAATCTCTTAGTCGACTTCTTTGTAATATGCACATTCAACACAATGAATAAGCACGTAAAATGTAATAGTTACCTTTCGAACTCAGTGAGGCGTGAAGAGTCGCGAAATCCTTTTGCAAATGGATTACTGTCGATTTTCAGCTTCGTGATCTGAAACAAAACAGATGGAGTCTTCTTATTTATATGAACAACAAGCTGTTTGGTGTTTATTTGTGAAAGAATTGCCAAAGCGGACACTAAATAAGGTATTTAATAATATCGTTGTCACTAGACGTTATTATAATGTAATCAATTAGGTGTAGTCAACGTTTTAACGTCATGGCAAGTTTTCAATTAGACTCGTATGGCTCGAAAAGGGTCGATGATTATCATAAAACGTTGTACAGACAACAAGAGTATGGCTTAAATTAACATTGGGAGGCAGCGAGTTACGAAGGTGGACACTCAGTATGAACGAGGTCAGCGAGATCGCGCGCCACCCGCCGGCAACTGTGCACCAACTAATAAGGTTAACTTATTGATGACGTACCACATTACTTTATCATTTTAAGTTAACTGGTTTGATGTAGGATATTCAATAAGTTTATAAACAACTTGCGGACGATGCAAAAAGTTACCTACGCGTATTTTATCATTACAACCTGCCGCAAAACGAATGTCTATGCGTTTTATTGATGCAAGATTGAAAATGTAAATACGATTCCACAAGCTATGTTTACATAAAGGACATTTAAATGATATTTATTTCATGCAAATTATTCCTAAGAAAGTGTGTTAAGGCGAAGTCCTCATAAAACAAACGCCTGATTTAAGTGCGGTCGGAGGTGTTAAAAAATGTGTTTGGCAGAGCAGAGGCAGTGTCGATGAAAAATCGCCCCCTCGCTGAGTGGCGGCGCTCCCGCTGGGACTCCACACAATTTGTAAATAATATTTACGATAAAACCTTCCACGGAAACCAGACATTATTAAATAGCGCGCGCTCGCCTAATATCCGATCGGATTAAACCAATATTGGTATCGATTTTAATATTCAAACAGTTTTATGAGCTCAGAAGAAATTTGCATTTTTTGCAATAGCTGGTAATAAACAAGTCGTCGTGCGAACTCGTGTCGTGTCAATCTTTCAGCATGTCTAGCGGCGGCCGGTAATTACTTGGCGAATGAACCGAACAGATCTGTTCACTGTTCCACCCGACCGACACCTATTCCTATGTTATCGCATGCCGTTTTGACAACTTCGCGATGTACCTATATATTTTAGGACAATGAACTATGAGTATTATTTGAGGAATATTTATTTGTTTTCCAACGCATAAATCGAGAAACAAAAGCTTTTGTCATGCAATCGGAGTCATCTGTTCCATTCTAATGACAAAAAAATTTGGAAGCCGTAATAGTTACTGCCTATGCCGCGACTATTTCGGGACATTCCGCTGCTGCGACAATTAACTTCTTAATTTTTGTTGAAGATATTTATGTATTTGTTTGATGTGTTCCGTTTGACATACGTTAATCTACGGAATGTCTTGATAAAATTAAATGTACCGGGCATTATGGTCTGGCATCAAAAGAGAATAATAAACACTACAAAATATTGACCGCCCTGTGACAACTCTTCGGTTTGCGGTGAGTAATTTCACAAGCTACGTGTCGTGTCGCCCGGGACTAATGGTTTCGAAAATAGGCACGAGGAAGCTCAAAAACGGAATGAGGTGTACTCTTCGTTCCCACTGAGCTCTTTCTTAAAAATATGTAAATATTAAAAAGGTTCAACGTACTACAGAAAATGAATGAATGCTTTGTCAGTTTCGGGGCATGAATAGCGTTTTGGAGAAGAAGCGTGCCTGCGAGTTGAGTGCGGGTGACCGAGAGCAGCCGCGGCTGCAACCCTAGCCGAGCTGCGGGGAGGGGGCCATGTCGAGGGTCACCGGTCGTGGCAGCTACTTACACTTGCACACCCACCTGGCGACCGCCATTGACTACAATGGCCGCGCTCTCTCGTCGCGCCTGCGCTTGACGTAATGAGTGCGCCTACAATGCGACTAGTAGCTGACAATATTGACGCACTATACATTATGTATGATGCGCCATCGGACCGCCCGTAATTGTTTTCAATACGTCGTATTTGTTCCATGCATTCCGTTTACGTAAACCACACTTACGTGCACAAGCTGACAATAGATTTAGCGGGGTCTTCAAAATACAGAGAGCTTTAAAGAGCGCGCAGGAATAATGAACGAGACGCTTTCCCGCTACCGACATTTATTAGATTTAGTACAAACATAAGAACGAGGCGTGTCAAAACAACCTAATTTAAGTATCAACAAACGTTCGCCTTGGGCGGCGGCGCGCTCCCGCTCACTGACAACATTAAAGGCGCCATAATGACATTATTCCCGGTCGGGAAACAAAAAATCTCACAAAAAGGCGTCAAGGAGAGAGATGAGCGCCGCCCGCGCACCCCGGCCCGCGCAAACGATGCTCTAATTATTGCGATGGTGATGTATTGTTTATGGAAGTCCAGGAGCTGTGTTGGAGAGACGCACTCGGATTTTAAATGTCAAGCTTGCACATGTTCTGCACGTGTGTCCATCATTATTTATAGGCCAGTAATAGTTGAATTATTTTTAAGTCAATTGTCTATTATAGAATGCTTTATTTTATAAGTCTGTGGCTATATTGAGCGCAGATCTACTTTTAGAACAGGTGTCGACTTAGTCGTAGATGAGTGGGTATTCTCGTATAAATGCTATTCAATAGTTATTTCTTTTTTTGGAATTCATAAGTTAAGTATTTCCTAGCGGTATGACCCGTAGGCTTAAAACAGGCCTTTCGAGTTATATTAAGAATAAATACAAGTACTTAGGTACTTTTTTGTGCACCATCAGATCAATTCAGTTTTAGCGTTTTATGTACCTACCTCAAATTCTGCACAATAGGACTTCTAATAAGTTAAATTACTTTGTATTGGACACAATATAAAGAGGTGTAACCTCAGAACATTTCTCAATGTAACTATTTCAGGGCTAAAAACTATTTTAGCTTTTCATCTCAAATTCCCGACAGTGGGAGTAATTATAAAAAGAAGAATGTCGGCCATCGGGTGTCGTGTAAACATATGGGGAGACGAGCGGGACACGACAGGAACATTCTGGGGAATAAATAAATGTCGCGTTAGCGCGCGCCGGCCTGCCCGCTCGCACTGATTGATGCGACCTGCGACTGCGATCTCGAACTTCTTTAACGATATTATAATGTCATAGAAGACTTACTCGAAAGCCAATGAAAACGATCATGATAATATTTCAGTAATGGAAATCAACTGCTGCCTCCATGGAAGCAGTCTGTAGGAATTTTGACAAATGTGATCAACATCATTACAATACTATTGCGAAGCAAAGAGTTTGTTTATTTTTTACTTTTTCTCAACTTAGCTAGACCATCACTCGTAATGAAATAGTCGGAAATATCGTATCGAGATAAATTACTGTTTCCCAGTTATAGGTAAAATCTACGTCAGCGCAACCATACTTGCGGAAAAAACTTGAAAAGCTTGTTACAAACATGATTTCTTAAAACAATATATTTCAACAAGATATTCTTTCATTCATAATTTAAAATCATTGGTAATGACTAACTTCTTTTTTTTTTAAAAACATTGTACACACAGACGTAAATAATGTTCATAACACATTCTGTAGCCCCTAGCGGGATGCGAACGCTAAGCCCTTAGTAGAGTCTCTACTTAATCTATTTTATTAGTTATAAAACTGTTCTGGATTTAAAGGATTAAAAGCGTATATTATGTACTTATTAACGATAGCACAAAAATGTTTACTGATTGATCGTTTATCAACCAGCAACGCAACGCTTGCTTATTAATCTATATATTTAAAAGCAAAGCTCGAGATTCATTTCGAATCCGAAAATATTAGTTACCGGCCATGAGATAAAGCGACAAGAATACAGCGATAGCAGAAACACATCGTCCGGTTCTGACAAAGTCAGCATGTCAATTGTGCGTTAATTGCCGTTTCATACACGACCCCGATCCGGCCGTTTATCGCGCGTAGCACGAAAGCTAGTTTGTTAGCAGACGACAGAGGCTCCTCAGTAAATTTGGAACGACCTACAGCTGCGAGCTGTAAATGCTTTTCCAGAAAACCGATGCTTTATTGACAATAATTCGCAAGTGCCCCGAAATAATGGGCGCTGCATGTGGCATCGGCAACCCGTTCGCGATCGTATTCCGGGAGTGCGATGCGGTTTTTGCAAATTGCCTTACTGCGAAACTTGTTTAGTGCACTCATTTGCACTTGCTGCAACTCACTTGTGGTGTTTTTAAACGATCGATTTAAAAAGATGATAGCTCTTGATTTCTTAACTTAAATTATTGAGTATCGCCCAATCTTAAGTTGGTGTATGAATAAACATATCGAACGCGGTGGCGTTTTCATATGTCTAATAGTAATTGACGTAAGTATTGATAGAAACTTCCGAGTCATATTATACAAATACTTTAATATATTTTACACAACAAATTTCACGCAGAGCGGGTCAACTCATAACCCTTCGTCTTCGTCCAACATGTCGATTAATTGTAGGCTTTCACTAACGCTGCCCACAGACAGTATGAGAGACACAGTATGCAGGTTGTACAGGTCGTTCGCGATCTCCGTCACAATTTTCACAATCATTCTACACACCCACATCACAACTACGTTTTGAGTTCGTGTTTGATTCGAGAATGCCTCGTTTGTATCTCAAATTCATCGCGCGTCGTTCCGGTATTGTATCGCTAATTGGGCAGCCGCTCAAAGGTCTCCCGGTTGAGCCGGGTCACCAAGTCCCTCAGAGGCCCTACCGTCAGTATGAGGTCGACTTGACACTCGTGTCCGTAGTTCTGACTATACACTCGAAAAATGAGTGAGTAGGCGATCTGCCACATTTCAAAATAATAACTAGAAAATATTCATAAAGATATCATTGATCTACAAAATACAAAATGTATGAAGTATGTCACACTGACAATAACTTGATGACAGGTTTGATATTGACTTTAAAAAATATAAGTATGTAACTCATGGACGTAAACCTCTTTTTTAAATACTTCCTAATGTGAAGAGATATCAAATTAATATTTTAAAACCTAATCCAGAACTCCATAAAACCATAACCATTTCCTCCATATCATCCTTTGGCCTAAGTTACAAAACTTAATTAAAGTCTACAAAACCCAACAAATGTTAGTTTTTCTCTGGTAGCTGGGTGCGCAGACGCAATAAATTCACTCGGGCCGCACACGATGGCTCTGCGTGACGTCACACCTCGGGTGATCGATGGCGAGAAAGACTGAGATGCCTTTTATAAAACTTTATAAGAGGGAAAGAGATGCGAGTCCAATAAATAATTTCATCTTAAATTATTTTAAATCTACTCTTAAGCAAGTACGTTGACTTCTTGTATTCGAGACTTATGGTGCTATGTGTTATCATGTTTTTTGAAAAATGAACGGATGTAGTGACATTGCCTTTTTAGGCGGCTATTTAAATGTCTTACCCAAATGATTTAGTGGCAGAATATTAACACATCCGCCATGCAATTAGCTACCTACTGGCTACATTATACCTGAAGGATATATGAAAGAATGCTATATTATTATACACTAATTTATCAAAAGAATAATTGTTTATTAATAACTCAACGGATTCAACAGGCTTATTATAAGCACTTTGAACATCTTCAGTTAATAAAAAGCAAAAGTTGCGTTATAAACTAATAAAATCATCCTCTCCAAACAAATTATGAGTCAAGAGCCAAAAAAAGGTAAAAGGCACATATTGAAAAGAATGAATCGATTATTGGAGAAGAAAAAGAAGAGGTGTTCGGCGAGCGCGGGTGGGGTGTGGGGGGCTCCTCGTGACACCTGACCGCAGCCATTTTGGCCCGTGAAATATGTTTATTTGTCATGGCTGGCCTTTGTTATTGAAATCGTGTTTGCCTTCACTCCTTCACCATATTGTTCGATTATACCAGTGTAAAACTCGTTTGTGGATGTTCAATGTGAGAATAGCTTTAGAGATTTTAGAATATTGATTGTTGATACTGAGAAATGAGGAATAAATTTCAATTAAGCGCCCATTGAGCGTGTTTACGCAGCCACATGAGCCGCACAAGCGCAGTTATTTCCGTGATTATCTCCTCAAGGAGCCAAGTACTTTGATGCAGCATGACAAACAAAACTACTGACACGATACTACTGATCGTAGAGATCGTCTTTATTTTATTAACTGTGCTATAAGAGACCTACATCAAAACCGTTTGATCAAAACGTGTAAGCTTGACGCTGGGACTTCAAATACCACTAAGATTTCTCTGAATATATTAGTTGGAAATAGACAAATATTTTGTAAAATAAAGAGTAAACAATATACTGTATTGTACTGTGGCCAGTTTAACCTTCTTATGGATCCTCAGCGGGACAATCGATCACAACAAATTCACAAGTCATCGGCTATCAAAAAACACATTGTGTGCATTGAGGACGCGTAAACTCTTAACAAACATTGTCACCTCGCAGCAAGTCAAATTCCTTACAAAGGATTCTACAGAAAACGAACAAAATATTTATAGTGTAGGGATGTCACGCCGTTATTGGTTTTATTTTCAAAATTATCGACCAAGCTCTTAAGTACTACGTACAATGTAAATCGATTTATTCAGTAGTTTCCAATTCATTACTTTATTTACATAAATGGTTTTTTATTATGTTTTTATAGTGGCCTTGGTAGTATTTTGATACTATATCATAGGTAGGTAATTATTATTGTGAGATTAAATAAATAACACTTGAAAGTATTAAAAAAAAACTATTTTATGAACTTAGCGTGGCAGCCCTAGATGTTGTAAAATTATGTTTAAATATTGAAACAGGTCGTGCGGCCCACGGCGCTTTCCTGGGAAACCACCCCGCGGCGCGCGCGGCGACGCTTCGTCTCTCTCGGAGCACATACAAAAACACTATTCACGTTTTTTGTACACGTTTTTATCTATCTTATCTCAACGTCCCCATATGATAAAGCACCAATAATGATGTTTCATTTCGAATCGATTTAACAAAACGCACGCATAAAAATGTATTAGGTGACACTTCCCAGTGACGTAAAACTTTAAATCGTTTTCACGAGAGGTCCGCGTCGGAGCGTTGACGTCAGTTTTTATAAGTGTAAAACAGAGGACTTTTTGTAAGCTCAAAGTTATGCGGGCATAATCCGTATCAATCTCGAGCGGCGCAGGTGCAAACATGCTAAGTGTATTCTTATTGTTGTAAAGGATTGAGTTATCAGTGACACTATCTGTGCTGTTCGACAAATGTTTTAACTGTCAGAGGTGTGACGTCAGCCAAATCGGGACAGCGTTGCGCCCGCGCGCCCGGACACGCATTGCGATCGAACCGATATCACGCTTGTTACTTTGTAAACTACTGACTAAAGATATTTTTAAATCTGTATAATTATTCTATAAATTACGTTTAAACGAAACTACGAAGACATTTAACGAGATATATGGGCGTGTTAGGTAGGTGTAACTACGATAATGGATGACAGTATCACTAGGTGTTGGCAGTAAATCCAGAATCGCATTAGAATCAATAGAAATCAATAATCGATAGCCCTGGGGAGTCGTTTGTAGTCGGCTGCGGAGGTGGAGCGCGTACTCTCGATAGTTTATTGTTCGACGACTACCTACTGTGGTTAATTATTGAAGTCCGATCCGATAGACGGCCGCATCGGTTACATTTTATATGCAACATTTGAAATATTTGACACTTGCAGCCTTGGTCGGAGTGCCAACACCGCATAGTATGCTAGTGATTAAAAATTTGATAAATATCACTATAGCACAATATAAGTATAAGTTTATACTTATATGATTGCATAAACCAAATTGATATTCGTAGAGCAAGCGCCCGAGTGATTACGCTAATTAGACACGCAAAAATGTTTGGAATGGTCGTAGAAAACTAATTATTGATCAACAATTGATTCATATCTGTCCCATGTTGGTCTGGGACTTTTTGCTAACTGTTTCTTGTCTAGCATGTCGTAAATGGCGACTAATGGTATGTCGAGTTTGGGTGTGTGATTGTGTGGGCGAAAGGCTGGCTACTTGTCACTGGCACAGTTTTGTTTTTGGCTGGATGTGGTTGAGGGGGCCTGCTGCCCCTTTGACTCTGCCTAACCCTTCGGGGATTATGAGCGTGATGTTATGTATGTATCTATAATTCATATCTAACGAACAGGAGCAATAACGTATCACTAACTGGAAATAGCTAATTAAGCAACAAATGAAGATTTATGTACCGCGTTGTCGATATAAAGTAACGTTTCCTTTATGAACCTCAAAACGTCCTAATTATTTTACTACACGGCGCAGAACAAAACGAGAAACTCGGAGACGCCCAAACGCTCTTGTGACAGAGAATTAATTGCGCGTGGCGACACATGCGGCGGGTGAGCCGCGCGCTCGCGCCGGCGGCGACAGCGGCGGAGAGGGCGCGTGGGCGGCGAGCGGGGCGACGAGCGGAGCGGTTTCATAAGCGACAGAGATTTATAGTCAATCAAAGAAATTAAAACCTTATGTCCCAATACAACATGCTTGTCTATTTATGTTAAACCGAGAGTAAAGAAAATCACTTAGGTATATTAGTGATTCATTAGTAAATATTCGTAAAAGTTGCTGTTCAACCTACTAAACAAATGACCGAAAATTTTCAATGCTACTACTTATAACGTCGGTTTTAGACGTTGTATCTAGCAAGATTTTTTTGGGATAAAGTATAATTTGATTTAATAATTTTATATGTCATTTGAATGTTATGAGTATCTATTATATTTTTAATTTTAAATTAAATTAAAGCTCTCTGTCGAACTCTAAGCACATATTAAAGCGGTGGTATTTATTTATATAACATTACAGCCATTTATGGGTAAATGAGAGTATAGGTCCCTTTGCTCGTACCTCACAGCTTTATTATCCCACTGCAATAAGTCACATGGCACAAAAGCTCTAAACATGAACTGCGCCATTTGGCGTCAGCTGAATACCGGCAAGAAGGAAAGACACTCGCACAACGCGCGAAGCGAAATGTGACGTTTCGACTGACATTATTTTCGCAAGTGACAGCAAAGTTCGACGACGACGATCGAAATTTGCACGTGTGTTTCAGGGAACGTTTAACGCGACCACAATAATGTTTGTTCTAAGAAAATCATCGGTGAGCAAATTAGCGATACATGGAAAGCATTGGCAATAATAGAGAACGAACGTGTTCGCCGCGATCGAGTCCATCGAGTGGGGCTTATATTTAGCTCGGGTGAAAACTTTAATCGTCACCGTCGCGTACGCGTCAAGCGCGCTGTCCGTCCGTCGTCAGCGACGCCCGCGTGTGGCCGCCTGATAGACAAAAAATTATGTGCCACCTCCCTTTGTTCAGACTGGACATACCTTTCAACGAGATGCAATTAGTGAGACTGAAATAGCACCCGTCGATAGTCACCCGACAGCGCCGTGCGATTTCAAACGTTCGGCTCTCTGATCTATTTTAGATATCAAATGATAGAAACAACAAGATCGATGTCGCCAAACGTACTGGGCTTATTTATGTAAGATCAATAGATGCGTGGTGCAGTACTCACGAGCTGGTTCTGATACGCCGTGACCGCCGTGAACACGCACTCGGGGAATATGAACGTCTTGAACTCTTCCTGCTCCAGGTCGGTGATGGGTGCATTTATGGCGCCTTCTCTTCTCAATACTAGATGAATCCGTGGCTGGTACTTGTGCATTGAGTTTAGCACCAACTGTTAAAATAAAAATCATATTAATGTAAAAAAACTTTAAATATTTATTATATCAGTAAATCAACAGATACTTATTGATTCCTTTAGCAGGACTGAAGTTGGTAAAATAAAATACATCAAAAGCTTGAGAGACACCTTAGAAGTTAGAGTCTTGATTTTACTAATAAGTGGTTTTGAAAAAATAAAAATCATAGTTCAAATCTACCTGTCCATTTTTGTCCATTTCATTGTTGGTGAGCTTGACCTTCTCGAAGGAGACGACCTGCTTGCGCAGCTGGTCGCCGGTGAAGGGCGAGTCGGGGTGGGGGTAGAGGCGCGCGGGCGCGGGCGGGTCCGCCTTGCCGGCCACGAGCCACGAGGAGCGGTGGTACGCGTACCGGTAGCGCTTGCCGTCCACCGGCACCACGTCCAGCAGCACGGCGTAGCGCGCCTCGCCGCGGCAACCCGCGAACGACACGCGCACCGTCGGGAACATGCGTCTGCGGACAAGGGACCGGCCACGCGTTAGTATACAGCTGCCACTGCGGCGGCTACAAGGAACTGCTAACAGAGATTTAGCTATGACCGACTCCTTGGCCCAACGCATAGTCGCGGCGGACCGCGAATGACTGCGGCGGCTAGGAGGAGCTGCTAACAGAGATTGAGCCAGCCTACTTCTCCGGAAACGCACGATCAACAGACATAACGCCTGTTCAGAATATCGGCACATAATGTGGACGTTCTGAAGCAAAATGACTGTTGCTGAAGTTATAAGCGCTAACAGAAATTTTATTGAGAGTGCCTACTGAATTCATTAATCAGCCCAACCTAAGAAATTCATTGATCAAGTCGCAATTTTTCCTTTTTATAAGTATAACTCTAATCCAAAAGAATGTCAAAGTCAAAGTCAAAAATATCTTTATTTACGTAGGCCTCAAAAAAACACTTGTAAATCGTCAAGTAATAGGTACAAAGTAGAACAATTTGAATCTACCACCGGTTCGGAATGTCGCATCTACTGAGAAGAAACCGGCAAGAAATTTGGAATGGATGAAGATAATGTTTCTTGTGTCGTGTAGTCTAGTGGAAAGACAGATGGTTATCAAAGCACACTATTGTAGAAAAAAAAATTAACGGTGATGGCCTCTCTTTTTCAGTTTTAGCAAACATACCTGCTCCACAGCAAATTCTTAGGCTTCCTGTATTCATGACAATAAATACAGATGGTCTTTTATACTCAAAAAGATCTCACACATTCCAGTGCAAATATCTTCACATAGAAGTTACTCGACATTAGTGACAATGTTTATTTCTATACTATTGACTTCCTCGTTCTATTGTTATGTTAAAGCGTATATTTTCACATTAGCGCAATTATTCGACAATTAGTTGGCTGGGTAATTATCGTTCACTAAGACCGGTACAAATGCTCTCCTGCTCATTAAGAGCAAAGTTTATCGCAGATTATCACAAGTAATTAGTACAACAATAGGTGAATCTAGAGCATATGCTACCTTCTCGCATCTGGCTCGTAACACGGCAAATTTTAATTATTCTTTTATAACAAGTTCACCATTATGTAACAAAGGTGCTTCATTCAAGAAATGAAGAGTGTTTCTGAATTGTTATCCTTATCAACAATTACGAGATTTCGCTGAAGATTACAAAATCATATTTTACATGTAATTGAATTAAGAAATGTTAGTGATTGATTGATTTGTTGAATAATGACTATTGCTTTAACTATTATTACTGAAAAAAATTAACAAAGTAAATAATATGTCACATAAGATGAGAGGTGATTTTTGTTCTCATGATGATACCGACACGCGTCCTATCTGCGTCCTATCTGGTAGTGTGTATTTGGTTATCATATTAAATAACGCATATCTTTATTTAAATTGACTTAAATTCTATTTCATATTTCATAAATGGTACTACATCACTTCTCCCAATAAAAAGTCCCTGCTTGAGAGGGTTATTCTTCTATTTATTTACGTGCCCCTCTGCAAGGAAATTGTCGGCAATAATAAATATTTAGAATAAAAAAGTAAAAAACAAGTTACACAACAATAAGGCTTAAAACTCTGTGAGAGTGGTTTGGTTGTACTAAAAGAAAATTACATATTTAGAATGAAAGACTGCACACAATTTTGAGTCTTACACGTTCACTCCCCTTCCCCTCTTTAACGGAGACATTCTTTAATGTCTCCCGCTCAAGAAAGATGAATGGGTAGACATTTTTGTCAAGGTGTATGTTTTTGTTTACTGAGTGAAATTGCTTGTGGTTGGTCGATGTAATGGGTCTTATTACACTATTCCTCTGCGGTTTCCTGTTGTTATTCGTTTTAACTGGAGGGGATCGCCATATAATTTATTACAATATGTGCGCAATGTCGAGGAAATTTGAAATATAACAGATCTTTCAAAACCTTGAACGGATAATACAAAAAAAGGTTGACAAAAAGCGATCGTCGATAATAAACTAGTTGTGAGCAAAAGGAGTGTCACAAAAACGGTGTCGGTAGCAGGCGCATGAAACACTATCTCCTAATCGACATAAAATGGTAGTCATTGAAGCGGCGTGAACGGAAACAACAAATCTTAAGCCGTAAGTTGAGACGTAGCTTCTTTAGCGACCTCTCACTTTTTGTTCACAATGGCCGGGCGAGGCGTGCGCGCACGCTTGACAATTCGCATTCGAAGCTTACGCAACGTCATGGAATGCATGGTCTGACCCGCGAACTATCAAACCAGCGCTCATAACAGATGACAGTCGACCACCCAAGTCGTTTACTATGATTGTGTGTAGACCTATGCACAAACGTAGGTACATCTACAATATCATTTTGATTGGTTTGATTTATCTTGGAAATTTTATGCCCCGCGGGTACCTGAACGTTCTAAAGTTTAACAAAGGCGGTGCTAGTTATACCGCGTCTAACGATTTTACAAGATCGAGTGTGGACGAAAATAAGAATACCATTAATAAGATTTATGCACGTTTAGCTGTGGTCGCGCGCGTCGATTTGTGAGACGCTTCTTATAGCTTTCGCGATGGTGCATATAGCTGCGCACGGGCAATTGCGCGCATGCGTTAATGGCGACACTCGGCGCACCGCGCGATATATTACCGCAATGATATATGGCCACCGACGTCGTCCATCATCCTACCACCCAAAAGTTAGCGGAAAAGCGAGCGAGCAAAAGGACATCGAGACTCGTATAAGAAGCGCTTTAATGAGCAGATACCGAAGACAGAAATAAGGGGCGCGCGTTTACAACGCCTCGTTATTGTTATGACATTGTTAAAACGCTCCTCTGAAATCTGGACTGATCCCATAAATAAAAGTTCCTGTACAGAGAACTATTCCGTGGACATCTATAGTAACATTAAATTTATGCTTAAATTAAACTTCTTTATAGGTAATGACAACACAGAACCGTTCGGTTTTGTTATATTAGACACGTGATAGAGAGCATGCCATTCCGACGGTCATAAATATGCTCGCTCCAAACTTATTCTGGATCAAGAATTTAGTCAGTGCTTTATCTTAATGTTATAATGAAATGTGTTGTGAGAGCAGAAGGGTGGAATGAGTGAGTTTGAGAGTTAAAAGCGTTCGGTGCATCAGTGCGCCGACGCATGTCGTCTTAATTAGAAAGGCACGAGGCGAGGTGCGAACTCGTCAATCATTGTTCCCGCGCGTCCCGTTTGATGAATCTCCGCGACGCGCTATTGGGCGTTTGTCGACCGTGCATCCACAGGCCCTGCTGAACTAATACGTAAATTGGCTGTAATTAGTGGACAAATTTCCCGGAGTTTTCAACGATGCAAGTAATCTAGTTGTCTATGCTAGCAGGCCGACGTCGGACTTAAAACTAATATACCAACTGTGTTCCTTGCCTCTCAAGCCCTAGAATAGAATAGAATAGAAAATAATGAATAGAATGTTTTTTATTGCCTAAAGCCCTGGTGTTTTGGGATTGTAGTTGTACAGGCGATGCGCTAGTCAATTTAAAAAAAAATCTATCTAATCAAACTCAATTCAGTTTTGAAAATGATAGTGTGGGTATCCAAGGTTCCGCGTGCATCTGTCATTGTCATCTAACAGTTCTATTTCAGGATAATAGCTTTAGCATGTCATCCGATTGTTAAGCTGAAAATGATCGTCGCATCATTTACTCTAAATTACGCTTCTTTATGATGATTCCATTTTCTTCAGAATCATACCTACTGGTTTTTATCCGTTTTACTAAAGACTTGTTAATTAAGCGTTATATCTGTATGTGAAACCACAATATGAGCCTGACTTTGAATTGGAGAAGTTTTTTTTTATAAAATCAAATGGTGCGACAGCACAATTATGCAACGGATTGATGAAAAGTACATATAACACAAGTGACCAACCATGCAGTGAGATATAATTAAGCCGCTATTCAGATTCTGACTGGACAGAACGGTTAACTAAAATAAGCATACTATTACAATTGAAGCATCGAGACTAAACATGACATCTCCTTGCCTTGACGTAACTGATCTGAATGTTTTCCGAACTAACGTAGGCAATAATAATTTAGGCAGTGATTATGCAATAGGAAGCCGTGCACGCCATTAGCGCAATGTTATCACGTCGTGATTAGGGCACGTCGCGCGGCCAATCGCGCGCGCCCGTCTAATTATACAGGAAAGCGCTTTATTAATAGCAATTACAGCCGCCGCCATATTGCCAACGCGATTTAATTAACTCGATTCGTTGATTAGAGACAGATGGCGCGAGATTGCAGATTCCGACCCGGCCGCTCATTAGCGCACTTTTGACGTTAGATGCTGAAGTGCTTCTGCGATTGCTTTACAAGTGTTTATGGCATGCACTAGTGGGACATTCACACGCACGACTAATAAAAAAAAAGTTTTTCATTCTTGATGAATAATATATTTTACAACAAATCACTTCGCCGTTATTGTAGCTATTAGCAGTTAAATACGAAGATAATAAAATAAGAGAACAGTTGACTAACACATAATGATTGTAAATTTTTTGCCTTACATTCCGTATTTTATATTGTTGTTACTACAGCAGTCAACAATTTGCACACACCGAATCACAGATAGATTATCGGTTTTAACTGTACTTAAATGTCCACTTTACACAAGATGAAAATAACTAACATATTATACATATTTAGCTACTATATTTTATAAACAATAAAATATACTCAATTGGTTAACGGTCTCAATGATACTTTCGTCATCGTTATAACACCGTCCGTCTAATCATTAGAATGTTTTCATTGGGGACTAAGACATTAGACTCTAATGTCTTAGTCCCCAATGAAAACATTGCATTTTTCAGTGCCATAAGAAAATATGAAACCAAATAAAACAAGTAATACGCGGCGGTTCACAGGTGGCGCCAGTTTACATAAATAAGTCTGCGAAAGGGTAATTAATAATCACTCGGCTAAAGATTAGCGTCAAAGCTATCATCAAATCGGTGACATGTTAAGTATAGAGTTCTGAAGTAATTTTTTATTTATAAGAAATACAGGCATGTTACGTTATTGCATAAGGCGGGCCTTTTATGTTTTGTAGTGTCGGTCACCATGTTCCCAGCCGCTATTACCGCGAATTAGCACTAATAGGGAGACCCTAAGTGATTTCTGCCGCATAATTCCAGTGACAACAATCCATACCGGTGGCCAATGAATATTTCATACCAGATAATGGGCCCACTTACGTTAATTTTATAACACCGGTGCTCCCCAGACACATAGGTAATAGTGGTTAAGAAACGAATAACAGTCCGCAAAGTAACAATTACCGGCCTACGTGAAACAAGTTAATAATAAGATTAACGAAATGAGAGGACCGACACTATTATCAAATTACAACTTATAAACGCGTACAATTCGACATTTTCCTATTCAGCTTGCTGCATTATTTTTTTAGTATGATATGATTTTTGTGAAATTAAATACATTTTATAAATGATAAAGACCAAAAGTCTTGTTAGTTTCACAGATGCTTCAGATTATTAAACTGAACAATTATAATTACTGGCAACCCGCCTTAATTTTATACTGATATATCAGCCCAAGGAAATTTATTATATAGATATTTTACCTGTTTATGAAGAAAATAATCACACCTAATTTTACAAACCGGCCAAGATCCACTTCGGGTTGCTGAGCCAATGCAGTAAGTAAGTAATTTTACAAATATAAAATTAGTTTGTTCTCATATAACGTTTTAACTACACAGCTGCTCATCATGAAATTTTGCAACACACTTACAAGGTTATTTAAAAGGAAATAAATAGGAAACCCACAATTAAAAAATAAGTACCGGAAGTAAGTAGAGGACAGTCCTCTAAAAATAGAAAAAATACTTTTAAACGGTCCATTAGTAGATATCTCGTAACGCGAGCAAAGCCATGTACTTAGATACGATACTCAATTGTAATAACGGTGCTAAGATTTTGAGCAAAGATTTTTTATTAATTTACCAAAATACTTCGGTTTAAATGGGAAAACAAGTGTTTTTAGGGCTAGGTGATGACTCACTTATTCTCCCATCATCACTGATGATATAACTTGTCTGAAATATCACAGTCGAAGTTGAAAGCGCAAGCGAGTCAGTAGCATGTAGGTTGCAAATCATTCATCAAGTTTCTTGTTTCAGTATCGGATAGTGCCTTCGTCACGGGTGTCACTCTGTGATGGATGCGCGGCTGAGTAACACAGGCGACGTCGCCAGACATCGCGCGGCGTCGCGTGACGTCTTGACACAGTCACGACTCGTCGCCTGCGCGTCCGATCCGCGTTTGAAACGCGACACGGGTCGTATGGGGACGTTACACGACTGTCGCATGCATCGTTTAAACTAATTATTTAGTAACAAACTCAGTTTCTAGCCACGGCTTTAATTATCTATCGATGGTCTTGGATTACGGACTTTCATAGAAAGTTTCGTAACAACACTAATTACTAGGGGATTTAATTGTTAGTGGTGTCCAACATTTAAGTTATGTGGTGACCAATAAAACCCATATTCTTTTACATCATCCCTATTATAGTTCCGATCAAAATAATATTGCAGAAAAGACAACAATAATGGGGACAATATCAAAAATTTACGTTTTTTTTTCATATTTTGGAATTCATGTTAAACTGATGCACAGTATTATTATATACAACTAAGAAATAAGTTCTAATGGAGTGTCTAATTGCCACTATCAAGTCAATAATTTTTTAAAGTCATCACAGTATCATGCAAGCCAAACCAAACATGTTACGTAATTGAATTGATCAGTTTCCCATTTCAGTTTTAGTTAATCTGAATATAGCTTTATTACCAACGACGTATAATATACGACAGGATTATTATTAGTCAACAGTAAGATTCCTGAGAGAAACCAAAATTATGACGGAAAAGGGCGTATCAGAGACGCTGACACGCGATTGACGCAATGACAAATGACCCTGCGTCACAAGATACATGATCATTACAGGTTCAAGATGAACATTTCATTATGCCTCAAAAACAAGTCTATATACGAGTACCTCCAATATTAATGTCTTAAAGTTAAGTGGAAGTCTCCAAATTAGTGTGTTTATGTCTAAACTTTACTGTCTTATACGATCCTAATTATAACGCTCTGTTTCAAGGTCTATGTACATTTGAAAAACTTATTTAGAACTGGAGACACTATTCCAACAAACAGCTAAGAAAATGCAAGCTGATTGGATAAAAAAAACATTGTAGAAACAGTGGAGAGGCATAAACTAATTATTAAACAATCTAGGTGCAAATAATAACAGTAATTTATAAAGTCTTACATCTTTACCAACTCAAAAGGAATTTTAATCGAACAAATACACCTCAGTAATAAATCTAAACAACCAGCAAAAAGTGATTCTCGACTGAGAGCTAATATTTGCTCCACTAAAACCAATCCCTTAGTCATTTCGACACGGCATTCTCGGTGGCGTCAGAAAAACTCGATTATTGCAACAAACTAACATTCCCCATGCATGGTAGAAAGTGTAAAGATTGATGTGCATTAGAAGCACATAATGAGCGGCGGGGCGTGGCTGGGCGGCGTTGGCTTGGCGGTGAAATATCGCTCGTCCTGGGAGGTCCGGGTTCGCCCGTCAGATTTTCGACACTCGCACGATTTTGTCAATCGCAACTTTGATTAATATCTTGCGGCGTAGTGAAGAGATCGCCGATAGCCAACTACCGCCGCCGTCGGGCGAGTGACTTGCAGATCTAAGTAAAAAACCTTAGTTGTTTAGTTGTGGCCGCGCGTTTCATGTCTGGGATTTCTTAATTAAATACATTTTAGCAAGTGTTGTTTGTTTTTCTTTAGAGTTTAACGGCTTTGGAGTCTATCTGTGACTAATAGTCTTTTTTTCTGCCGTAAGTAACTGGTTGTATTGGGTCGGATTAAAAATCCATCCCCCATCTGATTTCATTCGAACAAATTTACTATAAAACAATGTCTAAAAGAAAACCAATAATTTTTAATATGACGGCATTGTTTATGTTGTATGCATATGATATATAAATATTTAAATTCACCAAACATATAAAATGGGTACCTTATAATACCTGCATTTTAGCTATAAGTATAGACCTTTACCACTATCTTTGTTTGCTTACAACATGTGTGTAAATAGTGCATGTCCAACATACATAACCCCGGGTGAACCAAATGCGGTGAATTATTGCCATGTCCCTTTCAATATTAGAACAATATATTGACAGTATACAATTCTAACGGTGTCGTTTCAATAACCATAGATTCGGTGATACCAAGCTATTTGCTAGCACTTTGTATTTCATACATTCGATCCACGTAAACCTTGTGTTCGCACGAACAGAAAATTATAAGGTTCGGCCGATGGCGCGCGTAGCAAATAAAACATTGTACAATGCACCGTGGCTATAACTGCACAGCAGATGTTGTATGTAAGCATTTATTAGCGGCAACGTAATTAGTGAATTTAAACAAATATAACTTAAGCGTGCAGTTTTAATTGCGACTTGTGAGGTAATGACACACCGTAGCGCCTTCATTGGCCGGAAACATAACCTTGTTGCCGCAGGGTCCTCGATTAGTAATATTGTTGCAGTTAGTAAATTGGTAACAGACCCTTTATTCATATCATTCGTTAAATAAAATTCAATAGCTAAGAGAAATGTATTGTTTCCGACATTTGCGAGTTTGTGAAATAAATAAATATGTTTTTTTTATACATTAATTATTTATTCCCCTATACCTAACTGACATGTGCAGGGTAATAGAAGTAAACATAATATGTTTAATTTAGGTCGGAAAAATAGAAGCCAACGACATTAACAAATGTTAAGAGCAATAACGTCCGCGGAGCTGTAAAGAAATTAGCTCATGCACGTTTCAACGAAGCGAATTCGAAAGTCGTTAAAATTCTTTTCATATGTTCGCACTAGCAATGAAATGGTAGGACCGCGCGGAGTCTCGGGGGTGGGACGTCCTACTGCGTCTCAGCACCAGTCTTAATGTGTGGTATTCGTCCAAGAATGTCGCACTAGCTCGCTGGGCGACAACTGGACGCCTACGTCGACACTCATCGACAGATTAGACAAAAGAAAACTCGCTAATCCGTCACTTTCGCATTTTTCCGCGAAAATAAAATAACATCATTGGCGCGCAAGTTTTTCACACAAGTTAGCCGATGTTTTATCTGCTCGCGCAGATCATTATATAGCCATTGTGTACAGTGAGACTGATATTTTGTTGTAAAGTTTATGCGAAGTCAGGAGTTTCGAAGGCGGGGACGACGGGCCCGGTATCCGAGCCGCCGTCGCGCGAAATTCCGTCACCTCGTTTTGTTTCTATTGTTTGCGCGGTTTACAACGCTAATGGTGTCACATTGCATAGCGAACGATGTCAGAATGCGCTCGCGCTCCTCTTGTTGCCGGCTTATTTTGGTCGTTTGTGAATTTTAACACTATGACTCGTGGAACCAATGTACCAAATAAATAAATATCAGACTACATCACATACATTGATCTGACTCCGAGGTAGTAGCTTAAACACATGTGTTACGGATATCAGAATCAACAGTGGTATTACAAATATACACTTTTATATTCAATATAAACACCCAGACACAGATCAAACACACAACATACGAATGTTTGTCCTGGGTGGGGATCGAACCCACAACTCTTGGCGCATGGGGCAGGGTCACTACCGAATGAGCCATCGAGCCAGTCCAAGGTACCTAAGCAGCATAGATTTGTCTAATAGTTTCTGCTCAATTGAATTATGCAACAGCGGTCATAATGCACTCACTGAAACTTACATTTAAGTGTAAAGCATCGTGAACAGCTGGAAACTCGTTGATCGGAATTGTCACCTAACACGAGCGTGGAAATTAGGCCAGCTCCGCAGTACACATTACACAGTACTCGTAGGAATTATTCCTTGCAAATCCGGCGTTAATTCCCGCAAAGCCCTCAATTTGGAATCACGTTCGTGCACACACCGCGGCCCGGTACACGCTATACCTGCACCTGTGTGTTATGTTTTCGTTCGGCGCGGAGTTTCGCAAGTCGACACCGAATTTGGGAAGTTTCGCGACAATATTGCGAAAACTGTCGCCAGCCTCCCTTTTCTCCTTGTACGTATTTCGTTACGGAAAGCTCTTATAGCTCAGGATATTGTTACTGGCACAAAACTGAAAAGTAGATCTAATCTTCGAGGACTTTTAATTAAAAAAACAAGAACTTAGTTCTCACTTGCGTCGATACTAGAATTTAAAGCTTTACGAGTAGTGTACTGTTGTAGACGGAAATTAATCTTGAAATTTGCGGCGTCTATGAGCTTAGTATAATAAAATTATAATCATTAGCTCTATTTTACTAATTTATTTACTTATAATATAATATGGCATGGCATTTAGGCAAAATAATTTCATTAATATTAAACTAAATATCCATTAAACAAATAGACAACGCTTGATATAATAAGACAATAAATAAATACATTTCCCTTTTTCTCTAAACTTGTTTGTCGATTGTCTGTGACGATGGTTGTATGGGTCAAGTACGTAAATGTTAAGAGATACATATTTACATTTTCTTCAAGCTAAATAAAAATAAACACCTCCAAGCGGCGTCTTCAATACTAATACTATAAAGAGGAAAGATTCGATTGTTTGTTTGTTTGTATTGAATAGGCTCCGACACTACTGGACTGATTTGAATAATTCTTTCACCAATGGAAAGCTACTTTATCAGCAAATAACATAGGCTATATTTCATCCCCGTATTCTCATAGGAACGAGAACTACGCGGGTAAAACCGCGGGGCGCTGCTAGTTTGAATGGATGAATGAGACGTGACATGTCCTTGTCAGAAGCTATTGTTTCCAGAAATAATAAATACTAAATCTATTCTTCAGAATTTCCCACCAATTCTCTCCAAATTTGCTTTAAAATAGGTAACGGATATACTATACTTAAATACCTATAAAAACGTCCGTGACTTTAGTACAAATGAATTCTCACATGTACAAATTTATTTCTAAACGTAACATGTCGTTTATAAATTGCGTAGATACAGTTCTGTATCGTGAATACATCAGCTCAAACCTGACCGTATACCATATTTCCCCATCTAGGTATATGTCAACGTCTGGCCGGGGACGCGCCCTATGTCTGCGGCTGCTAATGTCATCAGTTCTGGGGCTGGGTGGGGGGTGTAGGGGGGCGCACGTACTGACTGTTAAAACGCTACATGTCAACGGCGGGCGGGGTTTCGTCTCCGGACTTGTAATCGCGTCGATGGAGGTCCGTTGATAATGTCGTGACCTCTATGATGGCTTGCTCAACTATTACGGCTTTATTAAAACGTTAAATTAAGGGATTAGAGCTGGGGATTATGTAGAGTAGATGATATTGGTAATGCTGCTGTGTTATGATGTTTTAGTTAATATAATCTACGAGTGAGTGTTACGAGTAGATTCTTGAAGTTAGATTTTGTTTAGCTGAACATAAAAGCAATATTATTTTATTATATGACACCCATCCTCTGCAAAAGTGTCTATAATCATTCTGGATACCTACGATAGTGACACAATAACAATGCTATAGCTACTCGCAACGGCTATTGGAAAAACTAAACGCACATTAATAAGTAAGAAATAAATAACATATTAAATCGTGATATGAATCGACGTATATAGGCATGATTCATTCATCTCTTTGTTCCCTATATTATGTGAGTAAGATCACATATCAATATAAGACGTTGTTTTTTATCATTCAGCATTTAGTTCATGAACGTTGATGGCCCTTAGCTTGGTGGTCCATTCCCATAGAAGTTACATCAATTAGCAACTGGCGCCAAAGTTGTCTACTTTGAACTTCTTACTGGTGGTAGCCGTCAGTCGACAACTCTCTGTCTGTTGGCATCAAAGGCAAATCCCATAATAGCAGCTCACACACGATGGTCATAAGTGCTTGCCCAATTATTGGGAAGTCTACAAGATTTTTTATTTCTTAATTAGGCTTACATTACCCCATATTGTTGTAGTACGGTAATGTTATTTTATACATAATTTAATATTCTTATTTTGTCTGATCGGGTGAAGTGAGCGACACAACATTACGCACGTATACAATTCCTAAACCTAGGACATTTGCTGTGATTTTTTAATTATGAACAAATTCTATTACTTCCACTGGAAGTATACCGGACGTCGACGACGTAGGGCGAGAGGGCTCAAGTGCGTACATAAACATTTTCCGCGTACTTAGTTCCATAAATTAGTTCCCGCGAAGGCGCGGTATAAATACCCGCGAAACGACGCCACTTGCTCATTACCTACTAATAGTTTTATTTATCGGCTTCCTGCACAGTGAACGTTCCCGCCTATAAAACTTCCTCAGAAACCAACTACTTCAAACTTACCCCTTCCGTAGAACCAACTGGCCCTAAACGTCGCACGAAACAGAGTTCATAGTCAAAGAAAACAGTCATCAAAATAATAAGCACCTTCCGACTGTCAGACAACACGTCCCGGCGAAAATTTCAAATTACAGCTCACGAAGTTTCCCAGACGTTCATCCTAAAAAAAGTTGTTCGATAATCACCTATCATTACCGGGAGGCGTCGGGCAACGCGTATACAAAGGGTGGTACCGGAAGAAAACGACGAAAATTAAAAGTTTCCTTCAAACAAAACAACAGCTGTCATATTAAACCGTCAAAGTAAAGATTACAAATGAAATATTCACGGTGAAAGCGGGGTTCAGCCCGTGGTTATGTAAATAAGTGGCTACGAAAATGTACATAATTAGTTTACACGTTTTCTCCAACAGCCCCCACCCCTGTCGTGGCATATTGCCGGGGGCCGGGGGGAGATTAGCCCGCGATACACTTGCTAAGGGTACATTTACATGAATCACACATCTATTACACCCTGTATTCAAATAGGCTGCATGTGTTCTCTTCACATAACCTAGATAACAACAGATAGGGTTGTGTTTCAATCATTTAATAATACATCTGAATATGAAACGATGCTTTTTAAACTGTTTTTCCATAGTTTAACCCTTTTAATTACAAGCTAACGCTTTCCATATAAGTATTCAATTAGATCTAAAAAGTGTGTATTTGAATAATTAGATTACTTTAATATTCATTACATTTTACTACAGTAAAACTATGATTATTGAAAATAGTTTCTCTTTAATAAATCAATAAATTACTATAATTTGTAACAAAAGCTGATGCGAAGTTATATTTTTCGTTCTGTGCACAAAGATTTTATATAATGAAAAGGATTCAGGAAAGCCGCGGCTCAAGTGACAGCTAATCTCTTAACATGGCATCAAGCAAAGTGAATTTGCAATGTGAGTGGCGCGAGGGCTGAGGCCGCAGGGCGCAGGGGCAGGGCGGGCGGTGTCGCCGCGTCAACGTCGCGTCTCGGGGCTGCCGTCTTCTTCCTTAATTCTTTTGTCGTTTTCAGCTCCGTCAAATATCGCGCTTCCCGTTTGCATACATTTTCGCCAACCCCGCCCCGCGCCTCTGCCAGCACCGCTCCCTAGCGGCGGCCGACGCCGTCTCTCACGAATAAAATTAGTGTCGGCAGCGTGACACCAACTGAATTTAAGCTTAATAAGATATTTATAAAGAAATTTCCGATTCAGCGGCAAAGTTCAAAATTTGACTCCGACTCCACAAAGAGTTCGGTGGCGTTTTCAATTTAAACTTTGAACAAGTTAAATAATGTGCGAGCTCCGGCCAACTCGATTCATTTAAGGTTTTAGTGAAATTAGCTTTTGAATTCGAATGACACTGAAACATCCGCGGTATCAGACGGGCGAGCTTAAATATATTAATCCGGCTTTTCCAATAAAATTTACTGTTTGATGAGAGCTTTTCAAAGAAGGGAAGATTAGCAAAGAAGTAATTACATTCCGTCATCTCAAGTTTGGAAACTTGGGATTTTGCAATTTAAATGATTTCGTGATAGCGCTTATCTCATTGCGATGTATTAATAAATGATGGAAATGATATTCCTATTATATTTTATTTGCATTTTACCAAATCAAAGGAAATATATTTGAATTGGTTCTTCTTCGGCCTAGCGTTATGTGTTCCTAAGTAGTTTAGAATCCAAGGTGATCAAATTAAAATAGTCTAAAAAGGTTTTTCCTGGCGGAGCAGTGATGTAGGTGGGTAGGTGAGAAGGCGAGTGAGTGGCAATGGTCCGCGCGGCGTGTGTGCATTTCTCGCGTTTCGCCCACTTCGCGTCTAATGTCGGGCATAAATCAGAGGTAACGCGCCCCCGCCCCGCGCCCGCCGCCGATAAAATTCCAAATTGTTTTCTCGCCCCCGGTGGGCGCCGCCCTCGGTTCGCTCTTAAACGCCGTTTCAAGTTGCACTTGTGAATCGCACTTTTTACTGTTCTTGAAATTGGCGTTGCGAATTGCTTTTCGAGCGGATGGAGCGCGGCTGCCTTTTTATGAGATATGCCTTTGGTAAGGGTTTGATGGTACAGAGGCTTGGTGGGTCGATGGTGTTATGTTTGAAATATTATACACAGTGCTATAATTTCTGCTGTTTCTTCTTTTTAAGGAACTAGGTCATCTAGATGTATGAAATTTTCTGAATAAGAAAAATCGTTATTAGAATTATTGTACGTAGTATATTATTACTCTGTGCTACTACTAAGAATATTTTTAACATCTTTGATTTGGTTTGAAGCATATAATATTTATTTTAGTTGTATTTCAGTCAAATATGATTCTCGGATTAAAGTAGTACAATTTCGTTATCAGAGTAATGTTTAGAATTTTTTATGTAGAATCTACAGTAACATTTGGCGTCACACAGAGGTGGAGAGCACTAACGACGCCGATGATACTTCAACAGTCAAGGCGAATTTTTCACAGGCAAACTATCATTGCGATTGGTGGAGGCGACACGCTGGCATTGGCAAATGCGAGCCAATTAGAAGATTAAGCGTTGACAATTACGGCGTCGGATCGCGACCGTATATCAACAATTATCGCGCGCGTGCGACAAATGGCCGGCAGCGCACGTGTGCGTACCTGCGCACAATGCCCACCAAATTGGATGCGCGCACCAGATATACGTTTTAATTCTGTTGCGAAGTGTACACACATCTATTTTATCTATTATTCGTGTAATCGGCGCGAGCTTACGTCCTGACCTCACTTAAGGTTAGAGGTCCCTCTTTGAAAGATTTATCCTCTCGAACAGAATCGAAATGTAGTTCTTATTACCATATGTGAGTCAATTTTAGCAAACACTTCAGAAGTGATAACCATCTTTTGCAAGTTAACTCAAAATGTAAACTATGACTGACAGTATCTCAATTAGAGAATTCACAACAAAGATAAAAGATTCGTTTGATTCCCGAAATAAAAACTTTTTAAGAAATTAGAGTCGAAAATAAAACATTTTGTTTGAAATATTTGATCCAATCATCATTTATCTAATTTGTAGATCAAAGATTCTCAGTGGATAACATGATTTAAGAGACAGGTATTGCGGTTCTCACCACAACGACGCGTTAATATTTTAAATTTCGAAAATTTATTACGATTTGTCCGAATTTGCAAAGTTCAGGGAGCACACGAGAATGTTTGCTTTAATATTTTATGGGGAAGATTTATGATAGATAGAATGGTGGTGAGAAGTAAATCAAAGAGCCTGTTGTCTGCCAAGACCGCGCCGGCGACTGCGATTAAACGTTGGCACCGCGCAAACATCTTCACCGCGCGCTAGATAGCCGATATATTCCGCCACGAATACATGTTAATTTAAAACGATTCGCGCCAATCGCGCACTGAACCCTCGTAAAACACCAATAGAGATTAATAAAGCTAGTCTCTGTTTAAAATGTTATAAAGGCGGAGTAGATCAATTTCCTACTATTAAACCAGTACTTTGGAGAACACAGATCCCTGAGTTAGAAAAGCGAAGGTTTTATTAGCATTAAAGATTATTTTACGGCCATTCGAATTTATAAAAGTGCAAACAAACTAGTGCATTCGACGGAGTGTGCTCGTAAAAGCCACTGGATTCAAAGCTGCGTAGCCGACAAACATCAAAATATTTGCAGAGCGGATGAAAAATGGGTCCCTGCTGAATAAACTAAAAGAGCTGTGTACAAAAGGGACAGGTTTTAAAACGGAGCTTACCACAGCGCGCGATTAGCATGGCAACTAGCGGCCGACAGACAGACGTGAAATATTTACATTATTCTATTACGCCTGTTATGTTAATCTCCGAGGGGTTAGTGCAGTGAATGTACTTGGATTTATAGTGCGCCACATTTTTCCCTTGCCGTTGATATAATAAGCAAAAACGGATAATGCTTGTTTGATTGGGTTTTAACGTAAGTATCATCTTTATGCTGGGAAAGCTGTTTACACTGCCTTTGTTGTTGCTTTTAATAATAGTGTGTTTTATTTAATTAAAAAACTTTATTTAATTTATCGCCGAATAAGTTTAACTTAAACTTCAATGTTACTATTAAATATCCTGATAGTTTAGTAGTTACTTATAGGTAAGCCTACCCTTCTATATGAATGAGTCAATTGTAGGTAAGTGAATATAAAGAAAAAGAGAAGAAGTGAGGAGCATTTCTTTGATATCAAAATAGATCCATCGAAAAATTACATAGGTTGATTTATACCGGAAAATAAAATGTTCCCGTGAATTATTGTTAATGATTTATGTGACAGAGTTGTGAAATTTTGTAAATTATGTTATTAATTTTGTTGATATGGATTGCAAACTTCAATGATGATGCGCTACAAGAACAACATACTCGCCTACGCATTTGACACAACAGCCTCGACGCACATTCGCGCAACATTGACAATTTGGCAGATCTCTGCGGGGCAATTCAATTACAGTGAAAGATCCCTCATAAGCGAATCGTTTTTCCGAGTCATTAATTTTTTCGAACGACACGGGGCTCTGTGATATGGCGGGGTGGGTCCAGGCGCGCGGCTATCTCGCGAGATAATACTGATTTATGCGGGCGGGCGACGCTTGCGATTCGTCGCGCGCCGCGCCGCGACATGCGAGCGTCGCGCGATCGCATCATCGGCGCGTCAGTTTGTTTAGCCGTCGCCCGCGCCCGCGCCCGCGCCGCGACCCGCCGTTCATTTGTGACGGTTAGTTGGCGAGATTTATGCTAATCGACGAGGCCGGCTCGCATAAGCTCGCGTGACGGTGTGTGGCAAATTGTCTCCCATTGCGACTTCCCAAAGCCCTTTGTTGCGCTCCGTATCGCATACGACCTTTTAATGCCCCTCGCCGTGGCTAATGCGCTAGCGATATGACAAATAGATAATATCATTCAATTTCTGGAATCCTTTTAATCAAAACAGCTTTAACCAGCACACGTCACTTTTATGGGTGAGGAATTAACGCGTATCAACACAGTATAAAACACACTGACTGTTCTGGGCTGCTAAGTTTGGAAATAAATACGGCTGGCATATATTTCCAGATGTCGTATTTTATGGTGCGTGGTGGAAAAAACTGAACGCTCGAGGCGTCGTTAACTCGAGAACATTATAAGGAATAAATAAGTGAGGTATTAATACGGCTTTATAGTCCGTGAAAGAGCCTTCATTGTTTTGCGTCCTATACCCTTCCTTTGTTCAAATTTATTTATTCCAGGTGACGTATTTAGCATTAAATATTTAGAGCATAAGTGGGAAATGTGGCACGGCCGTCTAATTAGTTGCGTATGAAGAGAAAGAAAGCAACAACTAACTGAAAAAACTAATTCGTTGTACCAAAATATAAATAAGCTAACTAATTATTTTATCACGTATTTTTTGCGGAAAGAGGGATTGATCGTCTCCCGGTACAAAATGCTGTGTCACATAAAGTAAAACCATAAGTGCAACTTGTGTATATGTTGTGTGAATACCAAAATGCAAAAGAACCGCAACCAACAAACATCACACAAGTAAGTGATAAAGATTAACGAAATCGTATGTTGTTACAAAAGTGCCAAGTAAAAGTGCCAAAAAGGGTCCAAGTAAGCAAAAGTCGTTATCATAACACTAGGTGACTGAATGTGTTACGATCGGAGCACTCTCCGTCGCATTGATTTACACTGGAGGCGATAAGGGACAGTCGCACGACATAGCGGCTTGCGACCGTGTGTTCACGACTAAGTTTACTGCCTACATACACTGCAATCAAACCAAAGTCTAGGTTTTAGATCCCAGTAAAAAAGTGCTAAATTATATTACCTATTTATAAATAAAAATAATTGTAGGAAGTATTTAAAAAAAAGAGCTTTTTAGAGAATACGCTTGAACATCTTCGAAAAAAATATCTAAATTATTGCAGATTCCCAAATTTCATAATGATCGCTAAACAGTTGTTTTAAATTAACCAGGAAAAGGCGACACAGCGTAACATTTGGAAAAAAAAATTACATAAGTTCAGCTCCTGCCATATTAAGGGCATTGCAAGAGAGGATTGCTGGATCAAATCAGCGCATGTTGCTCGAAAGAATCTTAAAGATTTTCATATTACATACATATCAGCTTCGCGGTACATGCACAGATATCTAAATTTAGGATTGGAGCCAAACGGTCTCCTAGAAACTGGACTAATGCTAAAAACTCTAGAAAGGTCCAAGACAACCAATTGAAAAGGGAAAAAATTACCGGCGATTCTAGTTCTCATCGAATACCGGTATTTTATTTAAGTAAGCAAGTCGTTATCAAAGATTAGGTGGGTGAATTTGTCACGATCGGTGGGCTGTCGCGTTGATTTACGTTGGTCGCGATAAGCGCGCGCGCCGCGCTACGTTACAATTCGATAACACCTTTTAGTATACAACAATTTTTTTAACGGCTCCTACATAGCCTTATTTATTGGCACTACCAAAATGTTAACATGTTGGACTGCTGTTTAGCGGCTATGTTGCTTGGAAAATATGCCGGTTTTATCATTCTGAATAATAATTAATTAATCGAAATATTTTAAACCTAGACAGCTAGATGAATATTTGAACATTAAGCTTTTTGGTACGAGGCAATATAGATAATTAAGAAATTATACGGTCACATCTTTACTAAAATTAATGGTCGTATAGTTGGTATGACAAACAAAAAAATTAAAAAATTATGCAACAATAAAAAAAAATGTAATCCCTCAGTAAATAAATATCTACTTTAATGTACTTTGTTATATTGTTTTCCTTGTAATGAGAGTTCCTGGAAAGCATTTTGGATTGAAATGCCGTAAAAAGCTTATTATTGATATTAAAAGCAAACAATGGACAAATAAGCACTGATAGGAAAATAATAAGTAATTAATTAAAACTCATAAATACAATTGACTACTTATACCAAATTTAGTTAGGGCACGCGAGATTACATTTGCATGTAATTTTCAGTTATCACTAGATTTTTGTTCCAGAAAAATTATCGTATTCTAAGATACGTATGTTGCACAAAGTACACTTTTCTGTGGGTAACAAGTTCACCGATCAACCTATTCGTAACGACACGATCAGGCATCGACAACTTTCGAACTTGTCCAGTCGGTGAGGTGTTATTAAAACGCGAACGAATGTTCGGCCACCGCGGAGCGAGCACGGGGGCCGATTGGCCATTGTTCGGCCTCGCGCCGCGACCGACACGCCTCGCGCCGCTGCCTGCACTGTGCCACCTACCTTATCGCTCAGGTAGGGTCACTACATGGATCTCGTTAAAGAGTAAAAACTGATTTTTCAATGGTCAGATTAAAATTAACTTTCTGATAAAGTATAAAGTCATTTGTTTGTAGATAGCATCCGGTATTTTATTTAGGAAACATACAACAACATCATTACAATATGGATATAATAATATTCGCCTGGTGTCTTTTATCTAAGCATTGAAAAATTTTTTGTAAATCGCATGTAAAATTAAAATATTTAATAGCCTGGCCTATGAAAATTTAGACATATTTATGCTACAGCTGATTACTATAAATCAACTGATATAGCACGTGTCAAATCAAAATCCTTAAAAGTAATATATTTTATATGTACAAAATTAAAACCACCGTTTTTGATTGATACTTGCTACTGAAGGTTTTCAACAAAATACATTCTCTAAACACAACATTAGTACAATATAAATAAGAAGTGGAGAGCTTATAGATGCCGGAAACTGGATATTTTCTCTTCGAACTTTAACAGAAAGGTAGCAACCCTACGCCCTTGCGCCCGATATTGCCTTGATCTCGTTAACCAACAATCGCGTCCGATTACCTACCATCGAGACTTTTAATTTCTCGGCAACTTCGGACAAAGCCTAATAACCGATTGGATCCGTCGATTACACAATCATGCGCTTACCTTATTGCGCCAGTTTATGGTTAAGGACTAATTCGGATTTATTTGGTGACAGGCAACTTTAAGTTCTGACACAAATTAGATGCCACTGTAGTTTAAGGCAGGAGCCTACATCACAATTTTTCTTGACAAAATTAAGATGCCAAATTTTGTTCTGCTAACTTGTAGGTGTCGATCCATGCAGGCACCCGTTGCTATTCTTACGACCGAACTCTACATTCGGCCCCATTTCTTGCTATAAATTATTGTTTAATGTACCTACTTATGTATGATATTTAATTATTGGTGACTTGTTGACCTAAATAATGCACTGATTTTATTATTTCTTGGAAATACAAAAATAAAATAATAAAATCCGTAACAGATTGAGGAAAAGCGACGATAATATGACAACGAGTCTCAAGTAAATATCCTTTTGATGTTTTGTTAAATGTATTAATTAACTTACAAAACAAACATATCAAGAAATTTTAAAAAATATATCGAGATGTTTTAAAAAATATATCGAGAAATTTTATATTTGCGCATCAATAATAAAGAGTAAGGAAACATAAATATGTCTCAAATCAACGATACCTAAATAAATTCAATCAAATATATCGGATTAGGTGTTCGACAAGGAGCGCGTCTATTCAGTAGTTTAGTTCACGCTGTTATTATCACCGTTTGACAAACCTGATTTATTATACCAGTTTATAAATCTTTATTTATATTGTGTTGTGTAAAGCCGAATTTCAAGTCTCTATCTACTCAATCAAACCGTTGGATCCAAAATATTATACCACTTTAAATTAAGAATATAAAAATCTAGCACATTTTCGATGTTAATTTAGGACAACTTTGCCTTTGTACTCAGTTTTAAAAAAAGACAAATTTTACGTACTTTAAAATTTTTTTAAAGTACGTAAGTATATGGAAAATATTTAGATTTTACATGTTACATACAAGTAGTCAGCTCTTATCAATATGACGCTCAGAATAAAATAGCATAACACCATTAGTCACCTTTTGCGTCATGCTAGACAAAGAACTTAGTTGGTACCTACATTATTTTCGAGCCCCAGGCTAACATAATAAATGATGAATGATTACTTAAAGTACATACCTCCCAGTCTTAGTGATGATCATTTCGGTTCCTAACTCATTGAACTTGTCCCAGAGCTCCTTGGTTTCTAAATGGCACTGTATATGCCGCATCTCTTCGCTGGACCACCGCTCAGCGAGCTGAGGGTTCCTCGGCGGCGGCGAGACCGCTCGCGACCCGCTCGCAGCCCCACTCGCTGACCCAGCTTCGGATGTGGACGATACATCCACGGGCGAGTCTCGTTCGTATTCGGCAAGGGGTGGCGACGGAGACCCGGACGCCGATGCTGTCGCATCTACGAACTTTTCTGGAAACGAAGAATATTTATTCGAAAACTACACAACATGTACGGAGTAGTTGATGAAAATAAAAAGATTCAAGATTGAAAAATATTACACGTGACTATTTTGGTCACGTTAAAATTAGCGATATCGTTGATCATTTTGTAGATGAGCCTACAACTTGACTATATGTATAAACTTCTTTAAAGGATTTTTTGTCTGTCTTTCGGTTTTCTTTAAGGTTTTTAGGTCAAAAATTTACTTCAGAATTTCTAGAAATTACAGAGTATTCTAATAGAGCTTTTAATTCATGATATATCAATATCATATAAGAAACATACGCTCTGAATACATTGATCCAAGTCATTTTGTATTTGTTATGTGTGTATGTCTGTTACCTAATAAACATTTTTCTTTCTTTCTTTTATTTTGCAAAAATATATAATTGTTGCGAACCGGCTATGATATGTATGTTAAAACGGTTCAGGTTCCAATAACAGTCAGGGTCATGTTGGAAAACCAGATTTTTCCAAAAACGGCAATGTTTGAAAAGCATAATATTCTACCCCCATTTTGATAGTAGTCTGCGATAGTAGATAGGAGCAGCTCAATGATAAGGACACGCGCCCCATTACTGAAGGGCGGGGGTTCACACCCGAGCACGTACCTCTGGGTTTTTCAAATCTATTTACGTATTTATACCACTAGCTCGGCGGTGAGTGATGAAACCTGTAAATTCAAACAACTTTTGATTTGTAACAATGATCCAAAAATTGTCTGGTTCCCTATCTTAGGGTTACGAAGGTCAGACCAGCAGTCGCTTCAATGTACCTAATTACCAGACTCGCTAAAACCTGGATCATGGTATAAGCGGACCCCGTCTAAGCACGGGACATAAGGCTAGGAGGATGATTTTGATAGTAGTCTCAATTGCAGTTCCTAATACATTTATAACTATTAATAATTAACAGAAAGAAAACAATTATCTTTAAGTTTAATGAATTCCTGTTATATGTAGCAAGCATTGTTTTGTGTACCTACGTTCTGTCTATGAATATTTGGAATGGGACAAGTGGGCGTACATTTTTTAAACAACTTTGAGTAAAAATTGTAATGCATTCTTGTAAAACAGTGACTTTAACCTTCAACATCTGCATAACTAGTTGGCTTTCAGGCATGTCTCAGAATAAAAATAAATAATGAGAAGTATGCGAGAAGTGTATTTTCGGTTAACTATTTATAAAATATTTTGAAAAAAAGGTACTAACGTAACTGCTGACTTCCTTCTGACTAAAAAACTAGCTTACACACAAGTTTAGTACATATTGACATTTACTTCTGCATCGGAATCTGAGATGTGTATTTAAATATTATAAACAATACATATTTTATTAACAAGTCCTATGTACCGACTTGTTACGAAATCCGGAATGTGCTTTAATCCAGATTATTTTATTATTTGTACAAGGGGGTTAGTATAGTTGTTAACTATATTTTATCAACCCCTTATTCTTAATTTAATTTATAATTTGATTACAACACTAGCTAGAAGCCATTTTCAACAATTAATAAAATTGAAATTTTTTTTAGCTGAATGTGGTTAAAGGGGCCTGCTTTAACTCAGCCTACCCCTTCAGGGATTATGGACATCATGTTATGTATGTATGTAACATTATTGAAAAAGAAAATGATCATAGGTATGTATCCTAAATATGCAGTTAACAAAAAACCCCAACTTGATCCATAGCTACTGCAGATACCTCCTTGACTTAGTTAATATAAGTAATAGCTGCAAATTTAGGGTAATTTTAAGCTAAGACAGGAGAATTTGTTTCAAATAATTGAAATGATTTCTGTTCAGTCCAAGTAAAAAGAAATCGGTCTCATTTTTAAATAGTACAAGCGAACTTATTTTATTATGTACAGGTAACGGATAACATTATAGATAGGTATCGCGAACGTTTGTCCCTTGAAGAATTTGAACCCGCGTCCTTGGGTTTCTAACCACTAGACCAAAAGACCCGTAAAAGTTTTACTGACTCTAGTGGAAATAAACATGGGTTTAGTTGATCTCGCGAAGTGAATTGAATTGAAACGATTAACTGCACCATAACTGTAACGGCATTCACTTAGTAGAAAATTACTCAAAAATAAGTTACCAAACTAACTTATTTTTTAATTTAATTAATTTTTCGTAATTTTAGTAGTAGTATAAGTTACTTTCTGTTAAAGCTAAATTTTACAACCTAAAATCATAACATATTGTACTTGGCCGTAGTTGGGTAACAAAAGGAAAACTTACGTCCGTGCGTTTACAAAACGACGTTTCCATAAGTATTAAAAATTGTTCAATTCAGAACCACGTTACTACCGCAATTTTTTCGATTGTTCTTCGTGCTTCGTGCATTTCGACTCCTAATGCACTTGCTTGTAGGATAGAAATTGAATACACACACATTGGCCATTGAAAATATGATAACGTGGATACCTACATAATACCTACGTTTTTTGTTGATCTGCACTTACGTTCGAAGAATATTTTTTTCTAGAAATCCATTCATATTATTATTTTGTATGCCATAGTTTGGAAAGAAAAATGACAATTTACCTAAATTACTTTACAGACGTTTTATGATTTTAATATTTAATCCTTTTATTTTTTCGCTAAGAATAGAGATTTTTAGTGTTTAAGTAAATTATTGTGTTTAAATTATAAAGATTTTTGATTTGATTTTTTGAGGAACACTGTGCTTTAATATTGATTTAATAACAGGTATTCGAACAATAACGTGGTAAGTGTAATTTTTGCCTTTTATTACTTTAATTAATTACATACTATTACTGTAATGAGTCGTTATAAATAATAAAAAAACAAATAAATTAAATTATTTCTTCCGACTGACACACCAATTCCCTAGTTCTAAACTAAGCTATAAGCTTGTCCTATGGATACTAGTTGAACGGATAGATATACATAGATAAGTTTATATACGTCCATGACTTCGACGCCAGGGTCTCTGACCACTTGTCCAACGGGCCTGTCGAAACATTAATTAGTTTTTTTTTTCCAATATAAATACCAATAAAAATTTTAGCTTCAATATCGTATCTATTGTATTGAAAAGTAAACCGAATATATTTTGTAAAATAATTTAAAAAGTAGGTAAGAATCTCATCTTTGTTTTACTATCATATGACGAACAAATTAAGTTAGAATTAAACACTATGGTCTTTTTAGAATAAAAGC
Source organism: Glyphodes perspectalis (assembly GCA_951394215.1). NCBI lineage: Eukaryota > Metazoa > Arthropoda > Insecta > Lepidoptera > Crambidae > Glyphodes > Glyphodes perspectalis. Next base: position 12,265,424 of record OX596202.1, on the reverse strand, counting down.
GGCTAACAGTTTAAACATTTAACTTAATTCAATATATCTTTCACATGTTTCAACCGATTAAGTATAATAAATACCTAATGAGAGTGTAAGAAATATAAGACAAATATTGGATATTTATCTATTTATGGTTAAAATAGTAGATGGTAAAGAGTGTCTTGCTTTTCTTGTTTCTTCTAAGTAGAATGAATTTTCTAAACCTGTGGTAATTGTTTTTCGTGTAACTATATTCTATAATTGTTGATGCTTATATCATGGCCTTTGGTTTTTTAATTATAACATTAGGTTAGTTCGGTTTTTTTAGGTAATATAAATATAATAAATCTATGAAATGGTCTGGATTTAAAATGTTATATTTAATTTAACCATAATATTACTATTTTTATACAAAAATGGTACCTATGTGTTAGTTAGAACAATAGCAATATGTGTGCTTACAGATAATTCCGTTGAGCTGTTGAAGCGTGATTGGGTAAAAAAATCCAAACGCGCAACTTTCTCATTTTTTAAATTAGTGGGATATGCGCAATGTCGTGAAACGTAGAACGAAAATTCTTATTACACTTGCGTGCAAAAAAAGTACGCGTTACAATTATTTATTTTATGATTTGCGCATCTTATACAATCGAAATATGTGTTTAAATGTTAGGCAATAAAATGCATGTAAAATATACTTATTTTAGGATATCATTTAGATCTTATTTCCCTTGAGATATTAATATGAATAGTCTGATTTTTTTTTAACAATTTAGTACTTCATTATTTTTAATGATAGCTTTACCTGCCTACAGAGGACGAAACTTCTATAATTTGAGTGTTATTTAGTTTAGTTTAGCCAAAAAAGGAATGGTGAAAAATCAATCATTCAATGATTTAGTTAGATGTTGGCCTTTATCAAACTTTTTTTATTCCTGTTAGCTTAATTTCAGGAAAGTTAAGGATAAGGATAAAAGCATTTAGTATACTATTCCTAAAAAAAATATAAAACTAACTTTTTAGTTAGGTATGTGTCAGTGCTTTCAGATAAATGTCTTTCCTACTGTTTTTGATTTTCATTGCATCTTGTGTTAAAGAGTTTAATGATATTGTTTATTGTTTAAAACGACCATATCAATGAAAAACGGCAATATCAATTTACTGTTAATTTATTGGCACGCTCACACGCTATTGTCGCGCTAAATGTAGGTGTATCAATATGTTGTGTGATTTATATTTTAATTAAAAGTTATTACGTTTAATAAGTCATCCAATTAGAAAGATAAGAAAAGAAAGTTGATTTTCTTGTGGTTCAATACACATCAAAAGTTTCCTGCGTGTACACTACTATTTTGAACTATAATTTAGTAAGAAATTAGATTCGTTTGGTAAACATGTTGAGGTGGCTTAAATCTATTTAGGACACATTCAAAGATTGTGGAATGCCTTCTCATATAATTGTTTGATGTTTTGCCAAAATTTAATTCCATGAATAACTGTATAATAACAGGGATTTAGTACAAAGTTAGACATGTGAATATTTCGGCAAAATTTGATTTACATGTGCAACTTAAAAACTAAACTCGTAATAAACCAATAGTTACAAACCTAATGGCATAAGTGTGTCCTCTCTCGGGTCTCTATGTCTCCGCCTCTCGCGTCTCTCCTGGCGGTCCCTGGCCATGATGGCTGCTATGGAGAAATCAGTAGCGCAGGGCCGCGCGGAGCAGTCCTCCTCCATGGCCCGCTCGCGGCCCTCCCCCTGCAGAAGCATCAAGTTGCCCTCCGATCCCAGCCTGCCACCAGCCCACACGCCGTCACCGTCCGAACATCCCATCGGTGGCACCAAAGGACATAGTCTTTGCAACTTCAAGCTCAGATACTCCCGCCTCGACGCAATGTTGACCTCCTCCACCATTCACTCCTACTTGTTTACTACTTTGGAGAAGTTGAGAATTGTTTTAATAATTAAAATAATCACTAATAAAATAGAACACAAACTTCAATAAGTCCTAAACAGAGCACCGTCGTACATAAAACCGTTTGAAGCCTGCCGGCTGTCGCCGCGGAGATCGCAAGTTTCGGAGTAGTGTGAAACTTTTTACGCGGCGTCACGCGGGGAGAGCGGACCGGTGCGAGTTGGCGCGCTGTCGACTCGACTGAGGCGGCGGCGAGGCGCGAGGCGGTCGCCGCAGGGAGGGGCCTGCATCGCCGCCCTATACCACCACACTCCGACCACGCACACACAACCGTTTTTTTTATTACTTCTTTCTTATGACGTCCGTCCCGCTCGCGCCGGCCGCGCTCTTTGCGCCCCGTCCCTTTCGACGGGCGAGTTTTTCTCCGCGCGATAACTATTGAAATTCGCTAAATGGCTCACCGCGGCGCGGAAAAGGCTCTCTCGTTAAACGGTGAGTTGATCGTATCGAAGTATTTATTCGCATTACTCGCTGCGCCGACGCTTCGCATCACTATTTATGCACTGCGAGAGCTCGCCGCCGATGGGCTGTGCCCGTAGATTGCATGAGAATATTCTTGGTTATAACATTATGAATAAATAAATAAGTTCATAGTTTATTACACGATGCAAATGGCTTCAAGCACACTGGCTATTATGGGATAACAACATTAATGGGCTATGATTAACTGCGATCGATACATATAAGAAAGTTTTTATAGAGTAGAACAAGTTCCCTCGGAGAAAATTTTATTGTTTTTTTTTCTTAACAGGACTCTGGAATATGAAAAACTTATTTCCATGACAATAACTCTTGTACTCAAGATGGCAAGAACAATAATATTAAATAACTGACTATTCATATTTATAACATATTTTCGTCCCCTCAAAGTTTCACAGTACATTTTTAAATTCATAAACGCAAGTGTTTTATACAAAAACGCATACTCACATACATCAGCGTGGTTAAGGCAGTACCCATAGAGGTATGTAAACAAATATACTCAATAAACAGCCAACGCGTCAATCCGGCGAGATTGCTCCTTAGTTTATGGCGCTAGATCAAATTTGCGGAAAATTGAACACACAGACTTTCGTATTTATAATAATTTATTAAGTGCGAGCGATGGAAACTAAGCATGTCGCCTGGCAGTAAAGCTTATCGGAGGCGAGCCGGTAATGGTCGCACAAATGGCCGTCGATACTCCACTCGTGACGAATCGAATTAATTATTTCGTTGATTTCTACGCGAGCCAAATGAAATAATAACCGTTTCCCTATAAGCGCGGTTGGTGGTGTTTTGTTTTCTATTTACGTTCGATTAAAAGTGATAGAGAACGAAACTTTTCATTTGTACAGTATTAAATATTACCAGATAATTTTTTTATTGAGTACCTACCGCATTTACAACTATAAAACTTTGGGCAAAACGCATAATTATACAAATGATTACTTAAGCCGTCTTCAATGAATGTAGACTTTCCTAAATCAATTATTTTGGTATTGGTAATTGATAATAGTCAAGAATTTCACATTTTCCAATTCAATAAGAGTACTAAAACTCGGAACCTATAAAATATGTAAATCAATGTTATTTAGATTAGAATTATTTCAAAAATAATTATAATAAAGTGGTACATAACAAAAAAATGAAAATCTTAGTTCTCGCGATAGTATCGTGTAACATATTTTTTAAAAGAAACAAATGAAGGTTTTTCAATTTAATATTTTTTTTAATTTTCAGGTAATTAATTATGTATCTAACAGGATCGAAATAGTTTTTTTATATATTACTTATAGCAATGAATTGCATATATCTTTTCGTATCTTGTCTTTCCCATACTGGGAACATTTAGCAAAAGGTAACAAAACAGGCTATGAAACCTAGAAAAATAAGGAACGTAAGGAAGAAAACAGTAAAGTAAGGAATAAAAAGGGAAGAGAAAAAATAACTAACCTGCACCTTACCAGCAAACAAATCCCTTTCGAAAAAGCCTCATTAAAAAAAGTGAGACGAATTAAACAAAGAATACTTAAGTCTTAACTATAACCAATTTCAAATGTATTTATTATTTTACGTTGCAAATTATTTGTTAATTATTTAGACTGTGTTGAATGAAGTACCAATTGCCTTTTTTTAATAGGGCAGTTTGATACAAAATCAAACTGCACTATCGAAAAAAGAATTTGCTGTGAAAGATGGACTTGTTTTTTTACAAAATATCCTTTTTATAACCTTTATTTGACAACAGCTCTTTTTTCTTAAACGGCACCATAATAATTATTTTATTTAGTTGGTAATAAATATTATTTAATTATCTTTATTGATATTTTTTTGGCATTAAATTGTGTTTTATTTGTACTAAACTAACACTGCCTTTTCTTTGAAAATCTGTCAAGCATTGTTAGTGATTCGTTTAACCAAAACAAACTTAAAAAAAAATATTATATTAGAAATGCATGTCGATAATATCACAAAACAATGCTGCCACTATTTTGCCATTATAGATATATTAATGATCACGATACGTTTTTTATGCTAACCCTGATCCTTATTGTTTAATAAGATTTATTCTATCTGACATAATACATACATACATACATACAAAACGTCACGCCCACGCCCCGAAAGGGTAGGCAGAGTCAGGTAGCTCCTTTAACCACATTCAGCCAAGAATAAAACTGGGCTGCGTTAGATGGAAAATTGTGAAAACGTACCTAGTGACAAGTGGCTGGCTCGTCACCTACACAATCACATACCTATAGCCCGATATGCCTTAACTCGCCTTTTACGACATGCTAGGCAAGAACCACAGTTGGCACATTCTTTCTACGTTCTAGACCAACATGGGATGATGGGCTGGGTTGGATGGAAAATTGTGAAAAAAGTAGTGGCAAGTGGCTAGCTCGTCGCCTACACAATTACATATCCAGAACCCCATATACCATTAGCCGCATTTTAAGATATTCTAGGCAAGAAACACAGTTGGCATATTATTTTTAAGTCCCAGACCAATTATTTAGAATGGGACATATTGTTACCGCTATTTTTTATTTTAATAATAATATCAATTAAAATTTGAATTGTAGGTATCATGACATGAATCATGAAATAACTATTATCTATTCGATTTTACAAAAATTTATAAATTTATATTTTATAACCTCCTGTCCTTATTGTAAACATAATTATTTTCAGTTTAAATTCCAATATACCTATAATTTATAATGTATAAAAACCACCTAATTATATTGACTATTACAAAAAAGCACCACAGAATACCAAATGGACATTAATAAGGGTTTTCCATACTCTACCTTTAATAATCCATCAACCCCAGACAATAGCTAATTACATAAACGGGTTAAAAGAATCGATACTATTGTCCTTAGGAATCGCGTCCATTTCTCTTTCTCCAAATCAACGCGGCGGAGTTGTGATTAAAATTTAAAAGTAAGCAAGTTGTGTGAACGCACTCGCGCGGTCGCCGACGGAGGGGGGACGACGCCCCCAGTAGGCGGGACGGCGCGCTGCCATTCAAATAACTATCGTATGTTTTTAGCAACAAGGTCAATTTCAACTGATTCTCATTGAGTGCATTTAGTGCAGGTCCGTGTGGGAGTAAGCAATTCTTCGCTAAGTAGCTTTCGAGTACGCGACGTGCTCAGAGTTTTTTCGTCGGAACGCTTCATGATTATTATCAGAGCTTTTGCAAGCGATGCCCAGTTTTCATTCCGATCGATTACAGCTTTCTCGTACTTCGCTTTTTCGAGTCCAATCGGGCAGGTTGTCAGTTTAAACAGCCACCACGATTACTTTGGCTTTTAATGCGCACCGTAATTGCTACGAAAATGTCGTAAGTATTTATTCGTCTGTGATGATTGTGGTCAAATTATACCTTGGTATAAACTCGAACTTAATTTGTTAAAAGTTTAAAATGCAAGTTATTTAAATTTTTAAGACAAAAAATATGAGTCAGGAATATAATATTATCTGTAGATACTATTACACATTTTCTTAACACAAACAACTAACGAGATCAAAAATGTCAACATTGTCATACTTTAATGTGCACAGTAGTGCACACACGCCAAAATTTGGTATTCAGGTTTGTCATATTCATTTTCAATAATAAAATTTCACATATTTCAGTGAGATACACAAGGGTTTTATTTTATTTAGTTATGAAATTTTTGGTCTCCTCACTTGGTATACAATACATATATACATATATGTATTAGAGCTCATTAAGTAAGTAGATATATTTTACAGACGTAATTATTATACGTCCTACGCAAGAAGTACATTGCGTACGCTCGTAGGAAGTTCCCTTCCAAAATCTATTACATTTAATTTAGCCATTTAATTATTTCCTAAAAAGATGTTTAATTTTAAAAATTATTTAATATTTAAAAAAAAATGCACTTATAAGTCATGTTAAGGGAAATAATTTATTTATTTTGTACGTTCTTGCTCTAGCGATAATAACAACAATATTCTATTACTTAAATGTGGTTTCTATCTCCTAACATAAATATTTCTCTATTCTCTTATTATTATTTTTTTGTGGTGATGATTGAACATTTCATGCTCATTATTTAGACACAACCTTAAAATTGTATGTATTAAATGACTGGTCTCTAAATAGCTTTGGCTTCAAAGAAACATTGAATTATGTCAAGTTAAAAGTGGCACAAGAAAGTACCTGGGTGACAATTTCTATTGTAACTTGTCGATTCGATGCTACTCTAACTGCATCTTAACCACATTTATATTGAGATGGAAATGTTATATCAACTCTATGTTCCTAAAACTCGTTTATGTAGAGACTCTTTTCTCGTCCCTCATTTCATAATTTCCTCTGACAACCTAAGGGAAATACTCAGTACAGTTAGAGGTACACACCGGTAATGCACCCATCAGACATGAAGTAAGGGTTATACACTAGCTCTCCACAATTCGTTTGGGCAACACGAACGCAGCTGTGCATAGTGCCTGCCCACGATGGTTCACTATGACAATAAAATTTTACCGCCGACTGTTATTGAAACGGCTAAATCAAACTGCTAGTATTGAAGCCGGCATGACTGCCAGTATGTAACCGATATATCGGTCCGTTATTGTGCCGGGATATTAGGAATATTATTTAGATGGTCTTATTATAGGAAGAATAAAATAAAAGCGCCGGTGAAATATCATTGCAACTTCCATATAAAATAACTTCTTAAAGATTCTTATTCTGTTATAAACTATATTAGTCAAGCATTGCATCTACCTAATTGTATTTTACTTTATCCAATTATTTGAATTTGATATTGGGAACCAATCAAAAGGCATTTTTGCCATTTTGATCACAACTTTTTTTATATGACTGTATTAAATAAATAATAAAATAAATTCTCCGGACTAACACACCAATTCCCTATGGATACTAGGTGAACGGATAGACATACTTAAATACCTTTATAAACATCCATGACTCGAGTACAAATGCCCATGTTCATCACACGAAACATTTGCCCCTAGCGGGATTCGAACCCACGACCCTTGGTTTCGTGGCCAGAGTCTCTGACCACTCAACCAACGGGCCAGTCTAGTCTAGCATTGAACTGTAACTATTCAAAAGTCCATTTCACTGATGAGTTCCGTGACACTTTGAATATGACGTTCATAGTTATGCATTCGTATGACAGTCATTAAATTCGATAAAAAGTTCTAGAGCACTTAAATCGACTTTTTTATTTAATTAATTATGAATCCTGATTAAAATTAAAATTAATCCAAACTATGATTTATTTTTATTTTAATACTGGTAGTCTCACGTAAATAGCAGATATATCTTAAGCGCACGCGATTAGATTACGCTTGAAGTATCTTTAATAAAATATCCTAAACTCGATGAAAAGATGCCCGCCATATCGATTAATGAAGTGACGTGAATAGTAGTGTCAATCACTAAGAGTAAACTTTCCGATTCCCGTAGTATGCGATTCATACGTTATTTTTACTAAATTGAAATAAGTAATAAATTTAAGAAGAACATATATTAACCGTGTTTACATTAATAAATGGAGATAATAATTATTAACTATTTATTTTTTTAGAGTATAAAGTTAAACATGTTTAAAACTGAATATTTTGATTCGTAGAAAGTACAATGCATGAAGTACAAATCATTTTCATTTTGATTAGGGTTGAAAATAAAATATATTCAAAATATAATATGAAAAAACTCGATTTAACTGCCCTAGAACCTATTATTGAATTGCAAAAAAAAATCTAATGGCTCTCATACTTATGCATAATTAATAACGTCAAATTCAAAGTGTCACGGAACTCATCTTAGGTGAAATGGACTAGATATAAATTAAGAGTTTTTTTTCCTTGAATTCTGTTGAGAATACCAATATTAATTACCACTATCAATTAGTATTACAATAAATAAACCTATGCCCTCCAATAACTCTACAAAGCTTTGTCTTACGTATAAATCAGCAAGCGTACTCTACACATTAGTGAATTTTTAAGTACGTTTACTTGCAAAGGTAATTTAATAACCAACAATGCCCTTAGCGAATACTTGAAGCCAAATTAATCACGATAAAACCTTTTATTTGTCGCTCATTAATTAGCCCGGGATGGTCCTAATTTATTCATGTGCGGCGCCCGCGGCGGCATTTGTCGCCGTGTTGCGTCACTCTCAGAGCGACAGACCGGTCGACGCAAGCTAGACCAATGTGTTGTGCCTACAAGTCACTTAAATAAAAATTCAATCCAATTGAGAAACCTCCTCCTTATCCTCCATTTTTGATGTTAGTTAAAAAAAAATATAAAAAAGTGGTAATATTTAATACATATTTTGGTCTTAATAAAGTGCACATAAAAATATTCATATTTATATACTACCGATATTAATAAATATTTTTTATACAAAATTCACATACGTAGGTATGGATTATAATTATAGTGATGTCTTCCTGCCTATTGAATTTCATAAAATATTCAAATCAGATCTTTTTATAATTGAATGTTATACTTCGTCTTTTGGCCACTTACCAGCAACAAACATTATGAACTTTTTGTAACACTGGAATTAATTTTTGCAATAAAAAAAATAAAGACTAAGGCATGTTCATATAAAAATTAATAACTAGTTTATGGTTGTGAGTTAGATTATTTAGCCCAATAATGAGTAAGGAGGTTTTAATAAAACGTTTAAACATGTACCGATTTCCAAATTATTCACTATTAGGAGTACTCCATAACGGTTCTTTTTCCCAAAAAACTGAATTTGAGAACCTGTGATATCTGTCATAGAGCTGTCCCGTGATATTTAAAGTGAACGTAAAGACATTTCTTGCACAAAAGAGCAGTTTTGATTAACCAGTAGTATTAGCACAGTTAATCCGTTGGAAGTTTCAGTATCCTAATACATGGCAACCTGCTGCCACATCACAAAAAGAGCACAAAGAAGACGGATGGAGTACGCCTCACCGGCGAGGTGCACTGGTCTAGATCTTGCTTTTGTTTTGTTTGCTCTCGCTGCGATTGCACTGACGCAGACGGCTTGCACAACTTATTCACTACTACGTTTGCCTGTTTGCTGATTCAATTTTAATTAATTTAAGCAAAGCTAACTAATTTAAATACCTATATATATTTTTTAATGGGTTTATTTAACTAAAAAATATATATTTATTTTTAAAAAAACCTATTTATAAATACAGTTAACTTTATGGAATAAATGTCAAAGTCAAAGTCAAAGTCAAAGTCAACTTATATAATATTGAATCAATAGTTTCTTTAAGAGTATATAATAAAAAAAGCAGATTGATTTACTCAATTTTTGACTAAAACTCTCAATAAAAGAAATCTGTAATTTTTTTTTTTTTTATTTTTCTTTTCAGATTCCTTTTGCAATTATAGTAATCAATTGTTTGAATTAACACAAAATTAATTATTATGAATTTACACTTAAGGTTAAGTTACATAGGTAGGTATGTGAAACAGAAAGTAAAATTTTCGAAAATTTTACTCGTGAGGTATTGTCATCATCATCGACGATGTTCGAATTTATAATGTTACTTTTACGTCATTAATTAAACACGTAGAGGTAGGTATCGATTTCTCAATCCAACAGATACAAAACAAACTGCTTTTAAAATACCCACATTAGACGGGGAATTGTGTCCAACACGTCTTTACAGGGTGACAATGCGTCCCTCGGCGGGCGGACGGCTCCTCTCCGGGGACGGCGAATCGTATTGGTTTCCTGCCGTCTATTTGCCCTTTTTTCTTCGCTACACGACCGAAATACCAAGCCATAGCACGGCTTCGATCTCGTTAGGTAACCCAGATCATGTGTTATGTTTTCGAAACTAATATTTTCGATTTACCAAATAGATATGTATAAATATATATAACATAAATATATGTATTCATTGTAAGTAATCAAATATATTCTTTACCCCTTTTTTAATTTAGATCCCTGTTACTCAGTCGATCGATAACTTCCCATTGGATAAATATAATAAATAAAAAAAATATACATAAATTATCCACACTTTTTATACAATTGTTGTATATTTATTTATACAAAAATGAATGGAACACGTGAGTATTTGTCTGGAAAAAAGAGTTTAAGATAGAGAGAGTTTTTAAATATAATAAGACAATTAAAGATATAAAGACAGTGGGTTTCTTCAACTTAATATTGAAGTTATTATCAACTGACGTCATTGATGCAAACTTACAATGTTTTTAATGCTCCGCCTTCTCTTGCCTTTCTACTCTGTAAATTTTCCTGTATTATTTTTATATATTTCCCTTTTATTTTCTTAAATAATCACTGAGAACATTAATTAGATGTGGCTACTCTTCAATTGTTGAATAAGTCAAAGTTAATTTATATTGGCTAGTATCTACCTTATTCCTTACACACACTCCTAAAAATATTCCATACACTCCTAAAAATAAACAGGCTCGTACATTCTGAAAAACTTTTTGAACTTTTCCGTGACTTTACCAAACAACACGTTGAAGTAGCAATGTAAGGCTGAAAAATAGTTAGTATATAGAATAAATAAGTGGGCACCGTCCACATAGTCATAATGTGCAAACGCCAAGCTCTCCGCGTTTGGCTGACAGTTCCAGTTGCGGAGGTGCCGGCGTGGGGCCCCACTGACAGCGGACTTGATATAATTTATTAGAAATTTAGATGTAAGTCTTCACTTTACTAAACTACTTGGATTAAATACTCTATATTGCAATTGATCCAAGTTATGCAGTGAAGATAAACACTGGTTTATCTTCGCTTCACTGCATATATATTGTATATAATATTGTATTCTATATACTGATATATATTGTATGGCTAAGCAAAGGGCTAGCTTTTAAAATACGAACGTGTCATGCATTAAAACCACTGCATATTTTTTTATGTAAGAAATATAACTGGCATTGTGGTTTGATGCCCAAAAAATTGTCGTTTCGTTTTGCAATCCCAAAGAGTTAGGCACAGTCCAAAAAACACATTCAGACAAAAACAGTCGAAAATCAGTTTGTTTGCTGTGGGATCATCTTTTTCCCATAATATTAAATGCTTTAAACGATGCGTTAAGAAATATTCTATGAATGATATGGTATGAAATGGCATAAAAATAAATATTAATGACTAAGATTTATTGCAATTCCCCTACTAATATAGCATTAATATTTTATGTAAACAATTATTACATTCGTGAAGAATCAATGACAGCCGCGCATCTAATAACAATCCTTTTAGGTAATTTTTTTTTATATACGAGTTACCGCGAGATCAAGATAGCATTGCTGGTCTTATATGTTATATATTTAAAAAAGAAAAACGTGCAAAAATCAGACTACTTCAGACTACATCACATACGTTGATCTAATTCCAAAATAAGTAGCTTAAGATATCTTGATTCTGATATCCGTAACAAACACTTGTGTTACGAATATCAAAATCAGCAGTGGTATTACAAATACATATTTAAATATTGGATATTCACACCCAGACACAGAAAAAGCACAAGTATTTATCATATGAATGTTTGTCCGGATCGAACCCACAACTCTTGGCGCATGGGGCAGAGTTACTACCGAATGCGCCATGGAGCTAGTCAAAGGTACGTTTATATTTTTATCATTAAGTAGCTGACCCGGCACTCTTCGTGACGCCCCGTTTTTCAATACCCGTTTTCTTTTATCCATACAACTTTTTTTTTTCTTTCATAATAACCTTCACCAGATAAAAACAAACAAAACTCAAAAATACTCGTAATTAGCGAAATCGGTTCAGTTGTTCTCATGATTTGGGCTTAGCAACACATTCAGCGATTCATTTTTATATTATAGATGTAATGGGAAATCTATTCCAGCCATACGTCTTATAACAATCCTCGAATTCTCACACGAGAGACACTGCGAAGTCAAGCTATCTAATAAAATAATAACGATACATGTTTAGTCGAGCCACCCGCTCACAGTGGGCCCACCGCACGGAGGCAGCGAGGCAGAGCGAGGCGCGAGCTTGCTTTATCTGCGCTGGCTCTGCGCGAAACAATATATTTATTGGACAGTAGCGCGGCGCGGCGCCCGATCCGGCGGATGATCTATTCACTGTACACTTACCCTGCCGCCACAGAGAACCCGCGCCACAGAGGAGCTCTGGAAATATAAACCGCACTGGCTTTTATGTCTAACCATCCGCTATCATAAGCAAAGGAGGAAAAATTAATTTTCTAAAAATCAATATTTTTATAACATTATTTTAGAGCATGGGTTCCTTACTTCTTAGTGACCGAGAACCACGTTTATTTAATTGTCTGTATCAGGAAACACGTGGTCGAAAGTAAACTGTGATAAATTTAAAATAACCTTTTATAATTTTAAAATATCTAATAAAAATGTTAGGCCTTTTTTAGACCAAATAGTAAGTCTATTTTTGGAAACCACTGTTTTATAAAATGTTAAGTTTCTATTTTTAATGGGAAACAGGAATATACGTCTTGCCATATTAATAATATGGCAATATTTTTCAGATGTTTCAAACATATAACTTTAATTTCTGTAATCAGATCCTTCAAATATAAAAATCTTCTTAGTATATTCTATACTAAGTTGTTGGTAACTACTGTGAATTTTAAGCTTCAAGAGATAAAAAGTAAGAAGAATTTGCGTCATCCAGAAAATTGAATGAGTTGTATAGCCTGTCGTGCAGCGAAGCGCAGGCAGTTCCTCATTCCAGTAAGGTCACAGTTTGCACTGTCCGGTGCCGCCGCCGCCCAGCCTCCCGGCCCTGTCGCGCACTCCTGTTTTACGACACAGCGCCAGTTTTGTTTCCAAGATTAAGCGAAACTAAACTGCTGGCATACACTACTCACTGACCTCACACTTATTTATTGCGCGAACGATACCGCCCGCCCGCTTATTTTTCGGAACGGGAAAAACAACTGAAACCTTGTTACGTACAAATAAACCGCGCTGGGACGTCTCAATCACGGCTCTATTTGTACGCCGCCGGTCTCCGGAGAGCGAACAAGATGGATCGCGGTGTCAACACGAATTTGCATCCCTTGTTTGTCTCCACGGAGCCTCGGCGGAAAAAACACCGCAATCTCATTGGGTTCGGTGCAGCGAGGAGCTCGCATCAGTTATTCGCCGCTGCGGCCGGCTAACACGATTATCTGTCGTTTCGGACGAGACGTTCTTTTTTCCATTCCCTTGTTTTCCAACTAAACGTCTGCTCCGTGTTTTTCTGAATAGGAAATGGGATACGTCAGACGAAAAATTGACAAAAATATGGCCGACTCCGATGGAAAATAGTGGGTTTTGCGATAGGATCTGTCGGATCGTGTGCTCACTGAAATTTCATTTGCAAGATCGTTTTCTTGTTTGTCATGTTTCTTTTTAGGTTGTTTTGTTTACGTAGGTTGGTATCTTGATGAGGTCACGAAATGCGGAATATTTTATTTTTGTGTTTGAGTAAGTACCTAAATTTTTTTACACGTATCGTAAATATGCTTATTGTTTCTCGATTATACTGTAAACGAGGAGGTAGAAGGTTATATGAAGAGCGGTGTCACGTTGAGAAGCAGCCGTCACGCTTTGTCTCCTCAGCAGAAGTGTGGGTGGTGCTGGGGTCACGAATATTCACTTATGAATATAATGGTAACAATTACGTTTAAATATTTACTTGCTTTTAGATAAGCACAAAGATTACACCACAACAACAAAATGTAGGTATGTCAAATACAAAACTGTTTGTATAGTTGATTGTTTATTTTAGCGAGAAGAAGCATTCAACCCTCATTTTTTCCATTTTCCTCTTCTATCTCATTAGCACTTCCAGTAGCGGGACCACAAAAACCTGTGCCTACAAAAACTAACCCACGAGATGACAGATGCGATACCAAATATTTCGGCAATGCGCCGTTTCTGTGAAACGAGATGCCCAAACTTGATTTATTAAACATCCCGGGATATTACAAATTGTTTCTAAAACGTAGTGTTGTCCCAATTTATTACTTATTTAACGACTCGGGTGAGAAATCATCCGGATAAGTTTGATGCGCCTTAGCATAACAAAAGAAATTTCATGTCTCTATAGCGTTATCAAGTCGGTGCTTAGTCATAAATTGCACGGACATCAGAACTGTGATTGCACCATGAATTACCTACGGCGAGCCACACGCAACGGGTCATAAAGATCTCTCTAATGTCTTCATATGACGCTCACAAACGCCTCAACACGAAACTAGCGCCACCAAAGTAATAATTTCCTCACAGTGAGGTGAGCCCGTGGAGAGTAGCTCACACGGTCTATTCAACCTACTGATTACGACTTGATTACACCCCACAAAAACTTTCATAACCCGGAACCTCCGTTGCCATTAGTGAATAAAAAACAATTATTGACTCCTCATGATAGCAATTAACACCCATCTGTTATTACATCCAAATCTTTACTTTCGGTAGACTTACCATCACGTGTAATAATGAGTTGCTTCTAGTTTTTACGTCGGTAAGGTTATAATGTGGATAGGCTCGTTTACTCGACATTGTAACTTTTGTGTTTTGTTATAAGAGCGATATAGGTTTGCGAGTGAGTTTACTCTAGAAAATATATCTGGTAGACGTGTGAAACTGACGCCTCCTGCGCACGGCGCGCGTGGAGACCACCCGCGTTCGACCACCGACTAGGGGGCGTGTGCGCAACACACATGGAAGGGACACAGTTTTGATGACTTCCAGTTTTTGCGCGATGCCATTTGATTGTTTAACCTTTGCACAAAGCGAAAGAAATGTCAGGAATGACATTCGAAATGTGTTTGTTCAAATCGAATTTAAATGTGAAGGTAGTTCTTGCGGAGTGAATGCGCAAGATAATGATCTGTTGGATGATTTAAATGCGTCAACAGGTTTGACCCCGAACCGAGCTTGGCATTCGGAGCCGGACGGTTCAGTGTGGTCCGGCGTCGTCGCTGTCGGCGCATGCGGCCGGCACGCGCGCTATGCGCTGCGCCAGCGCACCTCGTGCGCTTAACCGCTTAATAAATGACCATCGCGCTGTATTAGGCGGATCGCATATATCATTTATGTAAATTGTGACGAAGACATATCTAGCTCGGTGGTTTGCTGTGCGACGTGCATTCCGACTTTACTTAATATACTTTTGAAGTGAAATAAATCCACAAATGAAAAGTCACTGCTCATTAGGAGTGACTGGTTTAGTTATCACGATAAACGGAATGGATATGACCGCTTTTAGTGAATGTTACATTCCAGATCTGTTCTTTGTCCTACTCAACATTTATGTAAAAAAATATTTAGGTATATCTACCTACATATGTTAAATACTTGAAGATAGTTTAAGAAAATTTTACATATTTTTTCTAGATAATAGTTCTTCGTTTTTTATGTAAGTACGTAGATATGCACGGCGTAGTGGATTAATATTATGGCTTTTATTATCAAAATGGAGACCCCGGATTCGATCCCGTAAGCGCGAAATATGAAAAATGTGTTTATATAATTGAACCCGCTATTGTAGGAAACACCACGCACATTTGTTATTATTATTTATGAAGATACCTATATTGCTAAGTAATTTTTTTTTTACAGTTAGATCTCTCTTATTTTTATACTTACTTATCAAAGACTTCATTCGGAAGCAAAAGTGTTAAAATAATAACCTTGATTAATATCATTTCTTTTCTTCTTTATGGTTATTAATATGTCTTTACCAACACATAATAACTACAAAAAGTATAATAAATATACTTCGTTCATCCCATGTCTATTGCAAGGTGTTCTAACTCCATTGAGTGTGGAGAGTCCATTGTTTGCAAACGTCTTTGTTATTGTTGTGACAACTGTTTGTGACTCAATATAACAAGATTGATTTGTGAACTTCTCGCGTCGAATAAACGCCATTTAAATGACTTCACATTACTTTGGAGAACAACAACACGTAAGAGTATCCTTTCAAATGTATTATACAGTATGTTTGTGTAAGAAATGCTTGGACGGATTTTTTTTATCTTGCTATCTCATTAAACAAAAATGGCTTCTTTATTCATCTGGACATGAACTGATAAAGTAACAAAAAATAAAACACATATAATTGCAAGTCTTAATATTTATATAAGTAGAGCAATACTAGATAATCATCTTCCTAGCGTTATATCCCGTGCTTAGACGGGGTCCGCTTAAACCATGATCCAGGATTTAGCTATTCTGGTAATGACATTGAAACGACTTTACATTCGTAGCACCGTAGTTTAAGACATCCGACAGATAGTGCAAAACAGTACAAAATGGTTTGTCTAAATTAATTTTATTCTTTTTATACAGTTAAGTAAGTTCCTAAGGTAAATAGTTTTTAATTTCCCTCTCGTCCCAGCATGGTAGAGCATGGGAGTCCACACGAGGAAAAAAAATATCCGAGCCCAAGATGGAATGATTTACAGCATAATATTACTTTCTAGTTACCCATGGTCTAAACGAAAAAAATCTTGCAACTACTATGTTCTCCTTACTACTATTTTTTAACGTAACAAAGAAACAACGAAATCACGCGATTTCGTTGTTTCTTTGTTACGTTAAAAAATATTAAACACAAACACATTTCTCTGTGTTTATTGATGAATGGTTATGACGGAATTTCGAGTTTATATGTATAAACTACTCTAGTTATGTAACCTGAAGATAGTTTGGTTTCAACCATAGAGTAATATATTTGTTTCATACCCACCCTGTAGACAGGGGCCCGGGGCGAGACCGCAAGCGCCATCTGCCGTCACACATCGCTCGTTAGCCGAGCCATTCATCAAACCGACTCGCTCGCGACTCGCCCGCGACACTATTAAGACATTTTCGTGGTCGCATTGTGCCCGTGAAATATGGGGGGCGTCTAGTACTAAACACGGGTACCCGCTGCGACCACTTGCGGTGTGTGGCCCTCAATGACTCGAGAAAAGTCGAGTTCCTTAAATGGTGCTGTTGGTGTTGCAAAAAATTGGGATTGTAATGTCATCTTTGAATGTTGATACACACAATACGAAATAGAGTATAATTGCTCAGTCAATACTTTGAATGTCCGTCTGGAGCTGAGCATATGTAGTTTGGTTTCAACTATAAGACGCTGCGCAGTTAAGATACTTAAATAGTTTATTCATTAAATCAAAACATACCGAAATCTAACCTACCCCACATATTTTGGTTAAATCTGGTTAAGGGAGGTAGCTGCCCTTTTGACTCTGCCTACTCTTTTTGGGTATATATGTATATCGACATGGTTACATGGAATTGCTTGAATTTAGAAAAAAAAATCTAATGTTGATCTTTATCCTTTATAGTATAATGGATTACTGAATCAAATATGTTTACTTAGTACGATTGCGCATAACTAGAAAACACCAAAATTATTTACAAAGATGGGATTAGTTTTTTACGTATTAGTATGAAACTGACATCAGAAAGGTAAAGAACGAATGTTATTATTATATTCTCTTATACAATCATTTAATAATATACTCATAGCAATGCAGTAGCCTAATTAGATATCTCATTGTTATTAGTTTAACACACAAACCAATCTTGTAATTTGCAATATCACTGGCTTACCTTTTGCAAATCATGGTCCCCTGAGGAGTTTTTATCGCGTTTCAAGTTTCGACATTAGCGAGATAATTCTATTAGGACCAAGTGGGTTAATATTAATCTACACTCTTATTGTAATTGATTCTTTCTTATTTTCTACGTCTTTGACTATTTGAATAATGAAAGATCTCTTAAGGCTACATAATATGAAGAATAAATATTATACCTTAATACCACATTAGAATAAGCGATTAAAATGATATTATTTAAATGACGCGTACCTTACTAAAAAGGGAAATTAATAAATTGGGTAAACAGTTTAGATTAGTAACTAGTCAACTTCAGTCTTTACAACTATATAAGGAGGAATATACATACATACATACACAACATTAGGCCTTTTTCTCATGAGGTTAGGCAGAGATCACATCCTTCCATTTGCCGCAATACTGACACACACCTTTGGAAGAAGCAGGAATATAAGTTTGTCTTTTTATGGTATATTCATGTATACTTACAAAACACATACTAAAGTATGGCAAAAGTACACGAGGACCAAACGTCAAGCAGTTGAATTTCTTTAATTCTCAAATTGTGTGAACTTTTCAAAATTCTCCAACGCTTTATTGATAAATACTAGTCTCTCAAATATGAATCTTTCATAATTTTCATTACGTAGATATTATTGCTTTTTACATGATCATTTAAAAAACGGTCCCGACGCCTTACGTCCGGGCGTCACTTCGCAATAACGAATGGCACCCTGCTGCTGGCGAAACTACACGTTTTAGCTAGTTATTGCCGTCATTAACTTTGCTTTATTAGACCATTACTTCCAGCGAATACCTGACTTCAAAACAATATCTTAAGAAAATATATTTCTGTTAGAGTACCTCGAGAGGAAATATATATTTCTATTAGACGAGTTCTATTCCCGCGCAATGTTTTGTGTTCAATGCTTTTTTAAAACATCACTTTAGGTCAAAGGATTATTAATGAGGTATTTTCTAACTACATATCGTACAATGAATCTCCACATAAATAAATTCCCTGTAGCGGAGTATATCCTTCTAAATTGATATGTCTTAAGATATAGATTCGACTACTATTGCGCCATACAGACGGATGGAGACTTATGTAGTGTGTGAGGTAGTGACGTGACGCGACTAGCGTTAATCAAAGCGAATACCAAGCGAGCAAGAGAATTATATTATACACTTGTGTGTGCAGTACCAACGCTGTGCTTGGTTATACTTCCACCCTATGCTTGCCCACTACCCGTTTCCCGCAAGTAACGTAGCATTTCACCAGAGATGTAGATATGAGCTAGTTAAGCGATGCGAGGACGTGTAGCGCAACTGTGCCCCTGTCAACCAGAGCTGTGATAGATGCTCGGTAACTGCTTAGCAAAGTTAAGAAAATGCACTCTCCCTTACATTTGAGATTTGCTGACAGACACGAATAAAGATACGGGTAAAAGAACGCGAAACAGAGAAAAATGTCAAGATAAGGTAATAATATGTATCATGTAAGTTTTTATTTATTTTTTATTTTATGCTAAAACGCCGAACATATTGATCACTCACAACCCTTCTATATTCTTGTTCTGTACTTTTTTATATAAATATAGACTGCTCTGTTCACTATTTCAACAGATCTAAATTCCACGCTCAGAAATATAATGGTAAATTTTTCTTTTCGTTCGCCGCTTAGTTATCTCATAGAGTTCTAGTGGAACCCCAACCTAACAGATTCCATCGAAACATTCTTGATAATATGGGCCCCATATGGACTCCTGCGGAGGTCCGTGTTTGGACATTCGTCCACTATTAACGCGCGGCACCCTGCCGCTCGCGAAACGACAAATTTTTTCGCCAGTTTTTTCCCGCCCCCGATCTCGGTTTGTCAACTGGCACATTAGCCAAGGTGTTTCCACTGTGGTGGTCCGTTTTTTGTAAACCTACCCTGTTAATTGGTGACAATGGTGATCACCAACCGTTCGAGTGAAGAGAGATGTTTCCGTGAGACAGATGGTATTGTGAATTTAGGATAAACAATCGACGTACCTACTTAGGTTGATGTTATTTTCTTCAAGAATTAAAACTGGAGTATTTTCTGGTCTTTACCTCCTTTATGGTTTACGTCACTAATTATAATAGACTTTTCATTTTGGAAATATATCAAATAGTTATAATGCAAAAATATTTACCTATTAGGTAGTATTAAGACTGACACGTTCCTTGTTTGGTAAAATTATCCTTCGCTTATTATACAGTAATATCATAAACTATATGTTTGCCCCATGTTGGTCTAGGACTTAAAAATAATGTGCCAACAGTGTTTCTTGCCTAGCATGACGTAAAAGGCGACTAATGGTGGGGTTTTGGGTATGTTATTGTGTAGGCGACGAGCTAGCCACTTGTCAATACTTTGTCACAATTTTCCATCTGACCCAGCCCATTATCCCAAGTTGGTCTGGGACTTTAAAAGAATTTTCCAACTGTGTTTCTTGCCTAGCATGTCGTAAAAAGCGACAAATGGTATATCGGGTTTTGGTATGTGATTGTGTAAGCGACAAGCTAGTAATTTGTCACTACTTTTTCACAATTTTCCATCTAACCCAACCCATTGTCCCATGTTGGTCTAGGACTTAAAAAGAACGGGCCAACTGTGTTTCTTGCCTAGCATGTCGTAAAAGGCGACTAAAGGTATATGGTTTTTTTTGGGTATGTGATTGCACGCGACCAGGTAGCCACTTGTTACTACTTTTTCATAATTTTCTATCTAACCCAGCCCAGTTTTATATTTGGCTGAATGTGGATAAAGGAGCCTGCTGCTCCTTTGGCTCTGCCTACCCCTTCGGGGATTATGGGCGTGATGTTATGTATGTTTGTATCCTATTTATAAGAAAACTAAATGAACATTTTACATACATTTTAAAAGTAGACGCTAGATTAATGCCATCTCCTTGACTTCACTTCAAGTTTGATCCATTAAGAGCACACACGTCAGGAACAAAGTATTACCGCTCGTGGCAGATAACGGGCCATATGCAGTTTTTCTACGGCCTATTTCGGGTGCACTGAAGGAGCCCGGCGCCTTCAAACGATCAGTCCACTTCGGAGCTACCGTCTCCGAGATATCTGGCGCCACACATTTGATACTGCCCACTCAAATGTGAGATTCTTAGAAACAAGTGCCGCTTTAAGGATATTTTTAGAAGCACCTGCTATTTGACACTTCAAGGAGAGTACTTTATTTGTACTTAATACGTTTTAATAGCGAATTAGTCTTTTAAAATAAACTTTAAATATGAAGTTTGCTGAAATTAGTTATTTTAAAAATCGAAAAATACTAGGTATTTTCATGCCACGGAGTCCGTCTTTATTTCAGGTGCGATGATATGTTTCTTACCAACTTATGTACTTTAAAAAGTAAATTGAGACTAAAAATCAGTAACCAGCAACATATTTTAATTCACGAAAAATTCTAAATCAGTAAAAATAATACGCTCAAACTAGCGTATCACGAAATCAATTTCGGCGCCTCTTCAGCCAATATCTGGCAGACACGCTGCCGTGCACCGCACGAGCATAGGGCTGATTATGCGCGGAGAACATCTCCTCTCGATCGTGTTTGATCGCGATTTAAGCACCTGTAGCCTGACGCTTTGTACCAGCCGCGCTCACACGCGTACCGTCAGCATTTTCGATAAGAAAACTGTAGAGAACAATACTATTTCAATAGTAACAATTTGGTTTTTATTAATTAAGGGAAAATACACAAACGTACTACAACATTATGAAAAAGACAAGTGAACGACGTAAATAGGACCATAGATAAAAAAGCAATATTGACGGCATACTACGGAGCTTGCGTTTCATTACACCTACTAAAACAAAATACTTACATTTTGGTCGACTTCAACGCCCACACTTTCCACTTGATTTCGGGTACAGCAAATATTTAAAGTCAAAAGCAGAAGATGTTTTGAAGTCCAAGAAAAAGACCTGGTTCAAAAAAAAAGGGGGAAGTTTTGTTAGAAGTATATGGCATTAACTTATACAACTTGATTTGATTTTAGATGGGTAACAAGTGTGGTCACAGACAAGTAAAATACGAGTATTATGGAAATCTACTTATAATTACTTATTGCATTTGTATGTATGTATTGTAGAGAACAGGCATAAAATGTCTACCTGCACATTTTATTATTTTTGACCATACCATCTCCATCCATTAGAATAGTTGTACTTACAATTTTTTTTATAAAAATCAATCGTTGGTTTCCGAATTATAAAGACAGTTTAGCCCTTCCTAGGAAAATGTCTCGTTACGATGAAGGTAAGGTTAAGATAAGGTTAATATGAAGATCAACGACAGGGTCATAGATATAATATTGATAGTATTTAAAAAAATATGTTGCATTAAAAATATATGAATGAAAACTAATTTAATTTTTAATTATCATTTATTTTTCATATATAAATAACACATAAAATACAATAATAAGAGCCTTATTCTACCTTAACTACGAGTATCTAGCCTTGAACTACGAGATACAGCAAATAAAGGTTGTGTTCAAAGGGCTACGTGCGTTTCTGACGCTACTTAAACGCCAGTTGAGACGCGTTTTTTGCAAATTTGGCTGCGTTCGATCGGTCTCGCCTATTACTGCAGACCTTAAGCTGTAACGATATCATTTTATTGCCCAGAACTTTATTATACAGGACGGAACCAGCTTATAAATCTCATTTCATAATCGAAACAAACAAATCTAATTTAAGAAACCCTATTAAAATATTTTAACTTGGCCTTTTCCCATTTGAGTCAATCAATTATGTAAACTTTAATAATACACACCACATATTTATTGCATGCAACGCAAAATGGAATAAGGACCAAAATTCCAGATTTGAGACTTCCTTTAAATTACAGAGGAGATAACATCGAACAATATATTGTCTAAAATAAAATCCAATTAAATTTAAATAGTCAAAAATGTGTTTTCTGACTCCATCTCCAGTTCGTAGTGGCATACTACGAACTCGTATATACAAATATGCGGGCCAGGAATTTCATCAGATCAATGTCTGATTTCAGTACCTAACAATTGCTAATTATTTATTTCAACTTTGCAAAGATTTTAAGCTTCTAGTTTAGAATGCAGATGCTCTCGCAAGCTACAGCTGAATGATTTTTTACGATAATCGTTGTACCTAATATTATTAACATTTAATATTTCAGTGTCGCTCATTACACTGGCAAACATTAACGTAGGTACTCACATCATTCATGTTTTTGCTGCTCCAAATTCCCACACCGCTTATTACAGCAATTTGCATTCAATTTAGTTACAAAAGATAATATTTTAAACAATAGCCTAACAAAGAGTGCTTCGCTTGTGCATAAAACAGCTTTTATACGCAATCGAAACTAATTACCATCCTGTCCGGGGCTGGTGTTGATGAAACAACGTTTTTGCGCCGGAGATTCGCGGTAGTCGCGTTATGGCGCATAAACGTTACGCCTCCTTAATGACGCTAAATATATTGCTCGCGAGAGCCGCTGCCGGTGCAGCGATGCACCGCTTAATTGTTTTAAACGCTAAACACGATCGCTTGACGAACACATGACCGTGACTCTGGAATGGTGGGTAAGATTCTGTAACGAGAATGTATTTATCTACTTGACTTGATCTGACTGTTGACTCTACCAGTTTTTTCTTGTTCCTGGCGTTATGTCCCACGCTTAGCTTGGAGTTTGCTTATACCATGATCCTGGATTTAGCGAGTCTGGTAATTACATTGAAGGTGTCACTTCTGGGCTAGTAAGTCGCCTATCTAGTTTTTTTAACCCTTGGTAAGGGAACCAAACATTAGATTATGGTTAAACATCCATCCTTAATCATTTTGGATGTGCTAATTACCTTACGATGTTTTTCCTCACCGACATACATAGGGTGTCAATAAATCCGTAAATAAATTTGAAATCCAAAGGTATGTGCCTGTGTTTGAGCCAGCACCCTAAGAATATGGGGCATATATCTTTTCTATTAAGCTATCAACGCTCAGTCTTTTGACCTCTGACTCTACCGGTAATTTACAAAATTTAATATACAGATTTGAGACCCCAGATGAACTGGGAGAAGGGCAAGAGGATGATGATGAATTGTTTTAACAGAGATTTGTTACATAAATACATAAAAATCCATATAAAAAAGTAAATAAAGTAAGCAAAATTAAAAAGCTCATGAATCAACTATAACTACATAACAACAACAACATAACATCCCGCCCGTAATCCCCGAAGGGGTAGGCGGAGTCAAATAGGCAGCAAGCTCCTTTTACCACATTTAGCCAAAAACGAAACTGGGCTGGGCTAGATGGAAAATTGGGAAAAAGTATTGGCAATTGGCTTGCTTGTCGCCTACCCAAAACATACCCAAATACCATTAGTCACCATTTACGACATGCTAGGCAAGGAATTGGCACATTATATTTAAGTCCCAGACCAACATTGGAACTATAACTAATAACTACAATTAAACTTAAATTTTGTTGTTATAAAGTTGAGCTAGAACATTTTTAGATACCTGCACTTCACAACAAAGTGGTATCAATTTAGCGAACGGCCTATGGGACTAATTTTGCCTACATTAAGGTAGACCTGGATAGATTACATACCTACTTATTTAGTTTCTTTTCATTATTCACTTTTTATAAAGTGTTAATCGTCATCTATTTAAGTGCAGTTCTTGTAAACTTTGCAGATGAGTTTACAAGAAAAGACATGGACATAGTGGCAATTATGCTCTATATTAAATTTAAAGAAGGCACCTTATTACACAGATACTCTTAGTTCTTGTTTGCTTTAGATACTATGCAGAGAACAAAAAACAGGTGAACACCTAAGAATTTCTCGTATAATTTGTTGTCAAAAAACATTTTAATAAAAGCTAATTCTGTATTCATGTCCAAAATGCCTGAAAACATTTTTTAACTAAACGAGCGATGCCGTCATCCAGGCTGCCTAATGGTGCTTCACGCTCGAATCGAGGCGAAGGCGAAGCTGGCAGATGAGCAATAAAACAGGGCGGCTCGTAAACTGCCACTCGACCGGCGCCCGCGCACCGCCCGCGCCCGCGCAACGCCGCTTCAAAGACCGCCGCCGACAAAGACGCCGCGCTCCCGCCCTGTCAACGCAGTCACGGTCCATACTTAATTTTTGCCCCCGGCTGAAATTACGGGCGATGAGTGTTATCGACAATTGAATATTAATACCCCAAATTTACATAAAACTCCCATGAAACGAGATAAGCGCAATCGCGCGAATTAAGTACGACGCAACACATAAAATGCAGCGTTGTAACGGCGAAGCTGTAATCCGGCTGGAACGAGCCCAAAAACTGTGGGCGTCTCAAGACGGAGTCGCCGTTTTAATTGGTCGCATTAGGGGTAAGCCCCTTATTAATAGGTTGATTACTAGCGGCTTGGGTGCAGCGCCGGACGCACCGCAGCCGCAGTCGGATCTGCATCTCGGATGTCTAAGAAAAGCTTTCCGCGTATTGCTAAGACGCTAGTAAAAATATTGTCTCGCAACATTGTACGGGAAACTCTCTTTATGTGCAACTACGGTGAATTATAAGACCAGTTTTGTTAAGGACGATTCGAATGGGTTAGTTTGTAATTGAGATTATCTGGAAGAGGAATGTCTTAGTCGTCAAAAATTATGAGTGCTAGCCGATCGCAAATCTATAAAGTATAGGTACTTGCCAACCATCACAAATAAAATATTTTATTTGAGTAAACTTTTGAATTTAAAAGATTTGTGTTTCACCTAGGTAATCTAGAAATCTTATAGGAGAAACGATTGCGTAAAAACGTTTATTGTGTTAAGCGATCGTTCAGTCTTCCAAAAACCTTCTATAGATTATTTACTAATAATTGTATGCGGTTAAATATATTCAGCCACCATAGTTGGCAAATGAAAAAATAGTCTCCTGACTTGCCTAATTCCTGTAAATGTTCTCCGCTTGAAAATCGTAATGTGCGGGCATTGTAAGATGTTATCAAACCGCCGTAAAACCTCCGACTAGGCTTAACGACTAACATCAGCGACGCCAGCCGGCCCAGCTACTTAACATGCCTCCTGAAGCACAAAGATACTCCAGATAAATGCCTATAAACAGGGTCAAAGCGAGCATCCATTACACTTTGGTGTAGGATAGGACATAACTTCGATAATTGCTGCTGGAGAATTGTCGTGAATATTTAAGCAGCTGTGCTTGAAATTATAAAAAACAAATTATGAATGTAACTTAATTTGTATGTATGTACACATACCTTATACCACATGTGTCTTATTTATATTAAACCGTTCTTCTTACAATCTATCAACATCATCTTCCTAGCGTTATGTCCCGTGTTTAGACGGGGTCCGCTTAGACCATGATCCAGGATTTAGCGAGTCTGGTAATTACATTGAAACGACTGCCGATCTGGCCTTCGTATCCAGACAATTTTTGGATCATGGTTACAAATCCAAAGTTGTTTGAATTTGCAGGTTTCATCACAACTTTTTCCCTCACCGCCGAGTTAGTAGTATAAATACGTACATAGATTTGAAAAATCCGGTACGTGCCGGGTTTGAATCCGCACTCCTCGGTTATGAGGCGCGTGTCCTTACCATTGAGCTACCTTACTCTTACAATTTATCAACAATAACCAAAAATAAATTCGTCTAAAATCGAGACGATTCTAGATTATAAAGTGCGGATGAATGACTGATATCCAGATTTCATCTATATTTTAGTTTCTTTTCTAATTCTTGTAATATAATTCAATCCTATAAGAATGCATGATTGTTGCAAAGCATATATGCTTGCAACTAGCCAAGCCCAAAAAGTTACAAAAGACACGACCTCTTTTATGGTTGTTGTTTAACCAAGATACATAGGTTTAATAAAACCAGAGACTAAAACCATTTTAATCTTATTTTCTTATCCTGTTTATAGCTTAAGAACGAAAACAACATTTTAAATCCTATACCTTTACGTATGAATACAGAAGTGTCTGTTTCAATATTAATTCACACTTGTATCAAAAGCTTCTCGCAAAAACATGACGAATCGCATCCAAACACCAGCCAATTGACGCAACGCCATCATTTAAAAAGTTTAAAAGCGATCGATTGCCGCCTCGTCGGATAAGTAGGTTCACTGCGTTTGAAGTTCGTAACCACGTAGCCGAAAATATAGAGATACGACACGGAAATACCCGCGGTATCATTGCTCGCATAAATCTGCGTCTGCATTGTCGGCCCCGCACTCTCCGCCTGATGGTATGTATCATTTGCAAAGCGGCTTAGGAAGTATCTCGAGTAGTTAAGTCTGCTAATACGTGGCGGTAATGAGGTTTAAAAGATGCGAATCGGGAAAACGCAGTGATAAATTACCCAGTGTTTTCGGTTACAAATACCTATTTTTATGAGAAATTGACTGACGAATGCCATTACGAATAAATTTAAAAGTTCTTTAGGTGGGCCAATCGATTCTTGTGCCTCGTTTACAGTCGAAATGTCATTTTAATCTTTAGGCTTACTTTACTTTTATTGTTAAAGTCGTGTTATTTGTATTGCAATCGTCTATTTGCTGGATTTCGCAATTCGGCGTTTCTGCACGTATTTGACTAAAATCAGATTGATCTCATAATTTGTTTTGATATTCCTCAGAGACCTGACTTAACTTAGTTCTTCATAATAAGCAATAATTGTAGTCACTTCTCTCATTTCAAGCGTTGGAATTCTCATTTAATGTCTCTAATAAGATAAGTCTTTCATCACACCATGGGTCAATTTAATCTTAATGATCAGATAATAACGTATAGCCACACTCATTCATTCATTCATGCTTGAAACTCATGGCTGGACCACCGGAAAATTCCTAAGATTTTTTGCGAGTACTTCATCGAACATGCTATAACTCATAAATGTTCGTTCTCATCATACTACGCTATACATATGAAACTTGTTACAAAATTATCAAACCCAAATAATAATTACAGTTTAAGACACGTTACAAATGCTGTTCGTATTCAATATCCATCACTTTCGTTTTATCGGGCGGCGCGGGAGTAACAGCGAAGCGATATGGAGTGTTTTGGTACGGCACGTGCTGTTTGACTCAGCGAGGTAAGTGCTGGCCGCAATTAAGATTGCACCGATGAAGACACATGCTGAAGTGTTTTCTAATTACGTACGCCATCAATCACGGCATCCACCGCCAGAACACCGCCAATCAAGTAATTGCATCGCGTGCATCGGCTTTTCGGCCCTCGATAATAATAGGCATTTTATTGCCTGTAATGGAGTCTCTAGGGCCGCCGTTTAATGCTCAGCGTTTGCTGTTGCTTTTAATTCAGATTAATATATGCAACGGGCCAGGAAGTACGCCCTCGTGTCAGTACGTTTCGTAATCGATTAGCGTTTGATTGTTCTGCTGTAATGGGGAATTGATATCGAGTGCCATCACGTTGATTGATTTTCAAAACACGCAACGTCTTGCCCTCGCGGCCCGGAATACTCGGGCTATTAGTCAGCTCCTAATCCGACATACCTTGGTATCAGCTAGATTCTTTGACACGGCATAACGAAACAGATTTCATTTTGTAGCGCGGTGTGCCGTCTCCGGCGGAGTGACCTGCGGGAGGTGATGCTAATCGGACAGGTGGTTTGGTGTTAAACAAATGTACACATATTCGAACCCTAGTTCAATGGAGATAAAAACGAGAATCGAATGTTTACAGGTTGCTCGATTTTTGGGAACTTCGCCACAAACATAGGCTGTGATCGATCGGTATTTTAACTTCTACACTTCTGCCATAAAAAAAAAAATGATTGATTTAGCTTATCCAAACTGATTACAACCTTGCAATTTCGAGAATCCAACGCTGTACTCTAACTCTTTATACAGGTTAAACATTAGATACACATATACACTAGTCACATTATAAATAACATCGACCTACTTGCCAAATATGAAAAAGTGAACATTGTGTTGTGTAAGTAAACGCTGGTAGCTCATAAATCATTGTTCATTAGGAAACCGCATGACCTATTGCGAAATCGGTGCCGCGGTACCCTGACGGTCCCAAAACAAAATCTGTGAACCCATTTAATGCTCTTGTTTACTTATGTAGTAATACCTTCGTAAGATCAAAGATTCTATCTTTTAAGTATGCAATACTTCATACGTAATATTGACGGTTTAGTCTTATATTAATGATTTCTTTGCATTGACAGTATCCTCTATGATTTCGTATACAAGGTTATTTTTAGTATATGCGTAACGTCACCTACTTATTTGACTCACTATTTCAAGGAACCAATTTTTAAAAAAATTGAAAATAAGTAAAAAAAGCTTTTACTTTTCAGTAATACGATGATAAACTTGTGTTTGGAAAGGAAAAAAAGTTTTTTTACTCATTTCTAAAATCCTTTAAATTCAACCTTAGATTAATGCGTTCAATTATTGGGTAATAAGTGGTTTTACATAAACCAAAAATAACCTTGTATAATTCAATACAATTGAGATGAGGCTTTTCTTTGAAACGACTAATTGTTTATAATGTAAACAACTTGTAAGATGTAAATATCCTTGTTCTGACAAAATAATTGCTCTTATTTATTTACTATTAAATGACCAACTTATGGTGAATCCGGGAATATAATATCGATGAATTTAGTTCAATACGATATTAATTTAAAAAGCGTAACACGTGTGGTCGTCTCTTAAAAATAAAAAATAAACTATAAATATGCAATTTTACTTTTTATTTTGGCTATGTTATGCTCTCATTGGTGCTGATGCAATTGGAGCTTGTACTAAGAATTTCAAAGAAAACATTTATTTGTCAATTCACGAAACACTTTTTAATGTATCACCAATTCCTTATATCGCCGGCGCGGCAGTGGCAAATCCAATGACGTCGACTGCACAAAGGCATCCGGAGAAACCGACAGCCGCTCACGCCAGTTCAACAAACGAGAATCAATTGTTAGAAAGATCACCTATCACCGTTCAGCGTGTTCGTAAATCATGATCAGCGATGATCGGACGTGATGCGACGTCAGATTAGGGCGCTCCTAGCTTTTTGTTTGTAATTTGTGCTCGCCGACGAATACTTGGATGACTTGCGCGGGGGCTAACTCAGTTAGTTAGTCTGTAATTCGTCAGACTGTTATTGTATCTACGATCGTTCGACCGTGGAAAATGCTATCGACGAGTGGCCGTAACGCTAATTGAACCGAATGCCAACTCGATTGTTACTGACAGTGCGGATGATTCGGATATTTAATATCGAGAAAGTCTTCAAATAAACTTTAGAGCGTAACTAATCATATAGGAAGGAAAGAAATGTAATGATATTTAGTTACTTATTACACAAAATTACATTGCATTTGCAAACAAACAAACTCCACTTGAGTTTCATCCATAGACCAGAGTTCCTAATCTCTTCTTGTATGAGAGTGAGCATCAAACAATAAACACGCGGCGGTTCAGCGGGGATATCATTTTAGCCGCAATTTAATCAATTTGGGGCTTCGCATCGCTACACCTACCTGTATCGAAACAATTCGTACCTTGCGTTTGCAGTTATAAGGCTAAAATAAACTTCACTTGAGTGCCATTAATAGACTAGGTCCACTAGCATCTAATCTCTTATAACTTTAAAGAAGATGCGGCGGATTGGCAGGGATATCAATGAAACCGCAGTTACCGGCTTGGTGTCCCGACACCAAACTAAACGGTACGTTGCATTTGCAGTTACAAGACTAAAACAAACTTCACTCGAGTGTCATCAATAGACTAGCTCCCCGCGCTCCTAATCTCTCGCGTAAGAGAGTGGGCATCAGTAACAACACGCGGCGGATCGGCGGGGATATCGGCGAAGCCGCAATTACCGACGGCTTTGCGTCCCGGCGCCAACCGCCCGGCTCTCTAATCGCGAGGGTCATTGCAGCGCCCTTAATCTGTCCGAACATACGTGACTAGGACTAGATGCGATAGGCGCTCCTGATTTAGCAAATATTACTGAAGTAAATAAGCAGATGTAATTCGTGTTACATCTGACTAGATTAAGAGTATTTTTTAATAATTTATATTATTATTCAGTAATAAATGAAAGTTGGCCTTCTCTTTTCTATAATAGGATAAACATAAATGCATTAGTCAAACTAATTAAATATTACAAACGAATTCATTTCTTTTCACTAGTTGTGTGTTAGTTGTATGGAATTAATTTATATCTAATTCATATAATTAAAGGCAAAACATGCAAGGTTTTTTTAGAAGGAGATTTTATCATACACTCACACAACTCTGTGGTTTCTCTAGGGTTTATAAAAGATGTATACTTTTTATATATGAGAAAAATAATGTTTTAAAATAATAATAACTATAATATTTATAATAAGTGAGCTCATGATAAAATAATATAAAAAAACGTCTCGTTATCTCAACGTATCGTGATACGCGTCGGCGACATAAAGGTGCACGCACAATGAGCCGGTATCAATAAGCGGATAAGGAGCCGGTAATCCGTCAGAAAGTGTCGCGCGACGGCCACAATGGCGGGAGCCGGACCACCGAGACAGAGCTCGATGCACCTGCGACAACGCCGGTTGCATTTGGAAATATAACACATTTTGGTTATGGTCTAGAATCTAGACCATAACCAAAATGTGTTATATTTCCATTAGACTCTAGATTATATTAGAACCCGTTTATAACACAATTAGTATTATATGTATGTTACACACACAAGAGGTATTATTATTCAAAAATTTGTATCTATTTGAAACTTGCAAGTTAATCTGAAATGTTGATTCCAATTCGAGAATGTACCTCCCAGGGGTACGTTCTCAAAATCTAACGACTTACAACCAGATTGGCGGAGTAAACTAAAAAAAATAATAGATACTAATCAATTCTTTAAGATTTTTTTTAGTGCTGTCACTATTTTAAAAAAAATGCCGCGATTACCATAGTAAACCAATCGAAAGCTCATATCATGAAATAATTTTACTAAAAGATTTTCATATCTATCCACCCGTTTCTTTGTAAGTCCTCCTTTAAGGTCGACAGAAATACGTCAAACACAATTCGTACGCTTGCCATCTAAATCCCGCGAACACTGCGCTGTTATACGCAAACACATCTTGCACGCGTCTGCGAGTCCCTCAAGTTTTCCGACGCGCGGCCCGTCAGTCCAATTTATCCGACGTCGATCAATGTGCCTCACCTGCAGCCACTGTATCGATGGCATTGTAGGGATCCGTGGCCGGAGTGAACCTATGTGTTTATTGGTTTCAGCTGAAACATACATAACAAGAAAAAGCAGTCAAACTCAAAAAGAAGCATAGTATAATGAATATGTTGTTTAAGCACGCCTATAACCTTTGCCATATTTTCCATGTGATGACTTTCTTAGCTACCCTATAGTTTCTTTAAGCTGAAAGTTACATAACGAAGAAGCGTTATCAGAATCGCGTAGTACTTAACGCGCTAAGCAATAATGTTTCTACTAAAATAAATTGTATTGAAAAGAGTAACTACCGAGTTTCTTGACTTTGACTACTATACTATTTCTAGAAGTATTATAAAAAAATATATTTTCCAATACATTGAATTTATATCTTCAATAGCAGCGGGACCACGTACAATTAACACGACCGGCGCTTGACTGTATTTTTAGAAGCAACACAGTGAATCGCAAAAAAAATATGTTTTCCCGTCATAAAAAGATTACCATCGATTTCCTGACATCACACCACGTTGTCTTGCGTGAATGGGCATTGTCAGGATGGCTCGGTCGGTAGGTAGCACAAATACCGATCGTTCATGCCGTGACAGCGAGCTGTGTGGCCGTCGGCCTGATTGCCCCTTGCGCACACGCGGCTTGTAAACTATCGATAGATTGATCTTTAGCTGAAAATAATAATACTCGCCCTACAATTCATTCTAACGTACCTACCTATTTCGATAATTCGATCTGAGACTCCTAGATCTATGAAATTGCTCTTTTATCGCACTGGCCGCCTTGAACAATACCTTCAGTTAATTTCAATGTTCGAAATTCAAATGATATATTTTGACTAGCTGGTTTGCGCATTCGGTAGTGACCCTGCCCCATGAGCCAAGACTTGTGGGTTCGATCCCGACCCAGGACAAACATTGGTATGATGAATACTTAGTTTGTGTTTGTTCTGTGTCTGGGTTTATATATCCAATATTTAAGTATATATTTGTAATACCACACATTCTCAAATCCGTAACACAAGTGTAAGCTGCTTACCTCGGAGTCAGATCAATGTATGTGATGTAGTCTGATATTTATTATTTATTTATTATTATTTTAAATTCGGTCATTCCTTTTTCAAAAACAATTTTCGTTTATGTATTTAATTGCATTTACTTTTTTTTTTCCCTTATTTTTTTAAAATTAGAAATTAGAGGCATTTGAATTTTATTAGGTAACTTAATGTCGACCGGTGATGACTCAAATTCATACCTACTTATTTTTTCATAACTATTTCATTTAAGCATACTTACTATAAGATGTGGTGTAATTTCAATTAGCCGCAGGTCACTTTTTAATTAAACTCTTGTTTGACATAATATATTTTATTTATTCTATGTTAATTACGAGACATTGTTGTATTCTTATTAAACATAATTGGTCATGTTAACTTAGTTTGGCAATAGGACATTTACATGCCAGAAACGCTTTGAGATATTATTTTAAACGTTAATATCAAAAATGCCAAGTTCGACTACTAAATTCAACTATCAGACAGATTATATTTGTCGATAAGTCAAACAGGACTCAGTACACATTTAACAACAGACCTTAACGGACAGACAAATCCACTTAATAGCGTTTGACACCGAAACTGTTATTGTTGCGGCCACATTGTTGCGCGCATAATGGGAACAACAACATCGACTCCACTTTACGTCGCCCGTCTGTTACGCGTAATTCTTTATTGAAAGCAACTGTCACTCAAACGTCAAAATATCGCCCGCTCTATGAATTTCGCGGCCAATTTCCCATAACATCGGGAATTTCTGATGTGGTCACAACACACGTGTATGTACAATGAATAAATGATGATGAAATGTGTGTAAGATTTTATTGTTTGTTACAAGAATGCGTAATAATAATAGGAAGATGCAGCGAGGAGAATTGGATTTGGAAAGAAGACCCTAAATAGGCTGATCCTGATCATAATGGTAACCAATTTTATAAAAAGGGAATGAACAAAGTGGTTTATAACAAATCTAAGCAACATTATTGATAATCATTTAGTAGAAAAATTCATATTAAAAGATAACTGTTATAGCTTCTAATCTGACTACTTTATTATATCGAAACTAAAACTAAGAACTATTGATAAAAAAATGAAATCGTTATATTAACTTGCCTTGTGCACACTATACATACACTAGACTGTTACACAAAATCTACCTAATAATTATGTTACGTATATATTACGTACTGTATTTATATTGTCCCGCACACACGCCAAACGGGCAAGTAGACTCCAAAGCGCAACAAATGTGTAGTCATTTTGCAAAATCTACTGTTTAAATTAGTATTATTATATAATCTTTATGAGCAAAAACTGTAATCGTACTTACATATATCAGAACAGAAATCGAACATAAGCAATGCCAAAATAACGCATTCGAAAATAATTTGAGTAAACCTGTCGCATTTCGCCACAGGCCCCAAAGGTATTAAGTAATTGAATAACAGACCTTATTGTGTTAATAATAAAGATTATAAGGTGCAAAGGTAAAATTGGTGGAAAGCACACGCGTGGTCGCCGCGCGGCTGACGGCGGCATCCGGCAAATTATAGACAAATCTCTGAACGTATTATTTTTTCAACGCGCCCGGGTGAGAAATGCGTGATTGGGGACCGGCTACAGATTACAGAGCGGAGGGACACGCCACCACCGGCCATCTCACCCACTTATAATCATTATTTGGACTATAATAAAGTGTAAGTAATTATTGCCACCCAAGCATAGAAACAAGAACATGTTAAAGTTGTTCACTTTATAACGGTATCGATTCATATTTGATTAAGTTACCATGATGTTTATTGGACGATTACGAATCTGGTATTTGGTGAACATCTCTCGTTTTTTGTAAATTCTATTATTCAAAAAGTTGTAAATACGATCTGCTTTCTTAGAATAATTTAAAAATATAGGTACCTTATCGTAAGCTCTACGGTACGATAAATTTCAACAAAAGTATCATTCATTCAGGGTATATTTCGTGATTAAATCACAAGCATCAATACAGACTTATCAAATCATGATATTAACGATATTAGCAACATACCCGATCTAACCGTAACTTAATAACCAAAAAAGAAACGTAACCAACGATTCCATCGATAACAGGCCGTAACAAAATCGAAATAGGTAGAGCATCTTAACACGTTGGAGCCGCGTTAACTGTCATTAACAATTTTATGCAAATTCTAATTCGGATCACAGGTCCAAAGTGGGTGAATTAGGGGGGAAATTACAGGGCCGGCGTGCCGATGGCGCGTTTACGGCGGGCCGCGCGCCTCCCAGCTCGCACCTTATATCTCGGGAAAATCTCGCAAATTGCTTTGCCATAATAAATAAATGTCTCAAAGATGTTCGCGGATAGATACGTAATGCAACTTTTTGGGTTGGGAGTGCTTTCCTAATCTGAGTACGGGTTAATTCGATGGTATGATGTCGTCATGATGGATATTTTTTTTATGATATAATGCACACAATACAATGAATAATATCATTGTATTGTGAGCATCCAGGCAGTATTGAGTTTTTATTTTTTAAACCTGTTTTGTTAGTGATTCAACCATTGGTAAATTTTTAATCCTTTATTGGTACACATGCAGTTAATGTAAAATATACCGGACTCTAGGCATCTCTAAATCCTTACCAAAATTATAAATTTGAAATTAACGTTTTCACGACTAAACCATCAACTAATTGCAATGATTTTAGGTACACCAAAAATTTGGGCCTTAAGAACGGACAAAAGCTATACGGCCTTATTTATTATAATTATAAATACGGCCTGATTCACGATAGAGTTGCATAAACAGAATTCTATGTAGACAGAGCCGCGGGCAAAGCTATTTGCCTTAAAAAAAATCATGATTTAAAAAAATTAATCCATTTTACCTAAGGTATTTGATATAGCTAATTTAGGCGGGC
The DNA here is from genome assembly GCA_951394215.1 of Glyphodes perspectalis. Taxonomy (NCBI): domain Eukaryota; kingdom Metazoa; phylum Arthropoda; class Insecta; order Lepidoptera; family Crambidae; genus Glyphodes; species Glyphodes perspectalis. The sequence goes on along the minus strand of OX596202.1, from coordinate 12,229,077 downwards.
AATGCACAGAAAGATTCCCGCAACAAATTAATATCATGTTTGGGTGTTTACGCGGCGCAGGCGCATGATTACAAGTCCGCGTAATAGGCCCGACGGGTCCCACCCTATACTCAACTTAATGCTCTCGCAATTTCACTCAAAATAATGAACTCAATAAAAAAACGTCCGAGTGCGAGGTGGACTTGTGCACCCGGGGTTCCTGTTGAGATATATTGATATATGTCGATCTAACTTTATAATATTTAGGTTAAAGGTCTATTTCTTGTTATAGATCAGCTATACTCAACCTGCAGCCCGCCGGGCTTTTGTTATTGGCCCATCTCAAGTTAAAAAATTATTGTAAACCATTTTTTATTGTTTTACGTTTTAATTAAGACACCATGGCACCATGGATGAAACGTGTTTGTGGCCCCTATAAAAAAAGATTGAGTATGACTGTTCTACACTGTTTATAAAACACACTACGTTAAATTACCCTAAAGTACTGGAAGTAAGTAGGCAATCTTGATTTTTTTCTAATAATAACAAGACTACCTATGTATATGTATCTTTCAGTATTTTTTTAAACATAAATTGGTCAACTAACTAAACTCTTGAAAGTTTAAAAAAAGGTGACATTTGTGAAGAAAAGTGATTAAGGTACTTTAGAATTAGATAAATGTGTGTGATGTTTACAGATATTATTTTTATATGCCGGGAAAACCAACCAAGCTCAGAAGTCTCACCAAGAGGGTTTCTTTAACCATTTCGGCTGGGAACCCTAAAACCGTTTTCGGTGGATCCCTAAATGAAAGCTGGCGACGTGAGGATCACGACTCCTCGCCCGATGCCTCTTGTATTGATCCCGTCACGATAGATGTTTTTTGATCTGACGAAATTGTTCTACGAACCACTAAATTGCCTTCGGAGTTATTGGGGGACCTTTAATGAAATATACGCTCCCGAAAAATTGATCCTAAAATCATTACTTACCCAGTAGCTACTTAAGTAATTGCTTTTTTTTAAACAGGCGTTGAGTATAATCTATCTGATCAATTTTTAATTACAGGTAGGTATATGGATTAGAGGTAAGTGATCCAGTGTATTAATAAGTAATATGGCCTCAGACTCAAAGGGCCGGAGACAAAAATTAAAATCACGTGTTGTGATCGATACCAAAGAATTTTCTCATGCGCTGCGGCAATGTTTAAGGGTCAGTATCTTGGAGTTCCAATATTACAATGATATACAAATATTACTATTCAAGCCCATTTCATTAACAGTAACCACACGGGCTTTTATATGCTAAATACCAATATCAATATCAATCATTATCAATTTCCCACAACATCACAATTATTGATCTGACTCCGAGCTAAGTAGCTTAAGCACTTGTGTTATTGATATCAGATTCAACAGTAGTATTACATATATACTTTAATATTCAATATTGACACCCAGACACAGATCAAACACAAGTATTCATCATACGAATGTTTGTCGTAGGTGGGGATCGAACCCACAACTCTTGGCGCATAGGGCAGGGTCGCTACCAAATACGCCAATGAGCCAGTCGAATTATAATCGTCAAAAGTTATGATTTTCCTAGCGTTATGCCTCGTGTTGTTCGGGATCCACTTAGACCATGATCCTCGATTTTTAAATTCTGAATTTTACAATGCAACGAATACCCACCCGACTTTCGCAACACACACTTTAGCAATAAAGTCGAATGATCATAGTCACACATCACACAATTGGTTCATTATCGTGATGTTTTCCCTCACCGCCGAGCAAGTCGTATGCATTCGTAAATTTGAATAATCCAGAGTTACGCACTCGAACCAACATCAATGTGGAGTCCTATCGTAGTGCTTCCACAGCACTACAAAAAACATTGCCTTGAAATACCTTAGTACATGATAATTTTAATGTCACAGTTTCAGTTGTGTACTGTTAAAGATCTGCACGAGTTATTTATAAGGTAAACAGCGTCGCCCGTAGCCCGGCTAGGCTGGGAGATAGGGCGGCACTGGAAGCCGATCTGATAGCATGGAATACGACGACAGTTCGCGAGCGCCGACGCTGGGACGCTTATTATATACTGACGTGATAAAGATAAGCCGGACCTTATTGTTGTTACGCAAGCGTTATAGATAACGTTCCGGGCAGCCATTCAAGGCGACTTAATGCTTTCTCTAGCTAGGTAAATGGTGCTTGTTCGGGTTTGCAAATATAATACGGTAAGACTATTTTCGATCGGTATTTAGGTCTAAATCAAACTAGTTTTTAGTTTGATTTGGTTTAGACCTAATCCAACTAAACCTTGTTGAAATGGTCAGACATTATGATAACTTCAAATAAAAGACTCACTAAAAATATATTATGAATACTCAAAACAAATTACAGCTTTAGTTAAATAAAAATATTCAAATCAGTCACATGTAGAAGGGCTTAAAATGGAATTTTACTGAATTGCAATCGTTATAATCTAAGCCAATAGCAGATCCACAAGTCAGCATCGTACTTGAAATCTATAAGTAAGGTGACTGCTTACCATCAGGCAGGTTGTACCTATTTGTCACCTTTAGCAGTATAAAAAGCCAGCAGAGCCCACTTAAAAACTAGCCAAGATTGCCCAGGTGGAATCATCCTCCGTTTCAATTACGAGCGTCATCTTCGCAGCAGTAAAACGGAATGGGAGCGCATCCCGGTTCTTTTGCTCGAGTTTATCGGGGAGACGGGAGGCTGCGAATTGTCGTCGTATTAGCCGGTATCAGATGGGCCCTCTCTGGACTCACAGATATCTGCCCCCCTACGCTGCGTTTCAATCCGATGGTTTAGCTGCATCAGCGAAACAAATGTAAGAAATAATGTGAGGAAAGTTGAACTGTAAATGGGTATGATTTTGGCTATTTGTTTAACCCCATTTGAAATCTATCAGGATCAAGGTGGCCCTTTAGTTTCAAATAGAGTTTCACTCACATAAATACACCTAAGAATTCATACACATATATCTATTATACTAATACAGTCAAACACTATAATATAGAATCAAAAAACTAAATGGTATAACAGAATTGTGGAATAGCATACATTCCAAAAAAAAATGGCGAGTGTTCCATCAAACATTCATCCAATTCTCCCAACCCCTATGTGAAAAACAAAAAACAAACGTGTTCATATCTAGTAGATAGACATTCTCTTCTTAGCGACCTCTCCCTTCTCCAACAGCAAGCGAAATCTAAAACAAAAAAAAACAAGACTAATAAAGCTAAACATTCAAAACACTGCTTGTTTATGTTGAATCAATTACCAGCCGGAGTCACAAGTCCATTTACAAACTTCCAGAAATTACGTTAAGCGACAACATCAAACAATAATTTTTGAAAAAGCAATTATCATTATCCAGATAGGAGGGTCGGAGGCGATCGCATTAGCATCATAAAAGGGGCGAAGTTCGCTTTCGCCCCCGGGACACCCGTCGGCGAGGAGACAGTTACATATTACGCAATAAAGAGCTGTTCTCGCGAAAGGAAGTGTGAAAATGAACAACATCAAGGGGTTATCTTGAATTACTCACTAAAAACTTATTGCTGGCATGTTGGAGGTGGCCGGGGGTGCGCGGAGGCGCGGGGCGGATTCGCCGCGAACAGATAAGGGCGCGCTATTGGGATCGCGTCGTTCTCATCCAATTACACGGTCGAGCGAGCGCGGCGAGGAGCGGAGCGAGCGCAGATAAAAAGCGGAGCGGCCTCGCGCTGTCTCCGCCGGGATTGTCGCTCGGCTAACGTTTTCACCTACGACCCCGTCCTTTGTAAACACAATTTGGCCATCTCTCCAAAACAAAGGCACGCTTCAAAAAGAAAATAAGGTTTTGAAATAAGTGCGCATAACAAATACGGGCGCTATCATTCGTTGCATACTTTTGTAAGTAATTTTAAAATTAATGGATTACCAATCATTAAACATGGTAATGTACAGTGGCGTTTGTGGCGCTTATTAAATAACTATCGCTCAATAACACTATCTATTTAAATTTATAACAACATATAAACATCCTAAACCGTAAGATTCGAAATTAACGCCTGGGATTCACCATACCCGAGAAGTAAAACGTATTTTCTATACCTACTTGTAGTTGTCATATGATAAAAGAAGGTTACCACAGTTTGAACCAACAACCTACTATTTACATCAATAACGGCGTAGAAGTATTAAGATATACTTAGTACCTACATAAACTTAGAGTAAGGGAAATGCGGTTTGAGAAGCAATTGAAGACAGGGCGACGAGGGAATTGTGGCATGTGTTGTAAGGATAGTTGGCAGTGGCGAGATTCAATTATTGCAGCAAAGTGGGGACTTGGGTTAACAGGAAATTGCACAGTACACATACGTTGTGGTTCTATATTTGTTCTCAAGTTAGCATGGCATTTACATAAAGCTTAATAATGACTATTAACCTTCAAGTATATGACGGTTAAACATGAAAATTAGATCTATTAAGTCGGTAAGTTTAATTGTAAATATAAAAAATAAAAAAGCAGATGGTATGGTACCTACAAGCACCACACAACTTTATTTTTAACCAGTCAAAATTAATAGAAAATGTAGCCAAATAACGTTGTGGTGCAAGCATGGCATGTAAGGTCATTTTAGTCCATAATAAGGATCATTCAAGGTTGACCCCAACAACTACATGGTTGCCAATACTTAGTCCAAAAATCTAGTGATTTCTATTTTTAATCGCATTTGTATTCAGTCAGAAGACAATTAAATCCTTAATATTGTCCCATGTAACATAAACAAATAGGATGTGAACATTGAGGCCGGAGAGAAGCAATCTAAGTCAAGGCGGCAAGGGAGTTGCCGGCCCAGTCGGCAGCACCGCGGCCTGATTCAATTAGAAGGTCGCCGCGGGAGCAGCCGGCTGTTGGAGACGCACTTACAGCATCTTCAGGTGATATCATCTGAAGAATTGCAACATCTCTGTATGGTTCGGGGGCTGACTAGAATCAGAAAAAAAATGCCTGGAAGGACATAGCTACTGAAAATACCTACTGAAAACTTTTTCCTAGCGCTTCCTATTGCGTTGAACATGTGGTACGTTTGACCTACAAATGCAGGATTTTGACAGGTTTGATTTATTACATTGAAACAACCGCATCTGATGTCTGTAACCTTTAACTGAATAAATTTTTATTTTGGTTGCATGTCCAATCTATGTGTCTATTATCTAAAGTGCAGATTTCTGAACGATTTGTCTTTTGATAGCTGTGCTGTGCTATGAAGCTATATTTATGATTTGTAAAATATTGAAGTAAGTAGCCGAACGAGACGACCATTGCTAAACTATGGGCGAGTTTTACCAATATTTAACTTTACCTTCCGATTTAAACGTAGCGGCATATTTCTGTTTAAAATCAGAATAAAATTTTCGCAAAAGTTAGAAAATTCAAAATTCTAACTAAAGAGTCAGAGCGTTCCTTAAGAACCGTGAAACGAAACAGCAGAACTTTTTTTTTAGATTCCCTCGCGATCATCCAGTGAAACAATCCTATCCCCCTAACCATAATTCCCGTCTTAGGCTTAATAGTAAGTAGCGTAACCTAATAAATAACAGTGACATTTGTTTTCGGTACTAAGCCCCACCCTCTGTCACAACAGAACCCAATCCGACAGCGCGGCCGCCGCCGCCGTATGTAAATAGTTTACCGAAAGTCGCCGCTCGTCCATCACGCGTTGTCACATAAATTATGCCGCGGCGAATCCGCGGTCGAATCATTGTTTGACTTTTATCTTATTACGTACATCTCCCGATTTTGTTCGCGTCATATTTCTTCTGACTTATCGGCTTTTATCTATCGTTTTGTGGCGAGTCGCGGTATCGATCACGGGGACCCCGGCGGGCCGACAAATGTCTCCGAATGTTTTGAGTGGATTAGGTGAACTGTCGGTCGGTCACCGCGATGACTAATGCCTCTCAGGGCTTATTTGGAGCGCACCGAGTTATTGTCGCTTATCTGATGATGTGGCGGCCGCGGGCCGGCTGCGGGCGCCCGCCGCGCGCGATCCCTCCGCATCGCCACCAGCCTCGCATTGTGTGTGACTAATGACTGCTGCTCTGAAACGTCTAAGAATTATACTCCACTGATCGCAGCAATAAATTAAGTCACGCACTTGACTCTCGAAGAATTTTTGATTTAATATGTTAATAACCATTACAAGTATCGATCACGAGTTATGCCACTTGCGTATAAACCCAGCCGTTTTCTACAGCGCGTTATTTATTTGCCGATTAGAATGCGCGTTTGCTTTTCTGGGCAGGTGACGTCACTAAATCCTGCATGACAAACGCGTGGTGGAGGCGAACGGTAGTCGGCGCACGAGCCCACTATCAGAGATCGGTTGTCCGCTGTCACATGACACCCGACACCTCGGTGGCATTCCCCGGATCCGTGTTAAATTAATGAAAACATCCATCCATAAAGACCCGAACGCCTCTGCTCCTTATGAATGAAATTCCAACCTGCACGGGTTTGAATCCTTTTTTATGATGCTCATAAATTAGCCAACCAATTTCCAGCGAATGTCACAGCGCGGATAAAGGAATCATTTTTATAATATCCTCGGCGCTTAACAAGGGTACAAATAATGCCCACGCATATTCACGCGGCTATAAGTCGGGATCGGGCGCGCCGGCCACTGACTGCTAAACTGTTAATATAAATAATGAACTGCGTTATGGGCTGGCGTGGTAGGTAGTCGCCGTTGACTAACAAGCGCTTTGTGCGCGCTCGCGAGATGACGCGGAGTCGCGCGTAGCGTCGCGTTGCGCGGTTGCACTTCGTGCGAATTATTCCAGCGACAATGCCCCCGACTTAAGAGCCGGTAACTCACTGCAAGAGGACGGCGCATCATATGCGTGGGTTCGAATCTGAGCACCTGTCCCTGCGTTTTCTGTAATCTGAGTGTAAATTTGATTACATATGTGCAAAGTCATACGAATTGAACCTAACACATGATCCAATTGATTAACTGTCTAATACTTCTGATAACCTAGGTTAGGTAAAAGTACTATGACAGTTCAACGTAAACTGAACTAAGCCCTTACTCGATATAACTATAGGATTATGGTCAACTTTATACATAGACACTGATCGCCTATAGTTGAATAACATAATTAGATCCTTAGCCAATATTCATCTATTTTGAAAATCAAAACATTTTACTTCATTGAAATTCGAAACCGTACCTAACATATAATAAAAGAAATATTAATCAACTTATTTACAACAACCATTAAATAAATTATTAGCTATATAAAAAAATCGGAACTCATTATATTAAACCAGGGCAATATATCCTTTCACATAAACGAAAGCCAAACGTAGAGAATAACCCTAAGAGATGAAGCGCCTACAAATACATATTTTAGAAGCATTAAATATCCATTATGGATCCGCGACGCATTTCTGCCGCGATGAGCACCGGCATTTATCATCGCGGGTAAAACGATATGAGCAGAAAAGTCTAGTTTTCGCTACCGTCAGCCCACGCGCCGGACCCGGATTCGGGCGCGGATTTACTAAAACTTGCAAATAATATGACAATTCTCGCCAAATATTCGGACGTTCCGCAAATATTTTTTTTAAATAGAATAACTGGGTTGAGACTTTTTTGGATGTATGATTATGTATGTGCGCTTAGTTACGTCACAAAACAATGTGAAAGATCATGATGTAGTAAGCCACATGTGTACCTACCTAGTCCTAATCTACTTGGACTTTTAATAGTCTAACTAATGAATGAATGCTCCACAGAACAGACGTAACCTTGAATTTTCTTGGTACTGTAATTTCCAGTTAACAAGTGATGGTGTTTCGATTTGGCCGCTATTCACGGCTTATCTGTGCTTTGATAAGAACTTAAAATTTGTCGTCTATTCATTTTAACAAAAAAAAAATTCACAGATACTTTCGCAAGCAATTCATTTCCACTGAGCATACTTAGATTCTGATATAGTGTATATTTTGTGCAGGCACAGCACCGAATCGCCGCAGATTGTCGCCACGCGACTGGACGTGACATACAGCGCCGGACTCAGCCCCGCTAATTTATTCCCAGTCAACCGGCTGACTTACAACATCTGCTGAACTCCTGCCTCACTGCATATTTTGTGTTTAACGCAGAGTAAACTCACAAACCACTCGTTGTGTTTGCTTTTGAAATTATGAGCCAGCGTCTATTCGCCATCTTCTGCATTTGTTTAATGTCGTTCAAGATGCTAATTTCCCTTCAATAGTCTTTGATAACTGAATAAACATACAGTGTTCTTTAAATGCAGATGACTTCTATAGTGTCATAGTCATTTGCACCAAACACAGGTGTCGCACATGCAAGTTCACATAAGCATTTTTTTTCTCATCAAAGATAATATATTGCTCGTACTACAAATATCCCGTAGCTAAAAAACATAAACTGACTTTAAAAAACATCTCTTAACTTTAGCACGAATAACCAAAAGCAATATTTAATATTGAAATATGTATCATTGTAAGTAACACCCGATAGCGTACCTAACCTACCCCGTAAGACACTATAAAGTGTCCGTATAAATGATTAAGTGTTAAGTTACGAGGTCCACGGCGCGCGCGCAGCGTGCAGCCGCCTCCATTCACAACCGGCCGGATAATATTACCTTACCGCCGAAAATATCAAATCGACAGGAAGATGTTATCGCTTAGGAATGTTATAAAATTGAATATTTTCATATATTAAACGCGGTACACGAGCATGCCCCCGCGGTGCGCCTGCGCATCTTCCGGATATGTGACGTGCACCATCACGCACCAACGTCACTACCAAACCATTTTATGATACGTTTTATTGAGAATAGAGATGTTATTTAATATCGCTGTTAACGTCTCCACGATGTTTGAAATATTTTTTTACCCGAAATACTCAGATGTTACCCAAGTTTATTATAGCCTATAAATATTCAGTAGGTCTCCCGTAATAATACTAGGTAGGCATATGAAATAAACTTATCCACGTGTGTTGTTGAAGTTATCGAATTTTTATTCAATGCTTCACCGAGCTATAGTAAGGTTTTCGTTTAACTTTAATACGAGAACATTCGAATTTCTCTCCCGAACTCCCGCTCTAGACTCATAATTTAGATCAATAAATAGAAAATATCTCAAAATGGACCAATATACAAAAATACTAGCATTTTTTTTACGATTGCGCTCAATATAGATTAATCAATGTTAATGTAGATTTTTCTATCCTATAGGTACAGTGCTTTCTTCTGGATAAAGTTAGGTAGGTATACTCCTTTTACGTACCCACGATAACGCAAAAGTATGCAAATACATACATACATACGTACCATCATGCCGGTAATCCCCGAAGGGGTAGGCAGAGTCAGGGCAGCAGGACCCTTTAACCACATTCAGCCAAAAATAAAACTGGGCTGGGTTAGATAGAAAATTGTGAAAACAAGTGGCTAGCTCGTCGCCTACACAATCACATACCCAAAACCCCATATACCATTAGTTGCCTTTTACGACATGCTAGAAACACAATTGGCACATTCTCTTAAGTCCCAGACCAACATGGGACAAAATTTTCATGCAAATACTTGAAATTATAGGTTAAATATCTAAGATGTGAAAGAGGTACAAAAGAACTCATAATTATAACATTAGTTAGGATAAGTCCCAGGATAATTGATTACCCATACCTAGTGGCCTTTGTTGGCTTCCTTTCAATTATGTAACCTCTATTTATTTATGAAGAAGAAAAAAAGAAGAGTGAATGCAGGGAATAGGGTGAATGGAGCGTTAGGAATACTTTTAGGCAGCAAAATCTAACATATGGAAGCGAGAGTTGGGTATGGCAGAAAGAGCATGAAAGTAGAATAAACGCGGTCGAGATGCGTGCGCTGCGGAAAATCTGCGGTGTATCGCTCACAGACTGCGTTCGGAATGATGATGTAAGAAAGAGAGTTGGTCTGAAGGACAGCGTCGGTGTCAAGGTAAGAAGAGGCATGCTCCGGTGGTTCGGACATGTGGAAAGAATGGATGACGAAAGATTGACTAAACAGATATACAATGCGAAAGTGGAAGGATGTAGGAGCCGCGGAAGGCCCTGGCTCACCTACCACGACCAGATTGGTCGTGTATTAAAAGAAGGTGATGTTAGGAGTCATAAAAACCGTAGAGCTTGTATGAAAAGGATTATGAATGTTGAAGAGGCGAGTGAGGTGTGTAAGGATCGTGCCATATGGCGTTCGGTTCTCTCTGCCTACCCCGCTAGGGAAGAGGCGTGAAGTTTAGTTAGTTAGTTAGTTCATTTATTTATTGTAGTCTAGTAACTATTAAAAAAGAAACAACCTAATGTGCAAAAGCATCAATAAATTATACATATAATATACCTACCATATTCCCACCTTTATAGAAGTTGGCAATGTTTTTATTTAGGTCACATGTCAGTCTAGATAGAAGTCTAGGAATAATGATTGACATCAAAGAACGAATATTACTAATCTTGCGTTACTGTACCGCTGCATCCTAAGAAGTAAGTTCCTAGGCAATGTTAAATACTAAGTCCTCTAGCTAATAGACATTGGTTTCATATACATAAAATTATTGAAGCCATATAAAACCTCTAAATATGTTACATTTATCGATGTATTGTCTTATAGTAATTAAGTTTATAGCCGAGAATTTTATTCGGTCATAAATTATGGCCTGTGTTATATATGCTAATTTTTCACGCCTTTAAAAACAAACCACAGGAATCTTACGTAAAATTCGACTTTTGATACCGTTTATGGTATAAAGATCGTATAATATCCCATAAAGCTTCCGATTTATTGTCTCGATTTCCTATAGAAATTATTCCAATGTTTGTTTTCATAGTTACCCATTATTACACAGATCAACCCACATATAAATTCATGGTATAAAATTGATGTCGTATCGGCGATGGCGCCTAATGTGACAGACCATGCTCTATTTGTATAATTAACGTGAGCCTTATCTATAAAAAAACACTTTAAATAAATACACTATTAAAAACGTATAAAGAAACGATAGAAACGTTAAATGAACCATTTAGTGCGAGTTCTCTGTTTTGCGTGAGATTCATAGGCCATTTGTCGGTTTCGGGACAACTAATAAAAAGTAAGCGTTGGTTTGTGTTCAAATTTAAATATTTCTGCCGCATTTACGTAACTATTGATGAAAATTGGTAGGTAACTCAAGCTCAACATCCTTAAGTCAGTCACCGTTACAAAATTTTGCAATAACAACAATGCAAAGTTATCTTCGGACAGGGTTTAAACCATTCACCAACTGGTTTATGTAACTGGTAATAAACTGATCGTGTTTAACTCGATGGCAACTCTTCACCCAACATTTAACATTCAATCTAGAATCGCGAGATGGGCAAACAAAAAAGCGAACGTGTCGCAGCGAATATCAATTAATAGACGTTTGTGCGCGCGGAGCTGCAAAAGTGTAAAGTGCAGCCAGGCGGGGGGCGTTTCGTAAATCACGGCCCGATCCGCGTAAATCGACAGCGCTGAAATACCGGGCGCACTCCGCCAACGAACACCAATCTAAATTATACTTTTATTTAGTTTAGAAATATTTGAAAATAAATAGGCCGATACATACAAGTGCTTATAAATAAACGGGCATACCAGAAAGTACAGTCTTCCCAGAATCCTTTGAAAATTTCTAGGCAGCACTGTTGTGTCCTTTCGAAGAATCCATCCAATTTCTTATTACTTTATTTTCCCTCAATATATCTAGGTGGGAGGCAAAGCAACCTAATTACATATTTCTGTATACTGTTATTGGAGAACCAAACGCCATACGGCACTGTCCTTACACCTCATTCGCTTCTTTTACATTCTTAATCCTGTTCATACAAGCTCTACGTTTATTATGGCTCCTAACACCTTCTTCTGTTAACACACGACCGATCTGGTCGTGTTAGGTGAGTCGGTGTCTTCCGCGATTCCCACATCCCTCCAATAGGGATGTTGACTGGCTAGTCAATTGAGATACTTTTTAAGAGCTGTCAAAACGAAATCACTTCATAGATTTTGTATGGGCTTGTCAACATGTGACGTCACTAGTTTGTATAGTCAACTGACTTAATATTAAGCAGTTTTTGTAAAATTAAAAATCTTAGCCTCAATATGATACAAAATCAATAAGGCTTAACAGCATACTACGATACTTTCTTTTTCAGAATTGATATTTCAAAATTAAATATAATAGGTGTCATCATCCCAATTTCGCATTGTAGATATGTCGCAGTCATCTGGTTTAATCAGCTATTTGATTGGATCACTCGCGCGTTCATTGAATAACGACGTTTAATTGAATGACTAAAGGACAACTCATCAAATTGTTTAATATAACGTTCAACTTCTTGACTGAACGTCATATCGCAATCATCTGGATGAATCTGCTATTTGATTGAATGACTAGCGCGTTCATTGAATGTCGACATTTAATTGAATTGAATTCATTTAATGAAAGCGTGTTGTTAGGATCACAGTTCTAACCTTTTTTTTTTTTTTTTTAGTTGGGGAAACTCCCACGATCCGTCACCCTCGAACCGACTAAAACCCTAACGTGGCCTCCAGCGGCGCAGTCCCGGAGGAGCCTGTATCCCCACTGTCGGGACTATACGACAGCTCCTCCGGTGATGCGCGTGCCGCGCTACGCGGCCCACCTCGCGCGGCGGTGGTCGATGCTGTGCAGCCCACGATAACAGTCGTCGGATGCACAGCACCGAGCACGCGCGCGCGTCGAGACATGCCAGGCCACCCAGCATGTCTCAACCACTCCGTCCAGGGTTCAGACGCCGATCATCCCCGTGACCGGCGTCGTGGGCCCACTTTCGCGCTGTGCCCTCTGCTAAGCCAGAGGGGCACGCGGAGAGCGCCTCGTCGAAGGGGCCGCCTTCCGCCCGGCGACCCAGATTGAGGGTCTAGCCCTGTCGTCGCAGAGGGAGAGCATCGAGACGCTCAATCCCTCTGCGACCCACCACGACGCGACCCAGCGCGCCCCTGTCGGGTTGCCGAGGATAGAGAGGCGAGCAACGACAACACTCAGCTCCTCCTCTTCCTCGGCAACCCTAGTCCGGCCGCAGTGGGTCTACAGCCGGACCGCCGCAACTGCCCGGTAGCAAGTCGTGCAGTTGCGGCTCACCTCTGGGTCCCTCTTCGCTTCAGCCTTGCCACGTCAGGGCCTACTAAGCCCCCCGGTACGACAAACCGAAGACCCCGGCGGGGGGGATCACAGTTCTAACCTAACCTAACCTACTTGTCTGGTAGCATATCGTTTCTGGTAGCAATTTGATATTCAGGGAAGGCGCAATATATATGTCGCAGTCATCTGGTTCTGTTGGTCCGCTCTGTTCAAGGGGCTACGTTACAATCCGCTAACTATGTAGTTGGACGTTGAGTGCCGCTTGTTCAATCAACGTTCGGCCTAGTCATTTAATTAAATGCCGTCATTTAATGAACGCGCTAGTCATTCAATTAAATAGCTGATTCAACCAGATGACTGCGACAGATATATCTGCTTGCAAGGGCGTACGCAAGTGCATAAGAACCTATGAATAAAATATTATTTTATTATCCCCTCCCCCCCAACCTGGAACCAAAAAATATAGAATTGCCCCCCTTGACCAAAAAAAATATTGTATTGCTCCCCCCTGAACCAAATTTGTGTACGCCCATGTCTGCTTGGTCAATCTTTCGTCATCCATTCTTACCACATGCAATATAGCTACATGAACATGCAATTTAATTGACAAAAAGATACACAGAATGCTATTCATTATCATCGCATTCCATGACCGTACAATTCAAATTTTCGGCTTCTCGGAGAATCGATGCATGAATACAAAAAATTGTGAAATTATTATTTATCATATCAATCTGCACCTGTTGCGATTTCCACAGCGGCCATGATTATCAGCGCTCAAAATCGTTCCAACGGCAGCAAATAAGCGAGATTGGCGACATCGAAGCGAAACGCGGAACTATCTGGTGCCGGGAAATAACAATACAGAGGTACCGCTCCTTGCAATCGAACAGACCGTAAATGTAAACAGCAAATATGGAACCAAATAAATCAATGTGTAAGGTGTACAGTGACCACAGACTGTCTAGTCACTTTTGTTATCAGCGACTTTATAGATACTATTTTAAAGAACCGTCATGGAAATGAAAACTGCTCCTTGTACATATTTAAACAAATTATTTAATTTTAACGGCGAATTAGCTACTGAAGCGATTTATATTACTAGCTGTTACGCCCCTATCATTCTATAGCACTGTGCATCGTTAAATGACAGAATCATTATGTAATGTTGTGCTACTTGTACAGATTCTAAAATTCATTACCTGTCGTTATTCAAAAGACATATTTTCCATTGTTTATTTTTTAATTACTGTGTGTTTTTTCTTAATTCCTAGCCACGCCATTGCCAACCTTATCCAATGTCATAATAAAAGTTCAATAACTCTTCTCTTTCGCTAGTAAGTGCCTTCAGTGGTACTGCGCCACTAGATCCCTAAACTCTGCTTCATCTATGTACCTAACATAACAAAAGCACTAGTGAGCCTTCTGCGCGTCCTTGTTTTGTGACAGCCGGCACATGCCACCGGCAAATTATTGCCGTACGGATTTTTCGAGGGCATTAATGCAAATTTATCGGGCCGCGGCGCGCTAATTGCGAACAACGCGAGCCCGCTGATTGTTTTCTCGTCGAATTTATGGCAACACCTATTGCCGATTTAAAGCTTTAATTGTAAACGATTCACGTGTTTTATTGGATAGTCCGCCTGTATTTATTCGACTGGGAGAGCTATGCGGTTTCGGTTATTGATTTTCGGATGTTTGCATTCCGTGTTTTTACTTTGACAGTTGTTGTTTTGAATAGTGTGCGCGATGCGCATACGCTTGGAGCTTTATTATGATTATCAAGTATAGTAATTACTAATGTTCATGTGAAGACATATATATGGTGTCGGTGAAAGGGTAATTACTTCATTGCCGGCACAATTTATAAGTCTTGTCAATAACATAGACTTACATGTTACAGATCCGATGGTCCAAGTAGTAGCGAATAAATTAAAATTAATAAAATATCTTTCATTTTTCAAAGTTTACATTACAAGTGTAGCGACGCCCCAGTAAGTAAAAAATACTTGTGTTGGGGATGTGTCGCTCTTTCCATATTAAGTTTTATATATTATTAGACTTAAAAGTTAAACATAATAAATTAAACTTAAATTTAGGTACATAGTTAATACATATTAAAGATTAAAATCAGAATTAGTAAGAGCAATGTAAGTTTTATTTATTAAGGTACTTGTCATAATATGATGCAGGTTTTTAAATATCTAGATGAACTCACGGATTCTACCTATGAGAATTTCAAGTTGGGTATGCCAGGAAAATCTTTAGTCGATTATAACACCTCAATATTTTGTAAAGCAGACTTTTCTAATAGAGGGACATGAGCAACTATACTTATTTTTGTTTGAGCAAGTATGAATCTTTAGCTGAAATAAAAACAAATATAGCGAGTATTGCATTTACAAGGAGGTTATGACGACCTAATATCATAAAGAGAAACTAAATTTACCTACTTATTGCGAATTACTCGTCGTCGATGATTCGTTTTTTTTTCTTTTTGCTGTGAATAAAACATAATGAACCGACGCCAGAGTGCCGTAGGACAGGGATAAAAAATATTGAGATATTTTTTTTTAATTAGCTGGCTCTACATTTCTACATTTTGAAGTTGTAGTTTTAATACTTATCGCAAGATATACATATCTTAATGTAATTGTAAGAATCGATCTGTAAGATTCTAAACCACTCGGATATATCTACATACACGCTAATACTAAATGTTGAATGGCCTCTTACACTTAGGATACATTTAAGTATCAAACCTGGGGACGAGCTGTAACATATTCAATACATCTCCCACCTTACGAGACTTCAATGGCTGGTATTAAGGTTCCCCGAACGCACTTTACATAAGCCAAAGATAACTTAATATATTTCTAAGAGTTTTCATTACAGCTGTCTGTCTTTCAGAATCAATTTATATTCAACAGTTCTGAGTTCTGGTAAGCTGGTTTAAAAAATACAAGAAAAAAACCAGTAATACTTAAATCATTTATTACAATTTTGTATGCGAGTGAAGGTCGAACATTTCACACTAATATGTTTCATTTCCTTGGTTTTAATTGTCTATTATCTGTATATAAATAAAATGTTTACGTAGTTACACGAAAAAAGTACAAAATCAATTTCACCTGACAACTATTTATCGCCCGCCATCATTCCACAAAATTGTGGCACGTCGGGTGAGAACTGAAAAAGTGTCGTAAAACGCGGGAATCACCTCTCGGTGGCGGGAGAGACGTGTTAATAAATTAAGTGACGTCACATCCGGGCGGTTAACAAAGTTACGTTTTTCGCTTAAGTTTTCCGCGCCGCCGGCAACGGAAGTTCGGCCATTATTATTTTACGCGGGCCACAAGCGGCGCGATAATACCCGCTCAGCCTGCCCGCGCTGGGACCGGCTTAATGGCGAACGTGTCTTCTTACTTCCACTTAATAGGTGTAATAACTTAAACAAAAATGCAAGCCTTAAAATTAAAGTTTCCGACAATTTCGCCCGAGAGTTTGGCGGCAGATTTCAATAAATATATTTACACATCCGCTGTAATATAGGTAACTTTTAATTTTCTTACGGATGTCGATGATTGTATTGTCGCAATAAAACCATCATTTCAAAAGCTTTTGCTGATAACAAAATTAAAAATAGGCGACAGAAATAGATTAAATTATATGTATATGATAAAAATTGATTTTATAAATAATTAATAATTGAATGGCGGTGGCCGTTGTATGAACACGTGAAACCAGAACTAACATAATTCCCAAATATTTTGATAAGAACATTTTTGTCCCATGTTAGTCTGGAACTTCAAAATAAACTACCAACTGTGTTCCTTACCTAGCATGACGTAAAAAGCGACTAGTGGTGTATTGGATTTGTAATTATTTTTTATTATATAGGTGACGACCTAACCACTTGACACTACTTTTCAGCTAGCTTGATTATGGTATTATATCGAACAAATAAGTGAGTGCAATTTTTTGTGAAAAAATAATTAACATTATTTAAATTAAAATTACTTGCGGCTACTTTTTGATTGGCAGCTTGTTAAAAGTGTATTCTCCTATTCATATGAATATGGAAAAAAATTAGTTTGATTAACCACATTATGAACGTAGTGATTTTGTAGCCGGATCTCGTACTATGTGTATGTATTGAGAAAATATAGGCCCACTTCTAAAACAAATATCAAGTTCTTTGCTAGGTCTGTTCTCAATTCGCCACACGTCAGTCGGGTGGCGTGTGTTTTGCGTAATCCCCGAATAAGGCTTAGTTAGGTGTAAGCCGGGTCGGTCGGGCGGTCGGGCGGTCGGGCGGTCGGCCGGGTCAGGCGGGCATCTCGCACTTCGTCCCGTAAATCAATCCGCCGTCTCACGACGCGGCAAAAATAAAAGGTCGCCGTCTAGTGATGTCACTGGACGCGAAATGTGGGACACAAAACACCTAGATGACACCAAATTGACGATATATCACATCACTGAATAGTACAAGTCCTTACAGCTTCTAACATGTCCCTTGGTCTAACTTTTAGTCCCTAAAAACATGAAACAAAATTCTGCGGTATTGTGCCGTGATAGTGGCAAACTGTGACGTTAAGATGGTACATATATACATACGTTAAAATGGTCATTTGCACTAAAGACATACTAAGAGTAGATATACATATATGTAATACATACATGTCTCGATATATGGACTCCTAAATCTATACAGAATGGTCTAAATCCAGTGTCCAGAAGAAAAATATGGTTTCACTGTCGGTTATAGAGAGCATCCAACAAAATACCTACGTCATATTAAATAATAAAAATATATTTATCATTTCTTTTTAAATAAGCTATTTTATTCTTTAAGCGGTGGTAACTCAATGGTAAGGACACCCGCCTCATAACTGAGGTGTGCGGGTTCAAATCCGAGCACGTACCGCTGGATTTTTTCAAATCTATGTACGTATTCATACCACTAGCTCGGTTGCGAGGAAAAACATCGTGTAGAAAGCTGCAAATTCAAACAACTTTGGATTTGTAACCATGATCCAAAAATTGTCTGGTTCCCCTACCTAAGGATTACGTAACCTTAAAACCATCGCGATCGTGTATTAAATTCGAGTTAACTTCGTTTTTGCCGATGTATTGTATTGTCCCATATAAAGGCCAACACTACTGCCAACCTCCATCGCCGCCCCAACTCACCCAAATCCGCTTACAAACGCTCATGCGCTGAAGATATTTACTTATGCTACTCGCCGGGTTTAGATCAACCCATTTTATTAATGGCCAAATACAAGTGCATGTGTGATTCCTACAACTAATACCCTAGCATCTAAATTATGTCAAACCTATTTTGTGATATTTCACAAAGATATTATTATTCAATTGTATCGTGGAGGATACTTCTATAGATATATATATATATTTAATAAGGGTGACATTTTTTTTTGTTGCAATAGCGGAATAATAATAACTAACTAAACTTCACGCCACTTCCCTAGCGGGGTAGGCAAAGAGAACCGAACGCCATATGGCACGATCCTTACACACCTCACTCGCCTCTTCAACATTCATAATCCTTTTCATACAAGCTCTACGGTTTTTATGACTCCTAACATCACCTTCTGTTAATACACGACCAATCTGATCGTGGTAGGTGAGCCTGGGCCTTCCGCGGCTCCTACATCCTTCCACTTTCGCATTGTATATCTGTTTAGTCAATCTTTCGTCATCCATTCTTTCCACATGTCCGAACCACCGGAATAACAATTATATTAAATATAGCTTCTAGTATTGAAATTTCAATTTCACAGATTCGGTTAGATGTTTCATATTTCACAAAAAGTTCGAGTAAGTCGGTACTTAGTCAATGACAACAGACTTTCTAACTGTAGCCAAATTACCTGAAGCGCAAACGGCTACGCGTAACAACGTAAACACATTTCAACAGTTATTACCAGCCAAATGCCACTTTCTCGTGACAGAAAACGCCGAAATACCGAAATAATAGAATAAAACAGTTGGCAGTCCATTGTCTGTTAAATTATTCACGAAATCTATTCGTCGCTCCAGATCTTCGGCGAGATATGGCGATATGGGGAATTACATGCGTTACAATATTTCATGGCGCGGAGCGGCTGATGACAGTCGTGACAGCCATATCGACTTTTTGTTCGGCCGGTTAATGATGCCGCTTTACTCGTATGTGGAAAGTGAACATTTTACGAGACATATTTTAGCCTTACCAATGAGCTTATGCTTCATAAGTGGTACTTTGCAGATGAGAACGACATAGTGCTATCAATGTGGCTCTATCAATGTTTATGTACATTATACTAACCTGCCTAAAGTATTTATTGTTTAACATCGATTGAAAATGTTAAACATAATTCGTCAAGCTTAGGGAGTAATCACATACTGCCAATATCACTTGTTCTATTATTTCCACGGTACCAACAGATTATAAGGAAGTACACATCAAATGGACAAAGGGAAAATAATTATTTTCCTGTAATGGTTCAGCTACTGCACCAAGATATTAAGCCACAAGAAATTAGTTAAAATTGCTTAGACCGCTGTAAAAACAGATGAACATTGGAAATGTTTGGCTTGAGGCTAATTAACGTGTAATAAAATAACATTTGCAATTAGTCTATGTGTCAATTTTCTCGACTGCGACGTTGTGTTATGTTTATAGTTTCAAATTGTTTTAATTTTCTTTATTCTTCGCCTTGTAGGAGGAACAGTAGGTAAATCTGTGTAATATGGATGATTGCGTTCCTAGTTTATATTTTCTAGACTTTAAATGATTGAACATAGTTATATTATAATAATGTATTAATATACATAACTTTATATTTTTATCACAATAATATTTTGCGAAATTACGTACACTAATTTCGACACGGACTTGACTATGAAGCCATGATTTTACATTTTTCTGTCATAAATTCCTATATCGCGCTCTTAATATCTCTTTATACGATCAACACGGCCACGCAAGTAGCAATTTTAAACTTAGCCCGGGGAGCAGATAATTAAAAATTAATCTTATGCGTTCATTGATATGTAATTCGAGCGCGTACATCCGCCTCGGCTGCGCCCGCGCACCCATTACGCCGGCCAACGTTTCAATTCGACACATCTTCAGGGTTTCACCTCGCCCAATAATTACCCAGCACTATCATTAAGGCTGCACAACGTAACGTAATAACCTCACAATTAGACGGTGGCTGTCATTAGATCGTAATAGAGTTTCATACAACAATTTGTGAGTAAAATCGTCAAGCGTGTCACATTACCGACGTCCATTAGGGCGTTTACACAACACGGAATTGAAATGAGCAGTCCACAGATTATCGTGATAGACAAACAGCCGCTTTGTCTCGATAATAACGCCTTACAGTGGGTGTTCCGTTGTTTACCGCTGCGACACAATGACAAATCGTTGCGCACGATTGTCTATAGATTTTCTTGATATTTATTCTTGGAGTGGCATATTCTGTTGAGTAATGGTAAGGAAAGCTTTTCAAATATGTTAGACTTACTTTCGCGAGCAAGTTTGCAAAGGAAGACATAAACCCTATGAAGCTTCCGATGAAATCAGAAGAGATGTTCTAGTTACTATGTAGTACCCTAGTTTTACCACCACTTTAAACTAAGGAAAACAACCAAAGCAGCCATCTTTTAACTACAAACACAACATTTTAAGGCAATTATTTGATAGTTATTTTCCCGTTGCTTTACATGGGTTCCATTCGAATTTCAATCATTCGGAAACAGTACTGTTTTGTATCTCATCTAAAGCTATTGGATGATCGATTGAGTTACCTAAGTCATTGATGAATAACTACTATTTTACAGACAATTTTCGAAGATTTGTTTGTTTAACAAACAAACGCACTTTCGCGTTTTAATTATATTAGGAATAGGTCTACAAGTCAATATTTGTTAGCATTTCAGAATATAACCCCTGTATACATTGGTAAAAGCGGACATGTGTCGAATATCCACGTATATCCGGCCGAATTGGGCGCGCACGATAATATCCACACGTCGAGTATTAGGATCGGCCGATAAGATCCTATCGGGACACGTTAAATAACACGTTTCCCGCAATCATCGTGCTCATTTTAATATAATAATTACGATATTCGGCGTTTCAGCCCGTAATGACGGGTGCACAACACCGACGATTACCCACGACATTAAACATCGATATCGTCGGCGATGCTCTAACTGTGTGTAAGTCAAAAATGCCTGCTTTATAAATAACTGCATACAATAGAGTTAGCTAAACCTTTTTTAAATTAGTCCTCGGTTTACTATTTCTATTTTATCGGTCAAAAAAAAGCCCGTTTGAAACTTTTTAGATTTCTAGGTTTTGTTTAATGGCAATGGACTCTTTCTAAGTTTTATTTTGGCCAATTTCGCGACATTATTAAATGCAATACAAGCGGTTACTATTTTATTGTTGTTTCATAGATTCTATAGATTCTGGGACGATTTGTTATCACATAGTAGCAGACTCATGACATCATGCGAGTTCAGAGCAAAATGGGTCAGACAAGACGCTTGATACTCGATAAACATCTCAAGAGCAACATCTTTCACATTTAAGTCCGTTAATTAATAAACAAAACATACTAAAATAGATGAAATTTATGTTCCAATACCACCACTCGAAATCAACTTTCGTCATCGAATTACAATGACAGTCAAGTTCTAACAATGCGTTATACTCGTACATGTTTTAATGTACCACATATTAGAGATAAGTAAAACATGTTTTTACAAAAAAGGCTATCTGTTGAGTTTCTTGCGGCACCTCTTCTCATCAGGCCATTCACGTCGAGGTGCTGGTAGGGTACAAAAGTGTGACGTGCAAAAGAATTTGTTACAAATCTACTTGCAGAAATAAATCATTTCATTTAATTTCATTTCATTACAAAATATTTACTTACGCACAGTTAGAACTTGAACGCTGGTATGCCGTAGTGTTTGTAAGTTTCGACGCCCGATGATGTATTATTTAGATCCATGTCGACATTGTTGTACCCTGTAATTATGTCAATTCCATTTTAGGTCATTTTCAAGGCCTCGCCGGCCTCATTGGTGTTGGATGGTAATTGTATGACACAATGCTTTATGTTATTGTAGGTATGTAATAGTGCCTAGTGCTTTCTATAAGCACCAGTAGGTACTGTAATCATGTTTTATCTGTATTTTTTTAAGTTAATAGGTAAATATAATTTTAATTCATATCGCACTATTTTTAATAAAATATCAGGCTCTCTTTGCTTTTGTTGCAAATACGAAATCGATGGCTTGTGATTGTTTTTTTTTCATTTATTTAGTTTTTTTTTATTCAATTTGCTACATAAATAAACAGTAGTTCCTTCGTTCCTACTTACTACGACCAACTAGTTCTTCTGTAGCAACGTAACACTCGTGAAAACTTCACACTCTCGTAAGAATTTGAAAAAAGCTCTTTAACCGTTTAGGCAAAGCTGAGGATAACAGCTAGGCAAAATAAGAGGTGGAGATATAATAAAGAAGGTTACCGAACTGCATATTATTTTTAATCACCAGAACAAGAAAGCCTTTACTAATGTTTTTTTTTTATAAATGAGCTCGTTAGTAGGCGTTTAATTCGGCTTATTAATTAAAAACCTCATATCCGAATGAAATCTATCTCATAACTAGTAAATTAACTCACTCTACACACACTCACGCATACTCTATTCAACATCCCTTGTGATAGAATGGTTTAGTCCTTGCGTCAAATGTAAGGGATGCGGATTCGATCCTGCACCGGAATAAACAGTCGTTGATGTAACGGCTATTTGTTTCAAGTCTTTTTGTGTCGAATAAATGTTAAACTGCATATGTATTCAAATATGTACTAATATTACAGAGGTAAAGTTTATGACTTTGTGAGGTTGTAGGGGGTAATTCCGGATATCCTGAACCGATTTAAAAAAATATTTTATTAACAGAAAGCCGAAATTCGTTATTTTTTTATTTGGTAATTAAAATGTAAAGACAAATATTAAATACCCACCTGAACATGTAAATATGTTTTAACAGGTGTCAGCTACCTACATAATATGTAAGAATTAAAAACTACGATCATATTAATAATGTTTCCATTCGAAATTTAAAATGACTTAACGTACCTGTGAGTATTAAAATGATTACAGCCATCATTTTAATGCTCACAGGTACCCGACACCCGTTACGTAACCTAATTAATACGAAATTAAATGTGAAGGGAATAAATGTCGTCACATCACAAAGGTGCGGGCAGCAATCTGCAGTGGGCCCTAATGGCGGTGGGCTTATTGTTTTAGATCATCGCCGCCCTCTAATTTAGTGCATCGCCTGTTATTAGCCTCATCCCCCAAAAAAAAAACACATCAGTTCACCCCTTCGCGATAACTGCATCTGTGTTTGAAATATGGGGCTTAAAAATAACGGTCACTAAGGAACTTATTAAGGGATTTGTTTCGGTTTAATTTAGATTTATCTGCGGCGCGTAGGACCGCTGTCTCTGGAAAAACTCCGCAGCCCCGATTTGATTGCGTAAACGTTTTAACCTAAAAAAGTTGTAACGGCCGTCCAATTAGTTTAAGAATCCGCACAGAAGCGTTTCGCCGACCCTAAATTTTTCCCAATTAAATGCAAAACTCAGGCCGGCACCGGCGGCTATATAAAATTTAAAGTCCATACAATTCGCGCAACACAAATTTTTATTACCTTAGCCCGGTAAGTAAGTAAACAAAAGGAACAAATTAGCCGGCCTCAGTGCAAGACGTCGTCCGCTATCTCCCGCTCGGGACACAAGGGTGTAAAAAGTAAAACAATAAGGATTCCGCGCGGCTGCGAGGGGATATTTATTGTTAATGAAAATGGCGGGATTTGAACTAACGTCTTGTAACTAAATACCCTCTCACGGTTAAAGCGGGCACTAATTTGGTTTTTATAGCGCGTCCTTAATTTGATTTGGCGGCATCGCGGCCGGCACTATTGCCTGTAGGAGCAATTAATTTGGCAGGATTATATTTTTTCCAAGCGGCCTGTGCGAGTCGCGACGCTCCCCCGCTTACGCGCCCGCAACGCGATCGAACTGAGGAGGAAAAAATAAAATAAAACTTAAGCCCCGTTTAATTTGAAGGGTGGTTCTGGGCTATTAAAGTAACACGCTTATGTATTGCAAATTATATTGAAATTTGTCTTCCATTACTGAGCGTCTTCCTCACACAAATGTTGCCCGCATTACGAGCAGGAGATTTTTATTCCGCGGTCCGCCCACCCTTGTCTCCCGGTTTTTTACGTCGGAACTTTGTGCTGCTTTTTTTCTCGCTAATTAAAACTCTTCCGCGCTGTTTCCTCCGAGAAACGAGATCCGATCAATTAATTTTTGGGCGGCGTAAGCCGTTTCGGAATTTACCGAGCTCAATAAAAAAACATTTTGTCTCTACAAAAGGGTTATCAAAAAGTAATTGATCAAGTAAAGGTTTACGTTTAGTGGAGTTTCGTTTAAATTGCGGCGAAGTTTCCGTTAGTTCGGCGCGGGAGCGTGGGTATGTCATTTGCCTCGGCAATCACGCTGTGACCGGTATCGTACTCGCACTAATAAAATAGTATTGTTTTATAGTAAATTGTATGCAATTTACGGCGTGTCGGCGGCACAGAAGTGGCGCGGAGATGGAGTCACGCACGCCATTGTCTGGGCGCGGGGACAACCGCTTTCATCTAATACAATACCCTCATCCTTATCTCACAAGCAATTACTGTTACTACCGAAATCGCTACTTGCATGAAATTTGTATACACTATTACAGTGTGTTGAAATAAATGAAGAGAAGAATTATGTCACAATCTTTCAACTTAACATCAAAGAGTGATTTTAATCGACTATAGTCCATTTCACCTAGCATGATTTCCGTGACACTTTGAATTGGACGTTAATAGTTATGCGCCCATATGACACCTATTCGATTTTTATTCAATCCGATAAAAATTCTAGGGCAGTCAAATCGACTTTTTAATTTATTTTATTCCTAATCCTGATTGAAATATTTTTTTTTATAACTATTATAATTAATACTGGTATTGTCAGTTTATAATTATGCAGATATGCTTAAGCGCGCGCGATTTGAACACTCGGAATCAGCCTAATAAGGACTTTTGTTTTTGTATGTGTCTTATAGGACAATTGTTTTCATTTACGCATGATATGAAAACCGCTTACTGTATTTTTTACACACAGTTGAAATCACGCTATCCTTTTTTATTAGTTTATCAAAGTTGTCAAAAATAGTACAATATTAGCATGATTTACCAATTATAATAAATTTTAATTGATAAATCATGCTAAGATTATTAATTATTTCTTACAGTGAGGTCAGCGTATAAATTTAAATATATTTGAATCCGAATATTTTGGTTCGTAGAAAGTACGATGCATGAAAAGGAGTATTGACACCTTTCACAGGAATCATCTTGGGTGACAGACTTTAACATGCATTATTTGCCTTAAAATACCTTAAACGCATTTATAAGCTCCATGGACAGTGACTAATCGCTATTTATATTTATCAACAGTGTACCTAAACACAAAACTCAATATTGCCTTATTCCAGGATCAATCATCAAATCATCCGATGTGAAAAATCTCTAACTTACAAATACTAAGAGTATATATCGCATTCGTAATTTTACTATACCATAATGTCGTATCCACTTTTCGCAACAAAGGCTATTTATCTATACACGTAACCGCTTTCGATTCTTCAATTCCAAGATTCCATCACAGAAATAAGTCCAAACAAAGCATTGAATAGCAGGGCGCCCTTCAATCAGCGGGAATGAAAGGCGTCCAGCAATTTGTCGTGGACGGGAGTCATCACAGTAGGCGAGCGGGCACGCGCCGAATTAAATGGAAATCAATAGCCATCGCGACGTGACCGCCCGCCTCACATCTCGCCGACACGACTGTCAATGCAATATGCAGCCGCCGACTTGGTCAGCCGGCACAATGAGTGCTCCTCCAAGGTAACGTAAATACCTAGGTCGGTATAGAACCTTACCGAGTTTCTAGGTCTACGGATTTCCTATGGCGTGATGCTGAGTGCGGCGGACATGGCCGTCACAGGCCAATACAATGAATAGTTGCTAAATATAAGAAAGAAAATGATATTAAGTATGGCTTCAGGATGATGACGGAATTGTCGAAGCACTATATTAGCAAGCCAGATAGTGAAATAAGTATTGAATTTTTATTAATGTAATAAGTAATGTTCAATCGATTTTTACATGGGGAAAAATAAGACTTTTACGTCCGGTAGTAAGTGAATAACAGTTTAAAATATGAGGTATATACCTATTCAACTATATGTCAAAACAAATGTACCGTTTCTATATATTAAAGTTACAATAGAATGTTTACGGGAGTCCGATAGAACAAATCTTATAAATTACTATTCTCCGATTCAATAGAGAGTATTGACGAGATCGATCGAATCAATTGCAATTACGGTCATAGACTAAGTTAAAATTCTATCAGACACGTCATTCCATTTCGATCATACCGAGTCAGTATAAAAAAGTACCTATACCTCAGGAATGCACAATTTCTTTTTTTTTTCACTTTAGTCTTCACGAGGCGGAGACAAGTACATGGCAATTGTCCAGGCCCGAAATAGTGTCCTCTCTACTTGAATTACCAAGTACCGAATTGCTGAATTACTGGAGTGCATTCAGCTGGGGAGACAACACTCGAGACGAGATTTATCACTTTTTTCTTTATTGACGCTGAACAAGACTCAAATTCGAGGCGATACGACGTCATAAGTATAAAAATCAAATATCTGAATTATTAAAAAAATATTTCTCGAAACAATTAGCTGTTTTTTAGATTCCATTCCATTTTGCTATTATAAACTACTTAGTTCTTCTGTAGGTTCTTGTAAGATATAGGCAGATCAATGTCATTGATTTACTTAAAATACTTAATCGATATCATTTTTCCTTTCGATGTATCCATTCGTTAAAAATCGTATCGTCGTATAAATCCTTAGTAACTGCCTACACGTCGGTATCAAGATCATTCTTTGGCGACCAGTGAAACCACGTCCGCAGACTACGCGGCCAGACAAAGCAGCACTTCCACCAATAGTCGGAGGCCGATGATTGATCAATCAGTGCAATTGAAAGGCCAGCTTAATTGCGGCAATTCTGTCCGTTTATTTGTACTGACGGACGGACGCG
Organism: Glyphodes perspectalis; assembly: GCA_951394215.1. Classification (NCBI taxonomy): domain Eukaryota; kingdom Metazoa; phylum Arthropoda; class Insecta; order Lepidoptera; family Crambidae; genus Glyphodes; species Glyphodes perspectalis. The sequence continues at coordinate 12,201,593 of OX596202.1, read as the reverse complement.
ACTCCACCAAATTACTCTAATACGCTTTGTCTTTCAAAGGGGAAGCCGTGACTAAGTTTATACATAAGTTATTGCAAGCTTTACCTGGATTTCTACATAGTAGTTATGTATGAGCAGGGCCTTTTCCACGAAGTATTGATTATACGCAAAGGGTGGTGCGTTTAATAGGTAAGAAAACAAATTTCAACTTTTGTAACGTTTATTTAGGATACCTATGCGAAATGGTGACGTCTGCTTACTTTGCCTTTCGCATTCTCCCCTATATAATATATTGTAACACCCTAGTTCAGCCAAATCATTATACTTAATTTTGTCTTCAGTTGAAATGTTACTTATAATAGGTATTAAATCACTGAATTACGTAAAAAATAAACATATCATAGTGGTTATTGTTAATATTACATTACCTAATATTCCAAATGAAGACAATAAAACTATAGCTAAAGTAAATGGAATTTACAGCATAATGTAAGGAAAGTAGGTACCATTGAACAATGTCCTTTACGAAACTTGTACAACCTATAGAGCAACGTTACTCAATTATTTACGTGGAGTAAATCGAATAGATTGTAAAAGGAAGAAAAAATATAGTCATTAGGAACTAAACGCTCAGTCGTCTAACCTACAACTAGACATACGGTAGACAAAGTTGATTTGCTAATAGATCGATGAAGGCGAGCAATTGACTTCCAATTACATTAATGATTCATTATATCAATAGATCAGTTAGGTAAGCTATCCAGCGACATAATTACACTGTTGCTTGTAATTTGACATGAAACGTTACTTACTTATTATAAATTCTATAAGATCTATACAAGATATCAAATTCACAAAACACGTATAGACTAGCTAACTAGATTATAAATAAACTGTACCTATTGTTTTTGATAGCAGTTACATATCCGAAGCAATATCTACAAAAGGACAAAATATCGCTGCAAATAAACGTTTAAGTTTATGGACTCGAAAGATATTACCGATTCGTGATCTCCTTTTTCTTTAGTTTCGCGTTTCGCCCGGTCGGCCATCTTGGCGACATGTGGCGGGAGATTTAGGCGGGAAACGTGCCCCGCTATATTAGATTATGTCGAAATGAATTGAGCGCTACTATTGGATATGTTATTGACGTAGATTTGCGATCGGAGGAACGAACTGATATTTCGTATTGTTATTAAAGACGGGGCGCTCCCCGTGGACGTGCCCGGCGTCCCGATCCGCGACCGATACCGCCCTTGCCGACCTATCGTTTAGGCCTCTTTATATTTTTCTTATGTAAATACGGTTTCATATCCGATGAGCTTTATTTATGTGGGAATCGTTTTAGCGAGATAAGTCTTTGTGCTCCAGTGTTCACCTCTCGCGATGCATGTAAATTTTGTTTGTTTCGGAATACTGATTTATTTTGTACGCCGGCCAACTTATCTTACCTGATATCTTGCAAGCTTTAAAAATGACACAGTACAATGATAAAATTATACAGTCTCCTGAATTTGAACATATTATAGCTGTTTTTTTTTATGAAAAAACATGACGAGTTTGTTAAGAAACATTGTTTTTTACAATACTTTACGACTGCAGTATTTTAGGAAGGGCATATTATTAATTACCTACTGACAGCAGCTTGTAAAACTTCCCTGTGTAAAGACTAAGTATACTATCGGTCAAATATGTTTTTTTTATATTTCAATAATGTTAGTAATGTTTTCACACGAATAGATATAAATAAATTGCTTTTAAACATTTTAAAATAGCCATTAACAGTAACAAAAATAAATAATTAACCAGTTTCATCGCATTACCTAGTTTTCATCAAGCGTTATACATACTATGTCTTCATACCGCGTGTAGGTATATATACCTGATAAGATACATATGTTCTACCATACTTAAGCGGTTTGTTCAAGTGTATACATAATCGCAGTTTTCAAAGGACAAACTTGTTTTGAGCGCGTTGGAGTGTCGCGGAGATCAAAGAGTGGATGTGCCAGACCGAGAGCGCTGTTAAAACGTCTTCAAGGGTTTCAGCGCGGCAAACAGTAGCCCGTGGGGTGACGCAAGGGATGAGACACGAGCGTTTTATATTGAAACCCAAAAAATTGTGAAATAAAAGTAGTAAAAAACTTAAAGGACTTACAAATAAAATAAAATAAATTTGACTGATCGCATGAGACACTCTGGCCAGAGATGATACGATGGATAGGACCATCAATTTAAAGTTAAAAATAATGTGCAAACTGTGTTCCTTGCCTAGCATGTCGAAAAAGGCGACTAATGATATATCGGGTTATAGGTATGTAATTGTGTAGGCGACGAGCTATCCATTTGTCACTACGTATTCTTAATTTTCCATCTAACCCAGTTCGATTTTTACTGAATGTAGTTAGAGTAGCGGTGGTAGCTCAATGGTAAAGACACGCGCCTCTTAACCGAGGAATGCGGGTTCAACTCGGGCACGTACCTCTGGATTTTTCAAATCTATGTACGTATTTATACCATTAGCTCGACGGTGAGGGAAAACATCGTGATGAAACCTGCAAATTCAAACAACTTTGGATTTGTAACCATGATCCAAAAATTGTCTGGTTCCCCTATCTTAAGGGTTACGAAGGTCAGACCGGCAGTCGCTTCAATCTAATTACCAGACTCGCTAAATCCTGGATCATGGTCTAAGCGGACCCCGTCTAAGCACGGGACATAACGCTAGGAAGATGAGTTAAAGAGGCCTGCTGTCCTTTTGACTCTGCCTACCCCTTCGGGGGTCCAGACAATTTATGTTGTCTGATGTTGTTAATATGTATGCCTACATATTAACAACATCAGACAACATAAATTGTCTGCTGTATTTTTATTCCGTCAATGTGTACTAAGTCATGAACGCTACCGGAAATAACGACTACGAATGAACAATAAAATTTAAAGCCTAAAATAGTAATATAAAATGATTGCATTACTACCTACAATCTTGGTGGCGTCTACGATAGCTCGTAGTTCGTAGCCGAAGGTACAGTGCTGGAAGCATACTATGAATATTGATCATGTATTTAGAAGAAATGGCGTGACGTTAGTTATTATTAGGTATTCAAGTACGTAATACGTCGATAATAGATTTTTGTCAAGGATAATAATTTTAATCAAAATTATTTGATCGTTATTATCCGGCTAATACAATTAGGCTAGTCTTCAATTTGCAGTACTTACAAAGTAGGTAAGACATAACAATTTCTCTTTTACTTACATCCAAACAAAGTTTCAAAGTCTCCAATTCTTGAACATTTCGGATCCCTTAGATCAACTTACAACTTACACCACAGCGCGAGGACGACGCACGCGCACGCGGCCTCCTTTGATGTCGCGGGGGTAGTTATGGAAATTAATAAAGCGAACAACGAGTAATTGCTTCCGATAAGCGGCCTGCGCGGGGCCAGTCTCTTTTTTCCAGACGCTTAACGAGCAATACAAACACGTCTTAAACGATTCCAAGTAATTAAAATGTATAACCATCGGAGATTACACCAAAGAAATTTAATTTTGCACCGAACTGATGGATGTCGACATTAACGTGACACGCACTTTGCTCGCCTCACTTGTCTTTACTTTGGTTCAGTTAAAATATATAGGTATTTTTTATCATTATTGTAGTATATATCATTGAAATGGTACAAATAATTAATAAATACGTTAAAACAAATTGGAATCAGTGTAACGGCTTAGAACATAGCTTAGATATGTCATCGCCGACTATTAAGGTATTGGCTACGGAACGACTTGGTATACTGGATAGGAACTGAAGCCACAATACCAAAACCACCGGATTCAAATTGGTTTGAGGTAAATGTTCGTTAAGAGAAAATTATAACAATAATATCTAACGGTTTTCTGGTATTTTATTAAACGTTATTTATCTTATCGATAACTTAATGCGATAATGATTGATCTGATTAGTCGAACAGTAAGTATTTAAGAAAACTCAATGCTTTTTATTCGCTTAATAATAGTTATCCACGCGTTACGATCGAAAGCCGACCTCGAATCAAAAAGTCTACATAAGTAGGTACCTGTTCTTATTGCTCACCCATATAATTATAAGAACATGTGTTACAATTTTAGCTTAACTAATTAAAATGAGGTCTGCTACTCGTCAATTAGTCATTTAAAACTATCACATTATCAACCAAGGCCACCTGTCATAAAGCCGGCAAGATTAAAGTTCAGCCCACACTTACGATTGGCTACTTAACTTACTTACTTACTTACTTGCTCTGTAGACGCGCCTCATGACTGTTGGCGCCGACACTTGCCTTCATTAAGACGTATGAATATTTTTAGATGTAATTATTTTTTAATCTTTTCGACCGTGGCGCGACTTAAATGGTCTCGTTTTTTACACCAAAAAGAGGTAGTTAAAGTAGTTTTATGCAGATATGCTGCCCACGGCCTCTCATGAATTAAAGTACCTTAAACCTCTATCCTATATGTATGTATGTATGTATGTATGTAAGTCTGTAAAAAAAATAAGACATCTAAACATGGATTGTATAGCTTATAGGTGTATATATATATATATCTATTAAAATGGATTATTTATACTCTTGCGTAAAAGCTTATTATGTATTGTATAATTTATATCGACACGTACCTAAGTTGATCCCTTGAGCTTTACCACGTCCTAAGGAGCTGCTATTTGTTTGAAACATTCTGAACTGCCTTGGATCTCTGATCTAGTTAACGTCCTTGTTTATCATTATTCAAGGAATCATGGTAAAAGAAAATATCTTTATGTATCATTGAAGTTTAACCCAATTTTGGTTATTACCTACTACAATATTTATACAAATATACTTAAATAATATTATATCCTGATCACAAAATAATCTTATCACACGAAATACATATTTTACATTTGAAACTCGAATCAACATCCCAGCATTCCCAGCCCGACACATCATTTATGAATAACGCTAAAAGAAACCTATCAATATAAACTGAATTTAACGTGTCCCGATATAAAACACTTCGTTATTAAGTTGACAAGCAACCGTAAAAATGCTCCTTTAAAATGTAAAATAAACAGATCAATCATGTTAAACCGATCCCACCGGGCCCGCCGCTATACCCGAAAAGAAGCCTACGTAAGCATCTATTATAAAGCACAGATGTTACCACGAGACCAATCTCTAACTCCGTCTTTTTCACACCAAGGGGTCCAGACAAAGCCCGAGAAGGATGGAAAATAAAAGTGATACGCGCTTTTTTATTCTTTTTCGAAATAAGAATTGTTCTACATTCGGGAGAGTGATTGACATGCGGTCGCCGGCGGCGCCCCCCGACGCGCGGCATTAAGCGTTCACAAGATGGCCCTCGTATTATCATTTTAAAATTTATTACGCTAATTATGAAAGGGACGTATTTAAAAATGAAACAAAGGTATTATGAGTGCCATTTTTGTGTGGTAAAAGCTTTGTGGACGTAGCGTGTTACTTTTTCGGGCAAATAAATCTAGGAAGGCACATCAATCAAGTTGTTGGTCGGACGGGAAATGCCCGTTCCACATTATTATGTAGATCCGTGATTAAAGCTGTTTAAAAATAACGAATTCACAATATGTAGGTGTAACATTAACATAACCCTTTAATTTGATGTGTGTTTTTATGCGTGTCAGATGTGGGGGTGTTCCGACTTGAGTGTTTTTATCTGCGTAAACGCACACTAATTTATGCAACACTTCCTGTATTTACATAGAACGCATTACAATCCAAGATTGAAATGTGTAATCTATTTTTATGAATTACGAAACGAATTTTTAATTACTCTTAATAAGTAGATAAACTCACTTATTTTTGGCAATATTTGAGGGGTTTAACTAGTTTATGGTATATGCGCATATACCAGGTGCCCTCGAAAAACAATTTTCCTGTGTCTGAAAATAAATACATATAACACCTAGAGTCGAACCCGTTTATATGGTTTTTAAGTAATTAAAATTTAAACCCAAGATTTGTACTTTAACCATAAGTAGGTAGATATTAGACTGCATTTCTAATTATTTGTAGCATATTTTATTCGTTTATTTAACAAAATATAATTGTGTAGGTGACAAGCTAGCCACTCGTAACTACTTTCTCACAATTTGCCATCCAACCGAACTCAATTTTGGCTAAATATTATTTAAGGAGCTTATCTATCGCTCCGTGGATTCTAGCCTAGCCCTTCAGGGAGCGCTGGCGTGATACTATGTATGTAAAAAAAATAAAAATGGTATGTACGTATGGTTTTAAACAAACAACACCTGTGTGCGTAGCCAAATGCACGCCAGCGATTCGATAACAAACTACCCTATCGCTCGTATCGCGCCACAAGCTTATTTATTAAGAACTCATAGTGCGGAACTCGGAGTTATTTCCTGATTTGTCCACCCGAATAAGTCTGTGGCGCGATACGAGCGATAGCGAAGTTCGTAATCGAATGGCGCGCATTTGTCTAAGCACCTTGTTCTAGGCCAACAATTGACGGTGATCCAACGTATACCCTAACAATATCCCATTGCAATATGTCTCCCATAACATACCCTTAAGAACTCGAGCACAATATTACACAAAGCATGCTCCATATTCATGGTTGGCTGTAATAAACCAATATTGTCATTCCGGGGGCGGGCCGTTCTAATTGAAACCCGCCGGGCGACGTGAGAAGACTGCCCAACGGCCGTACCCTCTGCCCACTGCCCATACTATCTGTCTAATTGGAGATTTAGCGAGATAACACTATGGCTATCATCCCTAATTATGGAATGGTGAACAGATAACTATAAATATATTTGGGGCAACTCGGTACCCACCGTCTCTTGTATTCCTTGCAATTTATCAAAGAAGATGTAATGTTCCTAACTATTTGGGGCAAAATTAAATCCAGCCACTATTAAACCATTATTTGTTGTTGCTAAAACTATTGAAATTTCATCCCATGACTGAATGAATTTAAATCGTTTTAATAGACAAAAACTTCATTCACAATTTTAAGGGATAGTCGTAAACCATCTAGAATTTTAATGTTTTAAACTTTCTAATGGTGTATTATCAATATCATTATAGGTAATTTTTAATTACTTACAATTTTGTGTCCGAAACGTCAGCAAGCCAATGAATCGTGTTGAATCAGTAGACTGTATGATACATATTCATATGAATAATGCCGATTGATTTATATCATTGTTTTTTTTTTACCTATATACTGTATGTCTTGCTTTAGCATCGCTGTTTATTTAACCAAATTTTTCCTACTACCATAATTGTATCACTCAAACTATTATAAATTCAAAACAACATATAAGCAAACGTTTATAGTACATCGAATGAGACATCATTATCGCCGAGCTAAGCCTCTGCTCAAAGTTAGAGCAATTTGAATGAGCCGAGGCAGTAAATCTACAATCCAGCTAACGAACGTACGACAAAGACGATCGACGAATACCCATTTGTAGCAGCGAATGTGCACTACACAAACACGACCACAGACAAAAACGGCGCCAGGAGGGACACGTCACGCCCGAGTCGTAACTAAGTTACAGTTGGAGGTTTAATTAGAATGTGGCGGAATAGGTGCCTGCCACAGACTATAAGTAGGGAGCACAGGATAAGTGAAATGGGTATTTGATGCGCGTTTCGTCGGAGGGGGTTATCCCGTAATCCGCGGGCACGATTGCTATTGAAACATTGCCGCCGAGCCTAAAACAGGCAGGCTTAGCGCTTCTCGCGCCCAACTTGATACCCCTCTCTAACTTGTGATTCGGGTCTTAGGCGCCGAAATAACGCAAATTCACGACTCAAGTGCGCCGCTCGTGGGGAGATAAGACTGAGAATTGGAGGCGATAAAATTTATTCACGATTCCTTATGTATTCGGAGCTATAGCAACTTTGCAGCTGACGAAAGATTTCCTCTTGACGAGCAGATGAGTAAAGTTGGAGGATCAAGTGGAGGCGGCGCTGTAAGTAAATTTGTATGGGGCTTTCTTAGATGTGAAGTGAACAAACGATGCGGAGTGGGAGACGTTTGACATGGGAGCGGAGTGCTGGCCGGAGCTAGCCGTCAAGTGGCGCGCCTCTCCGCAAGACTGCGTGGTCAGTCGCGTAATCCTTATTTATGGCAAGACGCCCTGCGACGCCTCCGCCGCACCAACTATTTATCAGCCACCAGCGTCCGACGTTGGTATCAATCTACAGAACTGGCTTAACGCAGGGACACACCGGCCAGCTACGTCTTAGCTTGTTTTAAAATAAAAAACTTAAGTATGCATTCAAATAGTAAGGTTAAGATGTTAGTTTATAAACTAGCTTTTTCGGGCGATTGTATCTGTTAAACATAGTTACATCAACGAAATGACAAAACACAAGTACCTATACGTAAAATTGGCTTAAAAACGAATTGGTGCATATCATGTGATTACATAATCCTTATGATTTAACATATCCACGATCATATGCAACAAAACAACATCCACCTAAATCCAAGTTTTAAAAATAATTAGCACTATCTCGTCTAGATACCAACCAACACGAACCACGCCCTAGGATGCTGAGCACATAACTGCGGCATTACGTCCACTCGCGCCAATTCGCCATTTGTCACGGCAACAACGACAACGAGCGACTTCCCCGCTTTATTAGCAGTGACAACGTTATCTAGTGCACCGTTAACAATGGCTGGACGTAAAGTGACCAACAAAAGTGAAACTGAATTACCCCGGGTCGGTGCGAGGCGTTCGGTAGACAAACACCCGCCTGCCGGAGGCTGCTTCGTAGTGCAGGGGACTGCGTGCTGCGATTACGTGATATAGATATTGACACCTAACATTTATATCTTATTATCTTCTACCTCCAATTTTTTATCTTAATTTCTTAATACATTGGTTTATACCAATCATTTCCAAATATCATGTATTCTATAATTCACACTAAAGTCACAATTATGATTTGTAAATACATATGCCCAAAAATATTTGTTTCACATAAATTCCTTAATATTTTTAGTTTAAACTAAATTGATTTAACATCATTAAATAGTTAGACAATGAGTAAGTAAACCGTCCCGCGATCGGTTTTTATTGGTCCTTTTATTTGCCTAGCCATAATACGAACAGTTTGCGAAAACCCTTATACAACTTACCACCATTCTTATTTTGAAACGAAACAAATTGTTCAGTGCTATGGATCATCATGCTCAGTTAATTCTTAACTTTTCCTTCAGATTTTGATCGACGCTTCACATAAAATACGTGTACCACGTCCCCCCGCCTGCAACGAGATTTCACTAAATAACGTGCAACTTACGCGGGTCATCTTTCATTATTACGACTCTATTTTGGCAAGTCACAACAGGGGGGGCGGGCCGGCGACCGGTCAACATTGCCCCCCTATTATAGCCATCGCGTTTTTTCACCGGCAACACTGACCACAGCCCCTATGCGGGGTTCCGTACGAGATAATATCGTAAATTATAACCCAATTCCACGGCTGTTAAAACTTGACAGATGAAAAGGTTTGTGCTGACCGGACTGCTATCGTTAATGCTTCGAATGAGGGTGCTTCAGAGATTTAGTGATTATTATGGTTTTTCTGCTCTGTTTACGGTCAGTATGGTCAGTACAGGGCATTATAAATTTTGAATTAACGGTCCTAATATTGTGTTTATGTGAATATCATAAACATTCCACTGCTATTGTTGTTTTAGTGGTCCTCAAGCCCTTTTATAAAATGGTCTTAAGCAGTTTATAGTCGAAAATAGCACATTGTACAGTAAGCTATTGAACAAAAATTGTAAGTAAGTAAGGTACCTGAGGGTATTAAGGCCTAGCTAAGGGAAATTTGTAATAAAATGAAAAATATCCAACAAAATCAACAAGTTTTATTATTAATCAGTCGTATACTTAAATTACTACAGACTTTAAACAAAAAATAGCTTTTCTAGCTTTAAACCAAAACAATATATAACTTTTTTAAAAACGTAGTCTGTAGGCCTTGTTATAATAGGGTAGGGTAAAAAGGCCTATACTTTAAACTATATAAAAATCAACTTATACAACGTAAATTGGTATTCTTGAGATCAATAATCATTAAAATAAAGCAATAGGAGACATAGTGGTCGTAGAAAATGAAATAAATTGCCTTTATTTGCAACCATCCGGACATTGAAAGTCATCGGTATCTTCTGCAGTCAAACCGACACACTCTTCATGGTACCACTTGAAGCATCGCGAGCATAGTCTCATTGCATCGTCCATTCTATCTTCTTTGCAAGCATAACAGAACCAACTCACTTGTTTTTGTGATTTACCTTTGACTGTAGCAGATTTTTTTTCAGATACCATTTTAGCTTTCTTAATATTTAAAGTCCTGTTTAACTTCGTTTTTTCTTTTCTACCTGTTGTTTCTACATCAGTAAAGTTTTCGTCTTGTTTATTTTTCTTTCTTTTGTTACCTTTCACTTCTTTATCATTTATTTTCTCTTGATTATATTTATCAAATAGATCTTTTGTGACTGGAGTACCTCGATAATTAATAGCTTTACGTCTAACAGTTGGTGTGCATGTTTGAACTTTAACAGGTGTAGGCAGAAGATCATAAAAATCATTTCTTTTCAACTGAATGAGTGGTAAGCCTATTTCAGAATACCGGATTATCCTCTGCGCAAGTTGTGCTTCCTCTTCATCATTTAATATAGGTTTACGCCCCAAACTTTTCTTTAAACTGCCAGACTGCAGATGATTTCTGATTGTTCTCCTAGGAACCTTATATCTCTCTGCAGCTTTATACGTGCTTAAAGTTCCTCTTTGTACTGCTCTGACAGCTGCGATCAGATCGGCTTCTGACCACAGTGCCCGTTTGGGAGGCATTGTGACCGTAAGGAGGACTGAAAACAATGATAAATAAATAAAAAATTTATAACTACGAACATAATTACTATTTTAAAAACATGCTTCTACTTATTAAGCAGTTTAAAAATAGGAGTATAATAAGGCCTATAGGAAAATTTTATAGGCCTTAATAACTGCCAACCACGTGGGTACAGAAAAAAAAAAAAAAAAAAATTAACAACTACAAGTCCTCTAATACGGCAACCTAGGGACAAGCATACATTAACTAATCAACGGACAGTCAATACAGGTTTGGAAATATGATATTTACAAAATAACTTACGTTTTACTGAAGCCAATTTTTATAATTTCGTGCCGCGCGTCCGCACCGCTCAATGATTTCGATGACACGTGCGGGGGGAGAGGCGCAAGCGTTCGTCCGCTATTTCGCAGCGACGTGTACACGCTCTGAGATTGTGTGAGTGTAACCTTGATCGTCAATTACTGTATTTAGTACGTTTTTTGTTACTTAGGCCTTATTGCCCGACAGGCCTTAATACCCGCAGGTACCTTAATATGTTGTACAATTGCACAATCTTTAAAAATATTTATTTTTAATACCAAAACATAATTACCCTAATTTTTTTTTATTTGCTCCATTTTGCTGCTGAAGTTTCTTTACCAATTTTTTTTAATTTTCAAGTTCCAACACTTACAATAAAGTAAATAAGTAAAAATATTGGTGGTTTAATTTTTTTACTTATTTGTCTTTGCTAATGTTAAAAAATATGGAATCTATGTTAACGCTTTTTGTCGTCTAAATCACTGAACTAAACTGAATATTTGCTATAGGCCTATTGTATAAAAGTGTGTGACTGCATCGTAGACTGTGGTAGCAAGCGCAGATAAAGATCAAGAGGTTCCGGGTGCCTATCCTAGATCCGGCCAACATTACGGATTGCCGTCCCACCGGGTTATAAGAGTGAAGAAACAAAGGATGCACCTCACCTATTAGACACATACATATACACTGTAATATCTCCTGCGTGATTGGCTAGTTCTTGTTAAGATTGGCCACTGCGACCAAAATCGGTTAGGTTCGGTTAGGTTATTATTATCATCATTATACTTTATATTTATCGATATTAGGAATGTTCTCAAGATACATGGCTATTCAAAAGTACTTATTGATTTATTTTCAAATTTCTTAAACCCATAAACATGTAGACAGAACATCGCCAATCAATCATAGGTAATGATGGAGACCACACGACAATGTCGCGTAGGGACGTCGCGCGGTCGCAAGATGCGCACTGGCGCCAGACGGCTCCAACAATACCCCATTAAACGTTACTTAGTGCTGAGTGTTCACAGAATTTATTTACTGTCCTTAGAATAAGCTATGATATATTAACGAGCTATGCACCTTCCTAAATGGGGGACTATATTGACGTCCACGATATACCGTAGACGTAAACATGTAGAGAATTTATAGATACTTGTAAGGGTTAAAGCTAATGAGAAATAACTGTTAAATGAAGTATAGGTATTAGCAGTAATTTTACAATAAAAATCTGCGGATTGTTAAGTATATTTAACCAGCATTGGCGGCGGAAGACTCAATAAATGATTTTATTTTAAAGCTTCCAAATATTACTTTCTTTTCCTTATTGGGACCCGCTGGGAATATAGCCCTTAACCAGCAAGTTGAAGCGACTGCCTTAAAAACCTTCCTAAACTTAAGATAAGGAAACTAGATAATTCGGATTATAGTTATACTTAAACTTAATGTCTTCACCGTCGTACATACAAGTAGTATAAATCTATAGTAAATAAAATTAAAAATATATAATAGGCACGCATCGTGTAAATCCACCAGCATATCTGTATATAAGTACGCTGTGTATATAAGTCTTTATATAAGGCGCATGTCTTTACCAATTAAAATACCACCAGTACCACCAAGTGTAAATGTTATCTATAAGCAATTAATACCTATCCATAAGTGACTGTGATTCGCACGAGGCGGATCCGTATGACTTTATTTATCTTGTTTAAAGGTCTACATAAACCAGATCTATGTCACCAAAATATAATCTTAATGAGACAATAAATAAACACGCTTAATAATGTCAAAAAGCAATGTGAGGTCATTAAGCATCGCTGATGTCGATTAATCAATGGCCAATGACCATCAGGCTCAATGGGCATTTGTCCCGCATAGATTTTTCCTTGTCCACTGCTCTACTAGTCACGTTTATTATTTGACATAAGGCACGGGACTAGAGCCGAGGAGTCTTGATATTTGGTATAATAAAGTACACAATAATCGCTTCTTCTCATAGGCACGATAACAATAGTATATTCGTGGTATCATGAACTAATAATGATAAATAATTCATCATCATTAATAGGTAAGGATTATTCTAGTAGGTATATTTACTTCGTAGCCCTTGTCTATGAGTTTTACATATACCTAATCCAAGATATTAATTAGATTGTTGTCTATGTAACTGTGTTATGTAGAAAAACTATAGATGAAAAATTTCAGCTTAACATCTATTTCTGAGACAGATTGTAGATATAAATAAATAAATCTCCCACATCATCACATTTATTATCTGACTCCAATCTAAATAGCTTAAGCACTTTCGTTACGGATATCAGGTTCAACATGACAAATATATACTTAAATATTAGATAATAACACACTGACATAGAACAATCACAAGTATTCATCATACGAATGTTTGTCTTAGGTGGGGGTTGAACCCACAACTCTTGGCGCGTAAGGCAGGGTCATTACCAAATGCGCCATCGAGTCAGTAGACATACAGACGAATACTACCTAACTTACGTACGTTTTTAACATTCGATTCACATTTAATCCAACATATTAGGTATATTAAATCGCACCCTATTTTATAACGCAAATACCTTAAATAGTCACTCATATCTCTATTATGTCCCGACCGCTCCATCATCCTGTCTGCTGCACTATTCTAATGTTAATACCACATACAAATATCAAGAACAGTAGTCCTCGTATAAAATCAGTGGTTAGTGGGCGAAGGGACCGGGTCGCGCCTGGCGGGGGGCCGCCGTTCGGCGATAGTCCTTGATTCTAATTTAATAATCGCATTTAAAACGATGCAGTAAAACACGCTTCTTGGACGCGGGAGTAGCTTGATAGTTAAAGCTAAACACTGCGGATAATGTTTAAGTTATCGTAAAGACGACGTAATGGTACGACCGCAGTTATTGGAAAGGGCGCAGTTTTCGGTTTCGCTAACATACCCCGCATCCCTTGGTTAAGAGGCGTGTCTCCTTACTATTGAGCTACCACCGCTCCTTTATAATATATAAAAATGTTCCCTTTTGTCTACAATTTTTTTTTATGATTCCAAACGGATCCTTCGATACAAACCTCTTCACAATCTTTCCGCCCTAAGCCTATGTAAGTCTCACTTGTAGTATTATTACCAGCACATAAGAAAGAAGGGCCTTATATTTTTTTGACAATTAAATACTTACTAGCACAGAATACCGACAGTATCCTGAACTCCAAAATTACACACCTACATTCGACAAAACCGTAAAATGAATTTTACCCTACCACACACAAAATCAAAAGACAAAACTAAACTGTCGTGCACGTTGAAAAACTAGGTACCTGCCATAAAATTTTAAAATCGACAGCACACTGGAGCGGAGCGTGGCACGAGGATCATTTCCATGATATAAAATAAACAAACGCAGCCTTTACGAGCTATGACAAATCTGAATTACAATCATAACCTTTGTCCAGCGCATTCTCGGCGCATTCGGACCAATAAAATAACTCACGTCCAATTTATGTTAATACAATAAATACCGACATAAATAATGCCGGGTGAAGGCAAGGAAGACAATTTAAATTTATATGTCGCGCATAGAACCACTGTCTTTCGAGCAGCTACCTCAAATTGAAAGATATTTAATAAGGAAGTACTCGAATACTTCCTTATTTAATATCTTAATGACATGGCCAGCTGAAATTTAACTAAGTAAGTAATATTCATGCGTAGAAAATCACGAAGGCAAAAAGACATCATGGAAAGTAAGTCTGAGAAAAAAACAGGTTCTGGCGGTTACTATTTTCCAAGTAGAGAAATGATTTTCAACATCTGATTCATTTAAATGTTATTCTAACAGTCTGCTTCTAATAATAAAGTTACCTAAATAATATAAAGTTACTCATGTCTACTTACAACCTGAAGAATTCGGCATTGGTAACAGTTGTCCTAATACTCCTAATACTCATTACTAAAACCTGAGTATCATATAATGTTACCTAATGTCATCTATGAATATTACAATGATCTCACCTCTTGTGGGCAATATCGATCATAAGCCTCTTTTTGTTACAAGATACCTACAAATTTTTAGTGCACAGCCACTGAGAAATAAAACGAACAATAATAACCTTTAATTTTTAAATTGCACCAAAATGCAGCGATGCGGATCTCGCCCCATAAAACCAACGGAATATTTTATCCACTTACCATTTTTAAATATGCCTTGCTGAATAAAGCCAATATTTACAGTTAAACAGCAATTATTTGGACATTTTACAGAAAAGCATAGATGAATATGAAGTACGTTTTGCATTGTACAAGTACGTGGCATAATTTAAGAAAGTGTAAAAGTCGCAAACACATGACACGCATGTTTACAATAAGCTATTTACATACCTCAAGGCGGCGTCGGTTACAAGGAAAGTGTTCACGTGTATTCCAACCACAATAATAATGACATAAGCAAATAATTGTATCACAAAGTAGTGTTATTTAAAGAAAAGAGCGACAAACAGACAGATGCTTCCAGCCATCTTGCGGCTGACATTCGTGACTTGTGGTCACATTGTCTCCGTTTAAAATCAAATTTCGGTAACACAACATTACCAAAATTACTCAGTAACGGTCTTAGCAGGTTTTGTGTAAAATGTGTGACAGCAAATAAGGGTTTATTATATTTTTTCTTCGAGATAATAACTTGGCGCAATCATTTAATTAACAACGAGCGTTTCAAGATTCGTGATTGTTACAATGAAACGCTATTGCTAAATTTTATGATCTTACTACATACTTCCACATTAGTATTACAAAGTAAAATCAAATAAGTTTTTACTTATGTAACACGGAAATCAATTGATTACTATTGTGTTATTTACTGAAGAGATGGATTGAAACTAAATTAAACGTCTTACTACAAAAATAAGTTAATAAGTTAGTAATGTGCAAAACTAAACAACTTACCTATATGTATTGATATAACCTAGATGGTAGTTGAGAAAGTATGGTTTAATCAATGAATTAAGATTTTTGTCAGAATGAATACTTGACTTCTAATAAGTTCAGGTAAGCTTGTATTGATCAAACGGTCTTTCTTGTCCCACGCATAGAGTTTTTAGACATTTCCGAAATCTGCACTTCCCAGAATTTGTTATTATGATAAAAGAAACTTCGTTACAATTTCAACTGCAGCAGCCACATCGCAAGTGGTGTATTATTATAACGCTATATATATGTCGTATAAAGCAGCTAACAAGTACGTTTTAAGGGCAATAATAAAAACAATAAAAGATAGGCAGCGAGGAGCCGCGGAGCGTGAAATTGGCATCTGCCCCGAGAACGCTGTTAACTGCTTGCGTACATTGTTACCGATCTATACAATGAACATTTTTGTCTTCGCGGCTCCCGTGAGTCTCGGGGGACGCCCGGTAATAACGTGGCACCCACACATGTATTGGATGTGACTGATACGAAGGCATTGTAAAATAAATGCAAAAAAAAAACAGATTAACATTTATTTTATAATGGTTTTTCATCAATTGATTCGATTGTGAAAGAAATTTCATGCAAAAGTAAACTTGATTCAAATTCTTATATCTATCTACTTTTCTAAACAGAAAAATAAGGTAAATAAACTTATTAATTGGCATTATCAGTAAATCGTGGACGTGGACATCCTAGCCTACGAGTTCAGAGTACACACCAATCCAAATATTAAAAAAGCAAAATAACAACCAATATACATATTTGGAAATATTGAAAAGCAAAATATGTGACAACGAAACTTATTTGCCTAAAAATCACTTCTTTAGACACCTTAAGAAGTTATTACCCTTCGGAATTATTCTCTTCCATATGTAACTAGCGTTACTCACAATGAGGTTTTGATTAGTACTCTCTAGATATCAGGAAGTGAGGAGACTAGTCCCCTCACTCCCCCCTCCCCCTCACTCGGATTTTCTAGAAATCATCATCTTCCTAGTGTTACGTCCCGTTCCTATTCGTGGTCCGCTTAGATCATGATGTTGGATTTCGTATATCGTTGTTATTACATTGAACTGACTGTCATTCAAAGACCATCATCTTCCTAGCGTTATGTCCCGTGTTTAGACGGGGTCCGCTTAGACCATGATCCAGGATTTAGCGAGTCTGGTAATTACATTGAAGCGACTGCCGATCTGACCTTCGTAACCCTAAGATAGGGGAACCAGACAATTTTTGGATCATGGTTACAAATCCAAAGTTTGAATTTGCAGGTTTCATCACGATGTTTTCCCTCACCGTCGAGCTAGTGGTATAAATACGTACATAGATTTAAAAAATCCAGAGGTACATGCCCGGGTTTGAACCCGCACTCCTCGGTTAAGAGGCGCGTGTCCTTACCATTGAGCTACCACCGCTCTACTGTCATTCAAAGACCATCGTAACGATAAGATAGTAAATACAGACAAAGTGATCATAGTTACACATCCACAGTTATTTGTTTGTACAGATTTCTATTTCCACCATGTTTTCGCTCACCGGTCAAAATGTGTGGTAGGTATAAATCCTTACTTCGAAAAAACCAGAGGCCCATGCCCAGGTCGATCCAAAACAATTCACATTTGAGACGCGTATCCTTATATCGCTACCAACACTCCCCGCCGTGTTCGCTATAAGTGAAACACAAAAACAAGTAAGTAGGTATCTATGTAGATGCAATGTAGAGCTGAAGACTGTATCGCCACAGTTTGTCTCGGAAGACGCGGCTCATCGGCGGAGGCCGCGCCGCACCTGCGCCCCGGATTAATTTCTCATCACGCCGGATAATGAACACGACGTCCTCCGGAAAAATGCCCGGCCAGGTCTCTGCTTGATTAATAAACGCGGTACGAGGCCTTACTTTTATGGCTGTCTTCAAATTGAACGCGGTTTGTTATGAAAATAAAAGTGGCTTGACAAAATAATGTAGAAAATATAATTCATTCAACTATATATAAACGAATAATTTAACCAAAGTTTCATATAGAACATCGTGTATGGTGAAAGTAAATATCCTACGTTATATTATGGATCGATAAGTCTCTTCATTTAGTTAAAATAAATAGTTATTTCAAAATAAACCTAACATAAATAGTTATTGGAGATTCCATCCATTAATAAAGACGGTGAAGCATCAGTTGCACATTTAGCACATACTGAAATTTTAAACTAACTAACAGGCAAATTTACATTAAGTACCTTGATAACTAAAAGAAAGACGCATAAAGAGCTTTCATATTTCATTCAGTAAGTACGTAACGTTTAGCATAAGTTTACTTACCCAAGTTGTAACCGGCGAAACGAAACTAAAACAAAAACAGTCCTGATACAATCCGACAACCGAAAAAGTAAAGTCATCCCGTTTATGTTAAGAGGTTTCAGCTGCAAAACAGAAGAAAAGCAGCGGATGTGGAGGAAAGCGGGGCGCTGCGGCGCGCCGTAATCCGTACATATCTCGGTACATTGCTCAGAGCGACACTGCGGGACTTAGCGGAAAGCCTCGCCGCGCAGATGCTTATCTCAATAACAGTTTTATTTATTTTTGCGAGCGGCTGATCCGCTCCCGGTGGATCTGTCTAATGAAAATAGACGGAGCCGTTCAGACTCGCGAGATCTGCGGTGTCGCCGCGCATCCCTACGTTGCGTTGCGGATACAGGCGAATCTCTCATATCTTCAACTGAATAGTTTTGATATTAAATTACTATTTTCCATTTATTTGTTTACAAAAGGTTCATTAACATTTGAATTTAATAATGTTGTCTCATGTTGGTCTGGGTCTTAAAAAGAATGTGCCAACCTTGTTTCTTACCTAGCATGTGATTGAGAAGGCAACGATTTAGCCACTAACTAGTCATTACTTTTAACTATTTTCTATCTAACCCAGCCCAGATAAGTTTTTAGCTAAATGTGGTTAAAGAAGCTTGCTGCCCTTTTGACTCTGCCTTCCCCTTATGGGATTACAGACGCGATGTTATGTATTTATGTATTGTATGTTTTTATGTATTCAATAATGCGTCAGTGCAATGAATTTACCGTACAAAGGTATAGGTAATATTGGTAATACTGTTTATACTCATCAAAGCTTTCCGAGAATAACAATCGATACTATCTATAAGTAATAAAATTATAATAATGAAGCGACTTTATATTCTAAGCGGAAAGCATTAACCATGGAATACCTTTAGCTTAGAACTCCTACTTACATTTATAAAGATATATAAATTTGCATACCTACTAGTTCTTCGAAGGGGGATTTAAGTATGTAGATAAAAGTGTTTTATTGTTTTAGCGATAGAACCTCATAAAAGATTTATTTTTCCACCAACAGTTCAAATAAATAATTGGCAAGGCTCTCGTTACACTTAAGTGAGTAAATCTGATAAACTGCGGTAGTATCTTATTTAACTTTGGACAAGTGCTTTAGAAAAATTTTTCGAGGAGATGATGCTGTAGTAAGTATGTACACCCTTCTTACCATAAACGCGTAGCCCAGCTGTGAACTAAGCAGACACGACCTTAGAACAAAGGGGGAGCGAATGAACACAGCATATTTCGTGCTCATTTCCATCAAGGGACCAAACCGCCTCCTCGCCATTGAGACACCAAACATTGACCAAATCGGTACTAGAGGTGAAAAGTCCCGTACCACAAGGCGCATCGGGCACTCTAATTAGGTCATTTGCCATAATTGCCAGCTTTAGATTGGTTTTTTCGCGACGACAACGTCCCCTGAGGCCGAAGCAGTCGCTGTAATGGACAATTCTAGGACCGGGTTGAATAAAAATTCAATGCAATTCTACAGCTATCTCAAGTACTCCAGTTTAAAGCGCTGACTAGAATTGGAGCTCGAAAAAAGTATATTCAAAAGTGCAGATATCCAAATAGTTAAGAACTAAGTATATCTAGCTAGACTATAGCCCAAACATCGTTTAACATAAATATATTTCCAATACATGTTACTGATACAATTCAACCACAAAAAAACATTTACATGATATAACAAAAGTTAAAGAAGTCACTGAACTTTGCTTGCTACCTATAGATACATCACTAGCTTTAAAGTTAATCTTAATTTTTTTTCTTATTTGTGTCTTTTGTTCGTTCTTACTATTATTATATTATTCAAGTAGTTGGTCACAATATCCTAAAATTTTGCATACAGGTTGCTGGCGATACAAAAACGGATACAAGAGCGTTTCATCCAATAAAAGCATTGGCCCGGAGCAATAGGACAAGCTATATCTATTAACGCGGTTCTAATCAGAAGGGTTTCTTACTACGAGATTTAGTATTTTTAGTACATATTGCCCATTTTGGTGTGGAACTGTATTTTAAAAAAGGCAAACATTTTATTACCTACCTGTCAATATCTACATGACCGAAATACTATAACGGTCGAATCAAGGTAAATAAAAAAAAAGACAAAGGTTTTACAAATCAAAGCATTATAATTTGATGTCAAACGTCATCATACTTATAAAAATACTATTGTAAAGGTGAATTAAAACTACAACAAAGGTACTTATAAAAGTTAATAGAGGGTAAAGCAAAGGGCCTTCTTTAAGCGCCTTTGTCCAAATGCATGAAGAAGTTCAAATATCCGAACCGCTGGGTTCAATGGCCGGCGGCAGCTGTTTCTTGGGCTTCTCCCTCTTGCGGAGCTCGTCCCGGAACAGCATCAGATCCTCGTAGTGCTCGGCCGACGTGTCCAGCAGCTCCACGCACACCCTCATGGCTGCCGACTGGCGATCACGCTCCACCTCCATTGTAGCGTCTGTAGCTTGACTCACTGTTAGAACTTTTTCTACCATATCGTCCAGTCTGTAAGTAATAAT
Source organism: Glyphodes perspectalis (assembly GCA_951394215.1). Classification (NCBI taxonomy): domain Eukaryota; kingdom Metazoa; phylum Arthropoda; class Insecta; order Lepidoptera; family Crambidae; genus Glyphodes; species Glyphodes perspectalis. The sequence goes on along the minus strand of OX596202.1, from coordinate 12,180,554 downwards.
TCCCAAGTAACACAGATAGCAGTATAAGGTCTTAGTAACAGCAAACCCGGGAGCGATAAGCTTAAAAAGCTGTTGATTAATGTCTGAGTAAACGTGTACTCAGCTCTTATTCAAGCAAATTGGGCACACTTTTAAATGCTTTAATTTGAATAATAGCAATATAAAATCTGAGTAGTAGCAATGTAATTGTCCACATAGCTTAATAACGTCTGAAAAACGGCAGTCGTTACTTATACACAGATGTTTTATCATGTTTATTCAGATAAATATTTGTGGCTGTGATATTCAAAAACTACTCAGCTATAAGCACATTTGTACCACACTATTTCAAACAAAATGTGTGTTTCCTTCAAGAAATTGTTGACATCATTAATATTTATTAAGATATTAATGTGGACGGAATGAATACTTGGAATTGTTAAGTAATTTTTAAAAATACGAGTTTTAGCTATTATACAAGTGAAATAATATTGCGCAAGTAATTTTGTCGTCAATAACGTATGTCCTGTAACTATTGGTTTTACGCGCCGCTTCAATATCGAAGTTTAATGATAGAAATAAGTTAATGTACAAGACAGAAATAAGGCAAAAAAAAACTTTTAGCGTAATTCCTTATTTTAGTGTTTTAAAAGTAATAATTAGTTTATGTATAATACTCGAATTTGTATCTGAATTAATAAAACACATCATTTGATAGCAAAAACAATTCCAAAAACATTTTTTTTTGAGGTTATAATGGCGATTCCTATAAATCTGATTATTAGCTGCTCACGGAGCTGTTTTACCGAGCTGCTGCTGAATAATAGTTTTGACTCGTCACATATTAAGCCTTTATTTGGCAAAGCGCGGTATGGCGGAATAATTTCTGAATAACAGTTGAGTATTTGTTCACATGTTTTATTAAACAGCTTATTAGGGTTCAAAACAGAACAATCAAAAACTAGAATTTCGTGGAAAAATGATTAGGTGATCGATCGAACTTTATTATTTAACTATTATATAATGCAATCATTTCACTTAAATAAAAAAAAAATTATTAAGCAAATGAATTAAAGCTATTTAGGTATACCAATCTAACGTAAAAAGGATGTAAAATATTTTTTTTATTTTGTTTTATTTAGAAAAAAAGCTGTGGTAATCATGTTTTTTTTTTCAACTTACGTACCTATGTCTAGTTTGAGTTAACTACTCGTATGTACTGCATACCTTATTAAAATGCTAAAAAGGGAAAAGAAACGAGGTCTCTTTTGGTTCCCCATCTATTCTAATGATAATGTAGCAGTTTTTCATTGTCTGAAAACAAACGGATATTATACTATACCTACACTAGCTGTGCCAGCGGTGTCACCCGCGTTTATGGTTAATATTATATAGACTATTTCCGTCATACATGATTTCTATGTAACTTTAACCATCAAGGCTGCACACGCGACGGAAGCTTAAAAATGGAGTAACTTCTCCCGTTTTCCCAACATTTCCCGTCACTACTCTGCTCCTATTGATTGTAGCGTGATGAAAGTATACTATCTGCCCAGGAGTATGAAGAATAATTGTACCAAGTTTCGTTAAAATTCGTCGAGTAGTCTTTGTTTCTAAAAAGAACATACAGACATACAGACAGACAGACAGACAGACAGACAAAAATTTTACTGATTGCATTTTTGGCATCAGTATCGATCACTAATCACCCCCTGATAGTTATTTTGAAAATATATTTCATGTACAGAATTGACCTTATAAGTATAGATAAACGGAAACCTAAAACAAAATTAAACCTAGCTAGATAGATTAATTGCCCCCGAAACCCCCTACATACTAAATTTTATGAAAATTCTTGGAGCCGTTTTCGACATGCAGATTACAATATAGATAGGTATACAATAGTTTTTTTATTTAAAGATACGTATTATTAATATCATAATGACACATAATTTGAGTATAGACAAATTCAAAACCTCGGACACAACAAAAGGTAGATTTATACTACCGCATTGAATGTACTACAAATACAAAACGCTAGAATAAAATTATTCGGACCGCGCGTATTTTTGAATTCGTTAATATTCTCATCTGATTCATCTCCACTAGATGTGTAATCATCGTCACCCACACAGTCTGTATATGAAATTGCGGGTACGGAACACTCTTCTATGTACGATCGCACTTGACTGTTAAGGTTAGCTTGACCGCTTTCTTCCACAGCTAGTTTACTAAACACTATGCTGCCTACGCCCAACATACAACAACTAACGTTTAATAAATATCTACAAATAAAGCAATATTCAGCATTCTTCTGTGTAAATACTGTTTAACTAACTTTAAAACTGCTAGTTTCGGTATAAGAATAGAAGTATGTGTAATAGAGTTATAAACTATGTCTACATTTCTTTTATACCAATATAAGCTTAATTAGAACCCAGAAAATACTTTTTATCAGCAGCTGAATAATTCGCAAAATAAAGAACCTTATAAGATTTCAAAATAATATTAAAGCTGTTATTCAGATACAAGCATTTTAAAACCGAATTTTAACATTATTATTCAGCATCTAGTTGCTGAGGGTACTTTATACAGAATATAGCATTTTTAACAGCAATAAGCTTAATAATGTTTGTATAATAGTATTGTACATTACGTTTATTCAACTTGTTATCTTTTAGCTTACTGTTATGCAAATTAAAGCTATGTGAAACTCTGTAAGCTTAGAAACGTTCGTGTAATATTGAGAATAAAAGTTATTACTAAGCCTTAAGAAAGAAGCCGAAATTATACAAATTTTACTAAGCTTAAAAAATTTTAATAGCCGTAATACAACGTTAGTCAGAATTTAGCTATTTCCTTAACTGTAACACAAATGTTACGTAACTATTAACTGTGTTATGAGTCGCATTAGTACTGTTATCATGCTTGTGTGTTACTTGGGACGTATTAAAAATTGTTGTGAAATAGTATTAAAAAATGTGATATAAAAGTAATTCAGGGTTAGATAATATATGTAGGTAAGTACTTACATATTATTAGTAACCTACCTATAATTGAGGAATTGACTATAACCATATTTTAATCAATCAACACTACATAAGTAAATAGACTTTAGTCCAGTATATAGGTACATCGCAAAAGTCATATACCAAAATGTTTAGTTAACTATCTAAACTTCACGTCACTTAGCCCTAGCGGGGTAGGTAGAGAGAACCGAACGACTTAGGGCACGATCCTTACACACCTCAAAATGTTAAACAGTATGAATAAAGCACGTTAATCAAGAAATTACCTACTGTCATGATTCTATTCATCATTATCGACTTAGTTACGCCATATATTTTATCATTAGGTTAAAAAAACATTGGTAGACTTACTTTCGCTTCCTAATTTCAAGGTACAAACAGAAGAACAATGACAAAAGCGCGACAAGGGCCGTATTGATCTGTGGCCATGAAAGATGCTGGCTCAAGACGTGGAACCGGGTGACCCGGACCTTAGGGATTACGTCCCATATCGAGAAGTCTGGTATGAGGAGCGTGAGTGGCAGCGCGAACACCACCACCGCGCCCAACACCACCGTCACATCACATTCAGATTTATCGCTAGACATTAGAATTGGAACTGATTCTGCAAATGTCACGTTAGAAACTTCATTCGTTAAAGTGGAATGTCAGCGGAGTTGTCTATTGACGCTGCTTGACGAGATAATCGCAAAAAGTTTCCAATTATAATTATTTATTTATCAAATTCATATAAGTACCATCACTTCTCATTTCAATATACTTTAACGCATTTTTAGGTCTCATGCCTGACTGACTGTATGATTTTATGATAATCATTTTATCAGCAGCATGCAAAGGTCCAGATAAAAGATTGCTTACTTTTGTTTGATCAACTTAATGACTTGACCTTGTGTTAGACTTATAATATAGTAACATCGCTGGTCTTTAAAATATCGATTGGAATCCTATTTTCAACTATTTAACTTGGTCAACAACTACAGACGTTGTTAAATGCGAACTATAGTTGACAACGATTTTATTTTCGTCACCCATCTGAGTTTAAGCCGCAATAGGAACATTCAGCAACCCCACAAGGGATAGCCAAAACTTATAAAAACGCAAGACATGAATCAAGACGCAGAATAAAACAAGACATCAAAAAACAACGATCATTGTAGAGTTTACGGCGCAAAACTTGCGAGGCAGCAAATGGGCGAGGAGCGGAAGGAGAGTCCGTCACATAGGAGGCATTCGGTCGCGACACTCGCGCGGCATATCAATTTCGACTAGGTACACACAATAAAATTGGACGGTCTCCGGAGAGGGCTTAAACGATTCGCCGTTTTGTCTAAACGAGAGGGGCCCCCCGAGAGGGGCCCAGCTGCGTAATGACCGGAGCAGGAAAAAATTGTCAGCAAGAAAACGCGAGGGTAGTCGGGTTTATGTGCACGCGGCAGCTGGTGGCTGGGCGGCGACGCGCTCCTAACGGCCTCTGCTTACCTCGCAAAACCCGCGCCAATTTTATTTATCGAAAATATAAACCGATTTGCGGAGGGCCCTCGTAAATTCTGAACGGCTGATTTATGGCGGTTACAGAGCGCGCTTAAAACAAAGTTGCGTCTTAAGAAGTTCTCTGTGCAGACTTGATTCTTATAAGGATGACGACTTTACATAAGTATTGTTTTTTCGACAACCACTTAAAGTCAACACCTAAAATCCATCGAAATAGCGGTTATTCGACCCTGACTGCCTCGTTGGTCTAGTGGTAGCATGCGCCGCCCAAGGACCGAGAGGTCCCGGGTTCAAATCCCGGGTCGGGCCAAAAATTTGTGGCTGGGTATTTCAATATCCAAATTACTCAGTAACAGCCCGGAGTCAGGAAGTTGGCGGTTTAATCACCCCCGTGCCTCGGAAAGCACGTTAAGCCGTTGGTCCTGCGCCTAACCTCTTTTCGGTCATGTCGAATTGCCGTCTCACCGGACTATGAGGGTAAAGGAAAGGAATAGAGAGTGCACCTGTGTTAGCGCACACACTTGTGCACTATAATATTTCCTGCGCAGATGGCTAATCCTCGTTGAGATTGGCTGCCGTAACCGATATCGGTTAGGAGGACATTATTATTCGACCCTTATGTTTCACCTAACTACCATTCTTTATCTTTAAAGTTCCATGCAGTTGGTAGGTACATGGGCTAAGCAGGTAAACGAACACGCCAACACTGACAATCTAACGGGCTTAAGGGAGCAAGAACTATGGAGTCGACAAAATTTTTATTTTTATTATAAGTCTAGATCACGGCAAATATTGCTTTTGCAATGAGCGAATTTTCATTTTCACTTAAGTAAATTATTACATTAGCGCTTACGCCACTAAACTCTTGATTTCATACGTAGGTATAATAGATAATATTAAAAACACGTATCTACTGACATAGGTACATAGTAAGCACCTATGCATATTTTTCGATAAAATCTCTCCCATGATGCAAAACAAGTATGTATGTAGGTACTTGCACGCTTACAAGCGAAGCCCCCAGTTCTAATTAAACGCCATTACTAAGAAATTGGTAATCACGCCCCTACTTAACACGTTAATTGAAAAATCAGTAAGTAGTATCGCGTGCTGACAAGCATTTCCGTGGAATTAACAAGCTCAGTTAGGGCTGATCGCCGAACTGGCGAGCGCGGGTAAGGAGACAGGCCACGCGATTCAATTAGCTGATTTGAAGGCTTTTGCGTGATCACCGTCGCCAGCCAACAATGATCACACTCTTTGACTGCCTACCTACCTATTACCACAAAATGTCCGTAGAGGTATCCTATAAGTACATTATAAGGAGTTACCAAACTGAAACTGAAATTTAACTTAATGCCTTGACTTTGTACCTATTAATTTGACATCCGACTCAGTATTCGCTATTATGTATACCTATATATATATATATATAGGTAGGTAAAGGCATAATACATAACTGCGAGCATTTTTAAACTGACGACGTATGTAATCGGCGAAATCATACAAATTTCCTGCGACATATCTACCAGATAACACATGTAGGACATGTGGTTTTATTCCGGACAGTGACACAAGCGTTAACTTTCCTCGTTTTCAACCGCGCACTTTTCTAAGTAGGATTGAACGTCTACTTCAACGGCACGCTCTACGGCTCACGGGCCTAGACGGATTTTTATAAAAAAAAAATACGCGGGGCAAGATTAAAAAAAAATATTTCTGTGTATCAATTTACAAAGTGGATACTGATTGTTGGTGTCGAGATAAAGGGGATTTTTCCTGAAGTCCAAGTTTCCTAAAGATTAAGCATACTTAATATGGGTAAAGCTTACGTCTCTTATTACATTCGTATCGCCTTACCTACTTCAGTTGTTGGTGGCTAAAAGAGCCTCGTGACGGGTTATGTATACGAAACCAAGTAACACCGCGATACCTCGATCCTACCTAACAAACTGACATGAGAACATTAGCCATATGTCCCATCCATCTAATAGCGGTCATTACATCGGGTAGGTAGTTGAACCGAACTCATTCGCCTTATGAAGGGTAAAACACCCGATCAATTTAGTAAATTGATTGCTTCTTTATGACTAAACATAATAAGTGCATAGTAAGATGATTGCTTTACGAACATACTTGTGGGACGTTGACGTTTTTAACCTTAATATTACCTATACTTATTAACCCCAAAATTCGGGGGAAGGCTGTTAAGCGGAAAGTGTAGTCAATCCGAAAATTAATATTCTTTTTTGTTACAAAGCGCTGTAAAATTATGAAGATATAGAATGATTAATATACCTACTTCACATTGACAGGATGGATGGAAGGATGTGTCTTTATTCTTTGCCTACCCCCATGGAAAAAAGGCGTGACAATGTAGGTATGTATGTATGTAAATTTACAGACATGAGTATAATATAAATAAAGCATAGTTTATATCAAGTGATTGATAGGTGAACAACTTTAGATAATACACACGTGCAGCCGAGCTGGTGAGATAAGTTTCTGAACTACCTACATGATCTGTATAATGTTATGATTAGTAATGTTATGTGGATGAATAAATCCAGTCCGTATCTTAAACCCACCTACGTGTTGAACTTGCTAATTTTTGAGAGGGATTGTCTCCATGGACATGAATCCATGAGAAAAAGGAATAGAAATCAGTAGTACCTACGCCTGATTTAGGTAAATAATTGTTATTCTAAATCAATATACCTTTGCTTGCAAAGAGCTGGTTGACATTAAACAAAAAATAATAATTAAGTATACATACTCCAGAATTTAATTACAATTAATATAGCATTTCTAAAATTACACAATAAAATAATCTGTTTTCGAAATATAATGATTTATTCATTTCTAAAAGGCTACAAATATATAAAATATCAGTCACCTTAATACCAATATAAACATCTCGTTAGATATCAATAAATATAAATATATCACAAAAAAACTAGCATTTGCAACAATTTATTGAAAGAACGCTAGTATAGAACAATCCTTATAAATATTGAAGAGAACCTACGATCGAGACGCTGGGGTTGTGTCATAATGCCATTCCCCAATTTAACATATAAAATGTGAATTATTTATTTAAGCTTCATAATTAACGTATAATACAAATTTACTGGCTGTATAGAGGATCGGACACCATCAATTCATTCAACGATTGTTATATCAATTTATCTAAACCATAGATTTTGTTTGAAATACTTATAACATGCAGTTTAACTATTGAATTTAGTGCAATTTAAAACGCAACTTAACAAAAACTTGATAATTAAACCTATTTTCAGACAGAAATCATTGTCCTCTATTACATGAATAGTAGCGTGGTGTTCACCTCACTATTGTAAGTATTCTAAGTAGTCTAAATATGTTACAATGATTCTACCAATATAAAAAAAAACAATGATAACAAATATTACATGCATAGAAGAAAAATATTAAAAACTATTTTGAAACATTTTTGGCAATATGTATCTCAATTCATATTTATAAACTCTTCGTGAGTTTAACTCAATTTTTTGCATCTTTCTTTTATAATTATGTAGTCCTTATAGTACATACTAACACAAATATATTATTTATTCATACAAAACAACTTTTAAAAATTGATATATAAAATTAAAATATAACTAGAAAGAAAACATATTTGGTGCATGTTACTTCAACAAAATGAATTATTATGAACAATGTAATATATTTAATTAATAATTTGGTTACTAAATATTATATACAATTATTTTTAATACAAACTAGTTTAAATAGTTGCCACTTTAAATTAATAGCGGATTTGATAATTATGAAAACTAATAAAAATTACTATACACCTTTTTTCATATACAGATAAAATACAATTTCCCTTACAATCTGGTCATATTTTATGACATTTTATGCAAGTACATTATATACACATACTGTACATACATATATTATACAGCATAATTAATCCATAATTACGAGTTGCCTTACCAATCAATAAATAATAAATTAAATAAAATGTCAATACCAAAAGTAATAGGTACATCCAAATTCGTTATCAATAAATACAAATTGCCAACATTTAATGTTCTAATGCAACAGATGCCAATTTTTTTATCCTTATATACTATAGCTGTTAAAGTGTATGTATAAAAAGTACGCACACTGATTAAATATATTAGGCATAAATTATTCTCACTATCAATGAAGAATTGACAATATTTTCATAAAATTGATACTTGGAAGTAACATATAATATTTTTAATGCAGAACTTCTCGTAAATAGGCAATTCCACATTAAAAGGAAGCAGATATGCATGATGCGTCATGGGGAAACACTGCTTAGGGAAAAGGGCTTTTTGTCCGCAGGGCAGGAATTATGACTGACTGCATGATACTGGCCTATCCAATATTAGATTTCTGTGAATGAGTGACTCAACATGTTGCTAGTTCCCTTTCACTCATACTCTAGGTATTGTGGTCGTATGCGCAGCATATGGCTAATAATAGCATTAGGCACAAATTGTATAGCAACTATTATAAGTTATTACATTATTATAACTATATGGAAGTTTAAAGTACTATACACATTGTATGCAAATAACATCGTAAGATCCGTTAGTTAAGACTAAAATATGTACTAATGTTAACGACATAACACTCTACTTAATGACTAATGAGATTAAAACAATATTAGCTACATATAGTAGTAAAAATTTTAACATTTAAAGCCATTAGTAACAGCAAAATTAATGAGATTATCCAATTGAGCATTAAAAGTAAATATAAATAATACACCGAAAATAACATTTGGTCCATGTAAAGTTGCAGTTGGATACATAATCGTGTACTTATTACTATGACTGTATATAAATACAGGCTATGGATAGCAACTTCGCAACCCAGCCAAACTACTCTTTTAATACATAGCAAATTGTATTGCATCACTCAGATTCACATGGCTTAAGCGAGAAATTATGATGACAATTATTGATGATTATGACCATTACGGTTTACAATGATCTCAATGACATAATTCATAAACGTTTTTACACATAAATACAACATAGAATAATTTATATATTAGAGTTTAAGTTGTCAACGGCTTCCATAAGTTTTTGTGTAGAATCCACATTCATCCCTCGTTTACGGAGATCATTCAACTCTTCAATTAGCTTTGATTTGTCTCTGCCCAGAGTTTCCCTGAAATTTTAATAAAATAAAATAAATTTAATACACAGATATATTATAAAAGTGTTAGAGCTCACACATGCTCCTAACAAAGGCAACATATTTTTTTTTTTGTTTCTACATAATTGCACAAGATAATTCTGACTTACATGATTATTAAATATACTTTGTTTTACTTTGTTAAATATATTTTATTTTAGCCTAAATGGTTTTTTAAATATGCTAATTAAATTTTAATTTAATTTTTATTTACTTAGCTAGTACTTAAATTATTCTTAAATTTACTTACCATATTGAAATGCAAGCATGCAGCAAAGGAGTGTATATAAGTAATAGGTCTGAATCGCTAACAGCTTCATATCGTTTCAAAGCGAGCTGCGCCCACCGTTCAACAGGGCCAGCTAAAGCTCCCCCGCTAGCCTCGGCACAGGCTACAATGCGACACAATGCACCAAGAACTACACGAGACCTGTCGGTATACACCTGGAAACATTAACATAACAATTACATAAATGTACATAATCGCCAATATTATAAATAATACAGTTAGCAGTTTAGAATAACAACAGTAGTTAGTTATGTTATGAATGGTGGATTTTAATTAGAAATTGTGCTATAGATGAAGTCTAGAAATATAAAAAAGGTTTTAAATAAACATGATAGTTACCTTTAAAAATATAAAATGTTATGTATTAGAACAAACAATGTTGTTTATAATATCAGTAATTCAATCCTGCGAGGTTATTCATGTTTTACAAATGACCCTGTTTACTGTACTATATGGATAGTTAATCAACAGGATGCAACAGCAGATTACACAATAACCAGTATGTTATTTCTTCTTGTTAAATAATGGATCTGATTTTACTATTATTACACAATTAATATTTTCATTGTAAGCTAGGCAATAAATTTTGTGCTATCTCGGCACAAATTAAAATAATAAGGTTCCATAGTGTTCCACCAACAGCAGAAATTACCAAAGAAAGTACAATACCTTGTTTAATAATTTGAAACTTGTTTCTAATACAGATAGAGCTTGGTCAAACTTCTTCTCTTCTATAAGTCTTCTCGCTTCCGCCAACTCTATATCCTGTAGAAATGCTATAGTGACCGGTGAATCTCTCAATCTAAAATGCTCTGATATGAGCTTCAGTAACAACTGAAACGCATGAGTCCTTGTAGATATTACATTGGGCTCAAAATTACCAACAACTTTCTGGAAATCACAATGGTATCATTTATCAAACAAACAGTAAGTAGCTATGAATTAATAAACAACAATAATTACTACGACGTAGCCCAGAATCGTTAGTCGGTAAGCTAAAGAGTGATTCATACTGCATACTAGATGGTCTAAATAACTTTCTTTCAAATTATATGATGAAATAAGGAAAATATTTTTATTGTCTAAGATCTTGATTTAAGTTCTATGATAGTAGAGTAAAACTAGATTTGAAAATACGAAAAGTTATTATACTGACACAAAGAACACGCCCATTTGTAATAAAGGAATAAAGTTGAAAGTAAACTTTCTACACACCTTACTCGGAAAAGACACACTGCTCAATAAATCCGGATGTTCCTTTTTCAAACCATTGTACAAGTCCAGGAAATGTGTATATCTTCGCTCCACATTAGCTGGATCTTGATCGCGAGTGGCAGGTTCTTTATAGATAAATCTCACTTGTAACATATATGCTACGAATTTTTTCTCGCTCTCCGTTCCTTCCACGATTCTTGAGCTTGCAATCCTTAATTTTAACATGATTGTTTAATTAAATTCTGTTTTGCAAACTAAGATGTTTTGTACGTGTAAGCAATGCAATTACTTTGTTTGTTAAATTGATGAAATCAACATACATTTGTATACATACATAACAACACACAAGTAAGGATGTGAACTGGAAGGAAGTAGTGATCAAAATGTTTATTATTGAGACTGATTTAAGTAATCGATTAGATTTTTTTTATATAACTCTAATTTTTTTTTTATTTATATTATTAAAAGAATTATACCTGTTCGTGCATTCAGTCATGATAACATGCAGGCAGATATTTTAAATTGCACCAATTATTAATTCATATTCTTTGATTCCTTTTCGTTACTTTTGTTGATAAAATAAAAATATAATACTGGTTTTACTTAGGTAGGTATACTTATTTTTGAATAAAGTTGTCCTCATACATGCTTGCCCCACTTTTTTCATATATTTTAATGAATCGTGTTTTATGTATGTTTATACATATTGAAAAATTAACTAATTTATCGTTTATTTTGTAGTGATTTCACATCATTTGATATTATTGTAATTTTTTTATTTACATGAACATCTACTATTTTATGTCATAATTATTGTTTTATAATCGAATATTATAACGAGTATTTTACCTTCTTTGCATCCCTAGCATAACATGACAGTACATCTGACAGTGACAGTTTCATATAGGTCAGGTGACATTACGATTAGGCAAAGAAAATATGGATTAGACCGCCTTTAAATTCTATATTGAAAATATAATTAGTATGAAATTTAAGCAATAATCATCTTAATACTTATTAAGCCTGTCTAAAACGGTCTGTGATAGAAATACATACAAGTATGGATGAATACAAAATAAAAGCACAAAATGTATTTCTTCTTACTTATTTATTTTAACAATATTTCTTCCAAATATACCTAGCTACCTACTACTGAAGAGTTAGCACGGAAAGAAATCCAGTCTACATCCGAAATAGCTGCATATTTTTTTTTTAATATGATCGGCCCTACCGAAATTTTAACAACACATGCTGATATCGAGAGTAGGCAGTTAGTTGGCACCCACATGTGCTCAAGTATTAATACCTAAATGTTTACCAAGATTAATTAGTCTTAGAAATCATCTCCAAAAAGCATTAGCGATCGATGTCGCCAAAAACAATATCGATGGTAGCTATGAGAACTGCCACGTCAGCAAGCATCAATTTTGGACATAGATGAGCAAGGCCCATTAAATGAGTGTATGAGGATGGCCTTATGAAAACTCGATATGGTTTTGAGGTGCCGTCTGAAACCATATAGACACCCAGCTCTCCCTTCGGACATTCCGTTGCTGTATACGTCGCAGCAGGTGGGACAGGGTACCCCTCCGTACACAGTTTGAAGTGATGTATGAGTGCTTCCATAGAAGTTTTCATTTCCCTACGAGAAGGAAGACTTATCTTAGAGTCGTCCGTTCTCACCTCACCCTCTGGCATAGTATCAATCACTTGGTTAATAATCCTTAAAGATTGGCGTAACTCTTCTAACCTAAGAAGATGGCGATCGTAACTATCTCCAAAAGTGCCTACAGGCACGTCAAAATCATATAGATCGTAACCATCGTATGGTAAAGCAATTCTCAAATCCCACTTCACCCCGGCACATCTTAGCATAGGGCCAGTAAAGCCTAGGCTGATAGCGTCATGGGCAGAAATGACACCGATACCAGCAGTTCTCGCATAGTACAGCCTGTTCCCCGTAGCAACATCTTCGGTTTCATCGCAGCGTTCTCCCATCTTTGAGCACAATTCGTACACGTCGTCCAAAAAACCAATAGGGATATCTTGAGACACCCCTCCCGGGCGAATGTAGGCGCAGTGCACTCGTGCGCCACAGAGCCTTTCAAACAGTTCGTAGATTTTTTCACGTTCCTCGCACATCCAAAAAAATGGGGTGATACCACCCGCGTCAAGGATTGTGCCTGATATGTTCAATAGGTGATTTGCAACTCTACACAGCTCACTGCTCAATACACGAATAGCTTTGGCTCTCGGAGGTGCTTCTATGTCGAGAAGGGTTTCGACGCCTAGGGCAAAAGTCTGTTCGTTAGATAATGTAGAGACATAATCCAAGCGGTCCATGTACGGCAAGCTTTGATTATAATGTTTGTATTCCATTAGTTTCTCTGTTGCGCGATGTAAGAATCCAACATGAGGGTCAGCCCTGAGCACGGTTTCACCATCTAACTCCAGTATGAGACGAAGTACTCCGTGCGCAGCTGGATGTTGTGGCCCAAAGTTGATCCACATGTTCTTCAACTTACGCTCAATAGGTTTTATTTTGGACGAGTAAATCATTTTGTAATATTTCTCCGTTTCAGGTGTTACAAACATAACGGGTGCGTTGAACTGTTTCATGTATTCCGCATCAGGGAACCATCTGTGTCCCCTAACTGGAGTATGAGTTTTAAAGTGCCTAACTCGTACGAAATGCAGTTTAGACGATATTAGTTTTACGTACTGCATTTTTCATCCAAGCTTCTGTAAATAAAATTGTTTACAAAAGTGCTCTTGGTTATTTTGTTCGTCTTGACAGCGATAAATGTCAATAGCCGTCAACATGAACTTCGTTATTTTTTAAATCCTCAGTTTAAATCAAACAAAATAAGGATCCATCTGTACAGTGACCATTCATAGTTACAAGGTAGGTACATGGTACATCGGTCTACGTTACGTATATTACATATGAAGATTTACCCCTATTTTACCACGCTTGTGCTATTTTATAAGACACCTCATATAAGATTATGGTGCCAAAGTAGCCCTGCAATCGTACTACCCTCTTGCCGTAGGTACAGGTACCTACTTATGTTTTACTCAGACTTTTATTTGGTAACGATACAGTAAAGATCCTTTGTTTCTGCACCGAGTCCAGCGACACGGCGAAGTAAAAAATCTCAGTGAAACATGTATATTTTAGAATTTAAAAGTTTAAAACCGGTAAAGGGACCGCGAGACATGAATTGATTATGGGCCTTACTATGTTAATGTGAAAAAGTAGTGACAATTGGCTTGAAACACCATGTTTATTTTAAATAGAGTAGATAACATTTTAAGCCCAAAGAGATTGATATTTACTGGTCATGACTTAGATTATATGAATAATCATTTAGGTACTCAATTAGCTCTCATAAGTTACCGGGGATTATTTAATAAAAATACATAGAAACGGACAAGATGGTTTATTAAATTATAACAGTTCGATCACATATCGAAAACAGGAAATGGCATTTAATATAACTATGCAGTCATTTACAGAGCTACATGACGCAACAAGTAGCAAACATTTCCTTATTTGTAAATTTTTAAATATACATTATATCATGTACCTACCTACATACCTAGATGCAGAAATCGTATGTCATAATATAAGTGCGGGATCCACTCATACGATACAATGCTTTTGTTAGGTCTTTGACTTTGCATATAAAAGCAGGCTTACTAGTATTTATTGCCCCTACTATATTATTATTATATTACTTTTTATGCCGATCCGACACTGGTATTAATATTTTAGTTTCATATAAACGCTTGTAAACATCAAAACCGATGGGATGCGTGGTTAGGCACATGCCTAACCACGCGTCTATACCTACATACTTAGATATACTGGGGTATGTGTCGCCTTATTAGATTCCAATTAGCAACCAGTGTCGGCGTGGTGCCCTGGTATAGGATGCTGACTCTGGCTGAGCGCAGAAAATCCTGAACAGCTCCATGTTTTGGGTCATATAGAGGCACTAAGAAGAGAACGCAGTTTGTCAGAAATAGGCGTTGACAGAAACAAATGCACGAATGCAACAGAGGTTTGCTAATTAGGGTTTAGAGGTTTATACCGCTAGTCCTAACCCATCAGATAAAGCTGCCATCACACCAGCGGCTTTAATACAACTTGGCTTTGAAGAGGCCTCTAGATTCCATAAACATGTGGTGTGGTAAATAAAAAATTATACCTTGATATTATATTTATATTACAAAATAAATTCGTCTAAATATAACAATGTAGGTAAATAAGTAAATATTAAATAAAATAATACACAGATTTAGCAATACCATCTATGTGTACATACGTATAGAATATACTTCATACATACTATACATTTTCCGTAGGAATGTATTATATGTATCTAACCTACCGTTTCGTAAGAAATATTTAAAATAATAAGCACATTACGTTGGTATTTTATTATACATATATAGGTTAACATTTGTATATCATGTAAATACCTAATTTATATAATATACAAATAAAGATACAATAACTAGGTTAACTGGAACTGATAGATAACTGTGTTGTAGTAATTTATTCACGTAACAATGTAGGTAAATGTAGCAATATAACAATAAACTATGACGATAACACATAATAAATAAAAACTGATTAAACATTCATAAATAATTATAAAAATAGATACACGAACTTAATCGTAGTGGAATTATTAGTTCATCTAAAATATGTTATAAATAAGGTATTTTATTCTAATAATGTAAGCGGTTGTTGATAAATAAAGTTCAAAACACACCTTTGCGCACACACACACACACACACGATTACTATATTCTCTCAGGGCCAGATAAAAAAACTATATCCTTACAGTACCTTACAAAGTAATTGCAACACGACAACTTATAAGTCAATAATTATGTGAAAGCCCTTACATTTAGTCATAAGTTTTAACATCAGGGAAATCAAAAAGTTGGCAATGCGATGTTGTAAACCAAAATGATAAAATAAACTTCAATGTAATCAAAATCGAAAATGCAGTTATCAAATACCTAATAATAAGTCATCATCCTCTTGCCCTTCTTCCAGTTCATATGGGGTCGGCGCAGCATGTCTTCCTCTTCTTTAAGTCCCGGTCAGCCGTCATCAAGCGATCCACTCCCATCATCACTCATATCATCTTCCACACAATCCATCCATCTCTTATTTTGCCTGAAAAGTATTTTATATAAATTTTAATTTATTAGAAATATATCTGGGTGAGTAGGAACTAAAAAAATCCTGGCCAGACTATGTTTAATTAAAAATAAAAAAGACTTTTTATTAAATATCATATACACTCATGAGTTTCACGAATAAATTTACTGCATTTTGTCATTAGAGGCGCTATATTTATGATCTTCTGGATATAAATCTGATAACGATATGTACTTGTATGTGATAACGATAATATGCATATGTAGTACATTTCTTAAAATGTTCTCGTTATTTCTGGAAAAAAAATAAAAATGAACAAAATGAACAGTCAAAAAATTTTAATGAAATGAAATTGTAAGAATTATACTCTAAGGATGTTGTTTTACAAAAATGATATTACAATATAACATGAATACAAAAAAAAAAAATTACATACTGAAAAAACTTATTAATTACATAATCATAGTCCGGCCAGGATTTTTTCAGATAACCCACTCGAGATATATTTTTTAAAATTTAAAAATGTTAAAATACTTTTCATCCATTAAATATATGGGTAAAGGTCGTTTAAAGTTCGGATCTTAGACTAATATGGCTACAACCTAATGGCAACGGTAACGATCATAAAACAAAAGTTGTGTTTGGAGTCACTTGTGTCGCTTATCGCTCCGCCCGCGCCACCAGTCTCGCTTACCGCTAGCCCCGTACCTATTTACTGAGGATTCCGCGCTTACACATTCTATCCATTCAACAAATATGAGATTACGAAATTAATTTATTATTTTTTAATTAATATTGCGCAATTAACTGCGCAACGAGAGAGCAATCAGTGATTTGTTAGATTCGTAGATGTTAAGTTAAAAGAAAGGAAGCTCTTTGTATATTTCAGTTGTAAAAGTTACATGTACTTATTTTAAATGTTTTTCATTGCAATTTTATTACGGCCATGTAAATGTAGAATATTTAATATAATATATTTTGATAATATATTTTGAATTAAATGCTGGTCTTAATAACTTTATGGGCAGGGCCGACTTTTGTGTTACCGACGCCATCGACGAGATGTATATGGCGCCTATTTGCGAATCTTCGATGGAACACAAAATTCTTGTTGCCTGACGCTTATCAGCGCTCTGCGTGAAATTCAAAGCGTGACCAGCCAGAAGGGTCTGCTTTAGTGCCCCTGCAGATGTGTCGCCTTGGTTAAAATTTTCCAAATGGGTTACTCAAACATTGTTTTAATCTGTAAGTTAGATTATCAAAAAATATTGAATACGTATTTTTTGTTTTATCTAATACTCGAAAAATTAGAAAGATACTGCGTTTAAAAAATCTGAAATTTATGCTTTACATCACATGGACGGTAAAATTTTACAGACCTAGTGACGTCACACAATACTTTAACGCGCTGTATCTTCATCATTTGAAGTTTGCTGAACAAAATAAAAAATATGTCAGCAATATTTTTTGTAATATCAATAGTGGACTATAAATTTTTTTGAGTAAAATAGCCTATTGCCCGCCCTTAAAGCCAGCACTGTATGTAGGTTAACATAAGTTAAAACTTATGCAACAACTTTTGGTCTAGAGGGAAATACAATATTATTGATAGGTAATAGAAGTACATAGACAGACCTTGGCACACGAGTTCCAAGAGGCCCTGCCTCCTCTTGCGTACGCTCATGTAAAATAAGTATTATATTAAACGATATCATAAGAAACGTGGTACACGTTAAAATTTATCTTATTATATTTAACGCTATCGCAAATGTCATAAATAATGTTATGTACAGATTACGTATTTGTTCGAGATACATGCACGCATACATACAATAGGTACAAGCTTTGTCACATAAATATTCTAAAGCCACGTGTGATTGCATATTGGCCGCAGAAATAAGATATACACACATAGGTAGATATTATTGTTCTATTTTGTGTACTTATCCTTGGACAAACATATGTTAAGCCATTCGTGTATGTAAACATTTTTTTAATAAAATATAGATAATAAATACTTAAATATGGTCGGTGATACTGCAATATCGCGTAACTTACATTTGATCATATGGCCTAATGTTCAATGTTATTTAAGTAAAAGTTAGATCTTATGATTAAGAATTAATTACGAGGTATTGCAGTATCATCGACGATGTCTAACCTACATGGTTCGGCCGAATGAGTAAATAATATAATGAACTTGAGTACTTTATTTGTGCCCGTATTATAATGTTGTATATAGTTGCCTATTGAAAAATAAACAATATCACAACATCAAAAAATATACTTATTTTCAATGCCTCCTATAACGATGAATAATTAATTACATACAAATTAAGCTCGTCCAATAAATGCCCCTAATTTATAATCATCACTTAGTATAAGCGTAAATATTGGTCCTTTACATATAACATCCATTTACTACAGTGCCCCCGAAATAGTACCCTACTTGTATATTTTGAACTCATTGTTTTCAGGTACTTATTGGTATATTAATAATAGTAATACCCAATAACAGTCTTAAGTAGATAAGTTATGTTGTCATTCGTAAAATACCTGAATTCTGAGTTGCTTTGTCACCAAAAAATATTACAACATTTACGCAAGTTTTAACCTACATATGAAAAGGAAGGTATAGAATATTAATACATAGGTAAATTAAGTTGTGATTAGGGGGCACTTTTATAAAATAGGTAATATTATAATATATTAAACCAACGAAGTGACGCAAAATCAAATAATTACTCGAAAACAAAATATAGGTAAGTAAGTATGGCTAAAATAATTAAAACGTGCGTATTCGCACGTTGTAATCATTTTAGCCATACTTAGGTAAGTGTTTTTTAAATTAGATGTATTATCAAAAACAACCGGAACAATGAGGTCATGGGAAAATACACTAATGTTAAATTGTTGATAACAAAGAACACAACGGAAAACAGTGTTGCATAAAAAAATGCTTTTATTTAAACCTTTGTCCAAAATGGGGCCTTGGTTATTTCAATGTAACGCGAGGCCCTCCAAAGCGCGGAGCCCGTAGCATTTTTACCTCCTGCTATATGAGTAATACAGCAATAACAAAAAAATATGTTATTTATAGCCACATGTTAATTGTTGGTGCTAAGAATGTTTACGCATACTTACCTACATACATCATGCACTTTTTGCAATAACAAAATGCCAAATTGAGTAATCGTAAGTTTTGCGCCACCTGTTATAAGGTAAGATCTACAACCGATTATTAATTTAACTATCAGCTAATTTATCTGAAGATTCTATGTAGTTACACGAGCAGAGTTTCTGGAGGAACCTTAATACGCATGCGGAGGAGGCATGGTAGCTGTCTGGCTTGGTTTTCCACTTCACGCAGAGGTAGTACACTGGTACGCCGGAGAAGAGGATGGCGAGTCCGATGGCCGTGTCTTTGGGTTGCGTGATAGCAGGAATGATGACGAGGCAGGCGATAGCCAGGAGGAAAATGAAGGGAATCGCCAGATGCACCTAAGATTAATAATTATGTGATTAAAGGTATGGTCTAATTTTCTTTGTTATAATGTGTGCTTCATTAAAGCAATAACAGTTACTAATGCCTTATTATATTATTAATAATTAAAATATCACCTCTCGAAATGCATTATAAATATTTTAATTTTGGTACATTGTTCTGAAGAATAGAACAGTAATTTTTTTCCAAAAAATTATCTAGCTAGCTAGCTAAGCGCACATAGGCTATATATTATCCAAGTAAGATATACCTAAGTCGAATAATAAATAAATTATCCAGACTTACACATCAATTCTCTAGATTCAAACTGAGCATAAACATATATGCTGTGGATGAATGCTGTGCTATGGATACTAGGTAATGGATACACATTTACTTAAGTTGTTGTGTGTTTTTTTGTAAGGCAGCAATTTGATTTACCTTTATAGGGCGCGGAATGTCAGGCTTGACACGCCTTAACCACAACATGCCCACCACAGACGCGCCCACAGACAGCCACAGGGTTTGGGAGAAATAGTTGATCAGCTGGACCACGTTGCTGGTCGTCAGCATGAGCAGGGAGAAGAAGCACTGGAAATAATATGCAGCAATCGGTGAGAGATTGTTATATTCTTTAATCTATATAAATAAAACAAAGTCGTGTTTGTTACACCACTTATAAGTCGAGAACGGCTGAACCGATTTACGTTGTTTTTGATTTGTTGGATTTGTCTTCGTCCAGAATAACAGAATAACTATTAAAAACATTGAAAAATTTACGATAAAACAAAATAAAAGCAAAAGTATTTTCTCATATAAAACGGTGGGATTCGTATCTGTCAATGTTAAATGTCAATCGACAAATCAATGTCAATTTTCATTTACTGGGCGATACGAAGTTCGCCGGGACAGCTAGTTAATAATAATTACTAATTTGGCCCTATTATCTCTATCCAATATAAAAAATAATGTCAAATACGATAAAACTAGGTCCAACTAATCAACGACATACCTTCTTGAATATTGCAGATGAGCTAACAGCATTGTCTTAATTTTTTAGATCACTTTTAAATACTTATAACCAAAAGCTTTTTCAATAGATGTTAGGTACCGGGGAAAATCTGGCCCTTATGTATGAAAGAGCACATAGCTTATGTACTTAATGTAAATATGTGCGATACATTGATATTTCCAATTTCTCCCAATTTGCTCTCTATTAGACTTGATCACATTACCACTCTATCGGTTATATACTGATGTTAAATACTCACGGTGAATATAAGCGAGGGAATCGGCGTTTGCTTCTTAACATGGAAGAGCGTGAAGAAGGCGGGCATGTGTCCCTCCTGCGCGCCGGTCGCGAACAGCCGCGCCGACGTGAACAGCACGCCGTTCACGCCGCCGAACGTAGACAGGGCGACGAACAGCGGGATCACCCACCGCCAGCCGCCGAATAGCCGGTCACCGAACACCTGAAACCATATTACTTACATAGAGTTTTGTAGCATAATTCATTACGTCACGCCTTTATTCCCAAGCTGGTGGCAGACTTCACATCCAGGGCGACCCGTCCATAGGGCGCCTTATTTTTAGTGGCGCAGATCCTTAACGTGGACGCGGTGCCATTTGCACCAAACGCGCCTGGTGCGTGTTTTTTTAAGATAGGGCTGCAAATTGCTCTCGCGGCACTAATCACATTCTTCCATTTGCTATGATCCTGACTGACCTTTAACTTTTACCTTATTAATTAATAAGTCTTTTATGACCATCGGCTGAGGGTGATGTAATATAATAAGCCATTATATAATTTAAAACACACTAACCCTTGCTTCATACATAATACATTCGTTCTTGCTTTATATTATTTTTGTAATTATTATTAACTTTGACACCATAAATAATAATGTCAAAAACATTCATCAGGAATAAAATCAATGTTAACAGACGGTTAGAAAAACCAAGCTTGACTTTCCAAATGTACCTAACTACTTTAACGACCTAAGGATAGTAGTTCCCGATCCAATAACACTCAGTGTAATTACCTATATTGACACTTAATGCATATCTTTATTGTTAAATATGGAAATTATGAGATAATTTTATAATTAACCAAGTTGTTGCCCGAAGATTAAAGTTCAGTTGATAATTTTGACCCGTAAAATATAATTTTACAGGTCAAACTTATCAGCCAGTTTAATCAAAGGGTCAGTGAAAAACATATTTATAAATAGATATTAAATTAAAAAACCCGGAATAGTGTCTAAGTACTATAATATTATAAACTATACTTATTTTATGATGTTACGCAACAACGCGACGTCCAATAAGGAAAATAATAACTTGTAAGTGCAGAAAAAATATAGGTGGCACTAGTAAGTATTTCTGTGGTCTGTGGGTGGCACAATCAATAACTGTGGATTTTTTTGGTTTCTGTCTAACTTACATACCTAACTACCATAGAGGTAACTTCAAAATAGATGATTAAAAATATAATTGTCTTAGGCTCGAAGAGAAAATGTATACCTACATAACTATTAAGTTTTCTCTAGCCCATAAATCACAAGTACAATTACATACATACACACATAACATTACGCCTATAATCCCCAAAGGGGTAGGCAAAGTCAAAGGGCCAGCTGGCCCCTTTAACCACATCCAGCCAAAAATAAAACCGAGCTGGGTTAGACGAAAAATTTCGAAAAAGTTACAAGTGGCTACTTATTCGCCTAGACCAGTGCTTCTCAAACTTTTTATGCTATGGAACCCTTTTAGGTATTATATTTAGTATCAGCATTGGACCCGTGCAAAGCCGGGGCGGGTCGCTAGTATAATAATATAATAAACAATACCTAAACCCCAAGTCACTATGCACCAGATTGTCTCGTGCCTATTTACTTCTAACTTAATTATATACTAAAAAGAAGAAAAATCACACGGAGGGAAACGACTTTGGACTGGATGGAACTCTTACTCACCACGGCTACGGCGGAGCTGGCTATCATTTCACTCTTGGACACCACGGCGAAGTACGCCAAGTTCGCCATCACATAGATGATGGTTACCATAGGCATGGCGATCCAAATCGCACGCGGTAAGTTCCTGAAATTTTACGGAAAATGGTTAGAAATAAACGATGACGTTATAAACGGAAGTCATTAATCATTGAATTCGATATCTGTAACAGCGTATGTTGGCGGTTCTAAATTTTTTAACGCGAGGTATAGGAATTATAATAAAAATATTATTTTTTTGCTTATCCAAATTCAGTCCTTCAGAGTGAGAAGTATATCTTGGACAGATTCCAAAAAGAATCTAAGCCGCGGTATCTGATATTCTGATTTGAATTTAACTTTTTAGTTTGACTGGTAAGTTTACCAACAACTATAATAAAGTAAATTTAAAAAGAGTAGTCAATACGGCGGTTGATTTCCGAAACGCACATACACCATTACATTTTAGGGACATAACATTTAAGGCACTAAATTAGAACGTCCCTCTTAATCTATACTTAGAATAAATCTGTAGAGAGGTCAATTCTGTACATGAAATATATTTTCAAAATAACTATTGTCTGTATGTTCCCTATAGAAACAAAAACTACTCGACGGATTTTAACGAAACTTGGTACAATTATTCTTCATACTCCTGGGCAGGTTATAGTATACTTTTCATCACGCTACAATCAATAGGAGCAGAGTAGTGAAGGGAAATGTTGGGAAAACGGAGGAAGTCTTAGCCTTAATGGTTAAAGTTAAATAGAAATCATGTAGCTATGACGGAAATAGTCTTTATAATATTAACCAAAAACGCGGGTGACACCGCTGGCACAGCTAGTAAAAAATAAGAATGTAGCATCGCTGCTTTAAAATATTACGGCAGAGCCGCTGGAAAAGTCTAGAATGAAAATACATATTTATGTTGGGCACATAATATCATTGACCGTGCGCTACCTCTACGAGTAGAAGCAACGAGAAGGGAAAGGCATGACAGGTTTCGCAGACCTTCGTAATAACTAGAACAAAATTCTTGAACACGAATTCTAAAATTGTATTTATTGCAAAGTAATACAAAGTAGGTGATTGTGTTCTAATGTAGGTACCAAAAAAAACTATGTAAGTCACGGTCACACAAAAGTTGACAATATCTGCAATAATGCATAGAAGCAAACAGCACTATAAAATATAAATAACATTTTTACATAACTATAATACATAGATATAGATGAATAAATAAAATCCGATTTATTACGCGATTAAATAATAAATCTAATAAATATTAATTAATTAAATTCATTTATTCAGACAGCATGATCCAGAGTAGAAAATTACTTAGATAGGTAAGTACCCTATTAATATTTCTCAGCCAAAGTATTTTACACTGTTATGGTAATATTTTAATTTTATTCGGGTTTTCACACACAATTAGGTTCCCCCTAATGTTGAGACCATACCTTAGGAAGCGCTACCTAAAAAAATATGTATATTATTGTGAGGCCTCGTGTTTATCAGTTTTAGCACCAGTAAAAACTTGATCACCAAAACGTGTTCGTATAAAAACATGTTTATGTTGCGTAATCAAATAAATTTATCGCAGCGGGTTAAAAATATCTACTGGTATTAAGCGGAGGTTAATTGAATTTCTAGTTATCGCACCGAGTTACGAGAATGCTCCTCTCAATATTCCCGCTCATCTTTATGTAAGAGGATTCCATGAATAATGTATGTAATAGGGTGAGTGTAAAAGCTTTCTACGACTCCCATGTACTCACCCACTTACTTTGAAAATAGAAATGAATCGACCTTTTATTCCTTTCTTACTTTAATTATTACTCCTCGATATCTATTACATGCTTCTGAATTATGTAGTAGTATCTGTCTCCGGCTTTTTGGGTTCCTCTTTTACTATAGTTTTGTAGGATTATTTCTGTACCGTTCGGGTTGTTACCAATGTCCAATATTCATGTATTTTTAAGAAATAGCAATTTAATAGATACATTTTCGGTCATATACCTACCTAATCTTATGAGAGTAAACCCATTGAGTAATTGCTATCGATTTCTTCTTATTTAAAACACTGGTTGTTAATTAATATTTTGTTATTCAAAAATAAATTTTAGTCTTTGTAAACTATTGATGGTCTGCAGGTCCCTATTTGGAAACCATTGCTGGTTTATTATATTTACACTAATTAACAATTCGTTTATAAGCTATATTAGAGATTTAATTATAATGCATATGAGGCCACCGCCAAATAGCAATTAGGATTTTGTTATGTTATTTTGCATGGAAACCCAGAAAACTTGTTATAAGCGACCCTCTCTAGACTATTCGAGTAATAAAGACGCACGGACTGTCAATAATATTTCCCGTTTTATTACATGAAGCACGTGCCGGCATTTATTTTCATATCCAACAAATCATTTCACTCCAAGAGTGCGGTTTGCCGGGTAATATCGCAGACGGTGACGCTATTATCTGCCACTAGCGACCGCCCTGACTCCGCACGCGTAGTTCGATTCAATTACTAACTAGTTTCTGCCCACGGCATTGCTCGCGTAGTACATCGATGAAACATAGCATAGTTATGCTAATGTACAGCTATACTATTGTATCATTAAAATACATGCAGTACTTTTTTGCGTGGAAGAGTAGCAAGCATACATATATAAATAAATAAACAAATATCCGACAACATCACATACATTGATATGACTCCAAGGTAAGTAGCTTAAGCACTTGTGTTACGAATATCAGAATCAACAGTGGTATTACAAATATACACTAAAATATTGGGTATTAACACCCAGACACAGAACAAACACAAGTATTCATCACACGAATGTTTGTCCTGAGTGGGGATTGAACCCACAACTCTTGATGCATGGGGCAGGGTCACAACCGAATGCGCCATCGAGCCATTCACATGCATCCATTAGTAAGATGTTTTAAATATTATCTTTTTCCAGAGTTAGGACTGCTCGCGTAAATGTTGATTTACCTGTCGCTCGAAAACACACATTTTTTCTAGAAGAAACGCACTTTAATACTTTTACTATATCCCTGACAACGAATAAGTCTGCGAACAAGATAATTACGTTTGAGCACTTTCGCATTTATAACACTAGATAAGGTTACTTTAATTTGATTTCAATTTCATAAGAATATTCAATTAACTTCATTAAATTAAAGGCTCAACTATATTTAATATTTATACTGATATTCTTGGAAATTTCATTGGATAATAAGGCGAAGATACAAAAAACGTAATACTTTTTAAACATGAAAAACCTGTCATTATTCAATTCATTTACTCGCCGGCTACACTTACATATTTGCTCATCCCTCACTGATTCCAAGTCAAACAAGTCCCAGGCATCTTTTCGATCTGTTTGCTGGATGCTCGTAGAAACCACTTCTAAAGGATTACGATCTTTTTAAATGTCCCACACATTTAACGCAAGATAGATTGAAAAGCAAAAAAAATAAGTTAAGTTAGCAACCCAATAGTTGAATTGAGGCCTGTACTTAGCAGTGAACATAGACTGAAGATTTTTTTTTAAGATAACTCCCTATTTAGTCATAAGAGATAGCATCTATACTTTTAATAAATCTGTAGAGAGGTCAATTCTGTACATAAAATATATTTTCAAAATAACTATCAGGGGGTGATTAGTGATCGATACTGATGCCAAAAATGCAATCAGTAAAATTTTTGACTGTCTGTCTGTATGTTCCTTATAGAAACAAAAACTACTCGACGGATTTTAACGAAACTTGGTACAATTATTCTTCATAGTCCTGGGCAGGTTATAGTATACTTTTCATCACGCTACAATCAATAGGAGCAGAGTAGTGAAGGGAAATGTTGGGAAAACGGGAGAAGTTACTCCATTTTTTAAGCTTCCGTCGCGTGTGCAGCCTTAATGGTTAAAGTTACATAGAAATCATGTATGACGGAAATAGTCTTTATAATATTAACCATAAACGCGGGTGACACCGCTGGCACAGCTAGTTAATTACTATGTGCCATATCACTTGTAGGAACTAAACGAATTGTATAATTACTTAAATAATGGCCAGTTGTAAACCAAGAAATACTTATTCATAGCTACAGGTACGGTCAGCACATAGCGTTTGGATAAAATTTGGCAAACTATTTAGTCTTGACCTAGATTCATTCTAAGGCCACTTGTTATTTTAGGATAATGAACTATTCACGAAGGACGTGTGAAAAGAAAATTGCTAAAATAGCCAATGTTAAATTAGAACATGTTCCTTTTTTTTTTCAATTGTATTTTAGCAAATAATTTAATTTAAGTAGGGTTATTTTTTAATTTTAATTTTAACAACATTGGACTCTGGTTTTGAGAATTGTGCCCTAGATTCATATTTTTTTATGAGGAGCGGCGGTAGTTTAATGATAAGGACACGCGCCTCTTAACCAAGGGGTGCGGGATCAAACCCGGGCATGTATCTCTAAATTTTGAGCTCTATGTAAGTACGTATTTATACAACTAGCTCGGCGATGAGGGAAAACATCGTGATGAAACCTGTACATTCCAACAACTATGGATGTGTCCCGACTAAGCACGGGACTAGAGATCGCAAACCGGGCCCGGCCGGTTTGGCGGCGAATGATACCGGACCCGGCTGGGTTGAAAAAAACATACCGGGTTGCAATCTCAACACGGGATATAACGCTTAGAAGGATGATTCATATTTTTTAAGTACACAATTACTTGTCAATTTTATAAAATATTACCCTGTTTGATACTCAAATAAACTGAAAAAGCCATTTTACCAATATTAGACTTTTGGGATTAATAATTGGAAATTGTATAGATACTACTGCAGCAAACTGATTGTAAATCCATTAATTTCGCAATAAAGATTAACAGCGTCGCCACAGCTTTCTTAAATTGAATATTTTTATGACATGGCTTTCCACAATCGCAACCAAAAGTCCAGACGCTCATTATCAAGTCATTAGACGATTTGTATTAATTATGGTAAACCAGAAACGTGATACATAATATTATAAAACTAAATTAGGTAGGTATAATATAAATTTATGTTTACACGTAGGTATAGCAGATTGTTCATATTATGTAATTTATAAAGACAAAATCGCATCAAACATTTAAGTAATCTTGAAAGTAATCATTTTTAACGGAGTTAGTAGTTAATAATCATTTAGATAATCTATAAACTATATTATGAATCGGTTTGGCTAGGCTAGAACGTTGACACTATATGCATAATAATTACTATTGAACATATACGTACAATGTACATGAATTGTAGCACTGAACAGACAAATGTTACAGTTATTTACGTCTCTTTAAAAACATAGCAACTATCTATTTCAATAACATACCTATAATAGAATAAGTAATAAATTCCAGTTTACATTTCAGGCTTCATTAATACATAGGTTGTCTATAAAGCATTTGTTTATAGTTAATTATAATTTAAATATAAATTTTAACGATTTTGTGATAAATGAAATAAAGAACTTAATTATTTCAATATGAATAGCTATAATTAACCTCTCGCGTTTGTAACTTACATTATCTAATAATAATTTTTCGTTTTAATAAGTAAGTACATCTTTCGCCCTCGGCTGTACCTACACGCAGTAAATACGTACATATATGTATTGGAAGTAGGTAGGTACCTTAGTTACTCTCCGGTTTTAATTTATGAATTTTAGTCCTTCATTAATTACAAAAAACATTGATATCTAAATCAACAAGATTACTATTATTAACGATCAAAAATCGTTTAATCGAATTAAAATACAAAACGTCTCCAGATCTAGAACCAACGGACCCAAGACCTAAACCGGTTCTTAAACTCTAAAATCATAAGTAGTAAGTAAACTTAAAAATAACTCGTAAGTGAGTTAAGTGATTTAACGTTATGACTCAAAACTCGATATCTTGGAATTTGTAATGGTAAAAAGATAACATCCGCGATAATGGAACGTGCTACCAGAGACGCAGACGTGTTTACGTACAACGAAGCCTATTACGAGGACCTGCGATTTATCGGGCTAAAGATAAAGTTACATTATTCAGAGATAATATCATAGTAGTATCGTAAAAAGGTCACAGTAGGGTCGTACGTCGAACAAGTATCCGCACGGTGACAGTAAAAAAAAGGTAATTGATATTTTATTTACAAATCGCAACCGTTCTGATTTATAACACAGCATAAATACGACGTGAATAACCGAATTGTTGGCAGCGGTAATTAAAAATTATGATTTTTACAGTTACACGGTACCTCAGAATTTGTAAGTATTCTACACTAATTTCAACTGTAGGTATACCTTTCTTTACGTTTGACAATGGTAGATATTAATAAAAAAACATAATAACATGTTTGATGCGATTTCTGGCAATAAAAGACATTCTATTCTATTCTATTCTAAACAGGCAGATAGAAAACGACGTAATCCTATGTAAGATATACTTAGGTATAATAATGTACTAAGTATGGATCCGAATGGTTGATATTCAAATAGGCTGGTTGACTAAATTTTAAAACATGGTTAATTATATACCTTAATATAAATTTTACCCCATAAAACCTTTATTTTAAACAAAAAACAATATTTTAAATATTTCAATTTCCCAAAAAACAAATATTATTCTACTCACACACAATGTCATAATCGTAAATGTATGCAAAGCTATTTGTGGTTTTAAATTGTGATTGCCTATATTATCTAATTAAATTAACATTACAACGATATGTCATAATTATTTAATAAAACATGCAATATACATTGCTTACTAATATCTATGTAACTGTACTCTATCACACTAAATTGGAATAAATTCGTTCTATATGCAAGTACTACCAAAGTAAACATTAATGACAATACCAGACTGGTCATTACAGAATCATTACGCTACACTATTTAATATCAAAACAAACTTGGTTATCCCTATACAGCCAAAAAATATACACCTAAAGTAGATATGTAACAGTTCAACCAGTTAAAGCCTTATATTTTTAGCTGAATGTGGTTAAAGGGGCCTGCTGCCCCTTTGACTCTGCCTACCCTTCGGGGATTATGTATGTATGTATACCAGTTAAATTGCACGGCTAGTCGTTTCGTTACACGACGTTTTTCAATTAGTCTTATAGTTGAATAATTAGGGCATTAATATAAAATTTATAGTAAAAAGTGTTATTATGCAATAATACATTTGAAAAATAAAATAAAAAGTTTAAAAGAGAAATTGCGCAAATTTAAATTCATCATCAAGGCAATTTTATTGTGATTTGATCGATATTTTGCCATTTTAAGTGATTAATAAAAATATATATATCATTTCCCTGTTTTCTTTTGCCACTGACTGTTTGAACTTTGTAATTTATATAATACAGGTGATAAAGGTAAATTCAAAATTAATTTGAATTTAATACATCTCGATCCTAGATGAACTGGGAGAAGGGCAAGAGAATGATCAATCGAAGAATGTAACAAGCAATGAGTTTCTGTATTCCTATAAATACAATATATGATGGTCACCATAGTAAATTGGCATTTAACCAGTTTGCTTCCTGAGTGTAGTCTAGCCGTTCTGTTGAACGTTGTTTCTGCCACTCAGCTAATCGACATGTACCTACACGCGTTTTTAAATTAAACGGCTAGCCAGCGAACTGCAGTATAACTAGATAACAATAATAATATCTAAACAATAACATGCATGTTATATACTCACTTATAAGGATCCTGTAGTTCTTCGGTTACGAAGTTGAGATAATTCCACCCGCCGAAAGCGAACAGTCCAGAATAAAATGCCAGGGCGACGTTACCAGCCTTGTAGTTACCATCAAATGGATTTTCGAAATTCTCCGTATGACCTAATGGTAAGAAAAATAACAGATAAGTAAAGATGTTTTTATGTTACTATAAAACATACTAAGAAATTACATTGAAGTTGTGTAATTTTCTTATTCATTACTAACTAGTATTTTTTAAATATCAGACAACTTTACATCTATGTATTAATCAACCAGCACTTGAAAAAAAAACTTAGACCGGTAATTTATTTTTGTCATTTACCAACGAGTTAAGAATTCTTGTTCTAAAATTGGCTATTTGGTATAATTTTAGAATTATAAATGATGTCAAATATGTACCTAAGTAATCTATTACTTACGAGTAAATTACATTACTTATGTATCTAGAGATTTACATTACATTTGACTTCAAGAAAATATGCATGAATAATAATGTCATACTCAATAATATTATATGTAATTGGTCATTTGTCCCATGTTGGTCTGGGACTTTAAAATAATGTGCCAACTGTGTTTCTTGCCTAGCATGCCGTAAAAGGCGACTAATGGTAAATGGGGTTTTGGGTATGTGATTGTGTAGGCGACGAGCCACTTGTTACTACATTTTGACGAATTGCCATCTAACCCAGTTTTATTTTTAGCTAAATTTTATTGAAGGGGCCTGCTGCCCTTGACTCTGCCTACCCCTTCGGGGATTGTGGGCGTGATGTTGTGTGTGTGTATGTGTATGTATCTACTCTATTATATTTGGAAATTGTAATACATACAATATGACCACTAACAACGCTGTCAAATGCTCTTTATCTACTATGCTTCCTGTTAAGATATAATGAGAGAGAAATCTATAATTAGCTAATACGTATACTTACTTGTTGTGGGTCAAAGAAAGTGAGTTTATTCACACGCTTGTCACTACGTCGTACCTACATCAACTATAGAACCAGTTCGTACTTAGAGAGCCAGTTATTATCATAGATATAATTTATTCTCGACGCAATACATACGTCCTACATAGTTGGCCGTGAAAACACTGTCCAGTAAATTACATATAACTACGGTCTTTTGACTTTCTTAGTAATGTGTATTCAATAAATCATTTAATGTATCTTTATCGATGTCATTCTGCAGAGTTCGCATAGAGATAAGTATGATAGCACAAGAAGAACAGAGACGATGTTATTTATTAATATCAATTAAACGAATGGAACTATGTTTATTCGTATAAATAGTTTCATTAAATCATTCACAATTCACAGTATCTAAAATATACACTGTGCTACAGAATTTATTTTATTCAATAGCAACGTCGCGTCGTGTCCAAGCGCCGTCAATATGACGTTAACACTTAGGTACATATAAAATACAATTCGAATCAAAACGATATCGAAAACGGGACAAGTGCCAGTCGCGTCAGGTTTTGTCACAAAGTTATATTCAAATACAAATATAAGTTTATAATTACGATCAAAATTGTGAATATAATGCCTACGAACCATTTTCAGGTTTTTCGTTTCATTGTACCTAATTTATTTCTTGCCAAATCTTCAAGGTAAAGAAAGTCCAAGCTATTGGTTTCAAATTATTTACATTAAATATTATATAGACTGCGTTCGGAATGATGATGTAAGAAAGAGAGTTGGTCTGAAGGACAGCGTCGGAGTCAAGGTAAGAAGAGGCATGCTCCGGTGGTTCGGACATGTGGAAAGAATGGATGACGAAAGATTGACTAAACAGATATACAATGCGAATGTGGAAGGATGTAGGAGCCGCGGAAGGCCCAGGCTCACCTACCACGACCAGATTGGTCGTGTATTAAAAGAAGGTGATGTTAGGAGTCATAAAAATCGTAGAGCTTGTATGAAAAGGATTATGAATGTTGAAGAGGCGAGTGAGGTGTGTAAGGATCGTGCCATATGGCGTTCGGTTCTCTCTGCCTACCCCGCTAGTAGCCCGGGAAGTGGCGTGAAGTTTAGTTAGTTTTAGTTAGTTAAATATTATATAGCCTTTATTTGTATCGCGTATACTTAGAAGAATTACTTTACAACTCCTAACAACGTTAAACTTTATACAAGTAGGTATTCATTTAAACTTGAAACGCTACTGTTTCTTATAAAAAAAGTTATTTCCAAACGGACAATTATGGCCAACGTAGCGATTATATCTATAAGGACTCCGTCCCTCCTTTTGAAGTGTTCTCCAATATGGGCAAACGAATACGCTTATGCTATGGCTTATGCATAATCGTATCCATTTTTATGATTGTGTATGTCAATAATATGTATTAACATACACAATCATAGAAAGCGTCAAATTGTGACGCAGATACGGTCTATCTGAGTCAGTGTCGGACTAAGTCCGTCAGAGGGCCGGTGCGGTAATGCTGAATGGGGCCCCTGGTATGGACACGAGCAGTGTTGTCTACTCGAAATTTATAAGTTTACGGGGGGTAATCAATATACAGTGGACCCCCGATAATCCGGCCCCTGGCTTATCCGGCACCCCCCGTAATCCGACATGGTCTATTATTTATTATGTATTGAGTATATTATTTTAAATCTTCGCTAATGCATGGTTGAACAAGTTATAACTTGTACGCACCACCACTATTGTGCTCGACGCGTAGAGTATTGTTTTGATTCTGATTGCTTAGTTTGAATTTGACTACATGTGATGAAGATAGCGGTGCGGTCTAGCGTGTGTTCATCGTTAAGTGTTTATTCATTGTGTATTACGTAATCGTACCTAGTAATGTCGTCACAACCTCAGAAGCGAATGCACAAAACAGGACTATAGGAGGTCTTAGGCTGTACTCTATAATCCGACA
The DNA here is from genome assembly GCA_951394215.1 of Glyphodes perspectalis. Classification (NCBI taxonomy): domain Eukaryota; kingdom Metazoa; phylum Arthropoda; class Insecta; order Lepidoptera; family Crambidae; genus Glyphodes; species Glyphodes perspectalis. Next base: position 12,147,024 of record OX596202.1, on the reverse strand, counting down.
AATTCGTTAATCCGACACTGCCCTGCAAACTGTTTGTCGGATTACCGGGGGTCCACTGTATCTTTATTTATTAGGTATGTAGACATTTTTCAAATTTTTCTCGATGAGGATTTAATCACGGGAACATGGAGGAATTTGGAGGCCCCCTAGGGCCATAGGGTCCACCCCTCCCAGTCTCCGGTTAGTCCGCCACAGACTGAGTCACAATTTGAAGCTTTTTTATGAACGCTTCTTTTAATACCTCGAAGTATGTATTTTAGTTCTTTTGTTGTTATTGCTTTAATGAATACATACTTACATACATACATAACATCATCCCCGAAGGGGTAGGCGGAGTCAAATACTTATTAATAAATTACCTATGCCTATGTAGTAGATGCCGGAGATGATGATCACCACCAGAGCTAGGAGTTTGGAAGTCGTGAAGACGTCTTGAATTCGCATCGTCCAGCGCACACTCAGGCAATTTACTGCCGTCAAAATACCTGTAGGAAAAACATAAAATTAAAAATACTGCCTCGGGTCCTACTAGTGTAGTAGGACACATATGTATACCGATTATTTTATTCTACATTAGGTAGATAATATAAAAAAAAACTTTAGAAACATAGAAAAGTGCCATTATTGTCTTGTTTTCTTAGGGACCATAGGCCATAGGTGTCCGAAATCCCTCTGAAAGGGTGAATGGTAAGTGCGTAACACATTCCTTTGGTCAACAAAACAAGCTTAATGAGGCCTAAGTTTGACAAAACAAGAGAAAATATTTTGATATCATGTTTTTGAACCATAATTATTTTGTTTGGGCTATTAACGACGAACAACCTATTACTAAATTAAATAATATCATATATACAAACTTGTGGAAATTATTTTATTAATATATTTTTATGTACCAATCAACACCACTTGTCTAGTAACTACATTATTAAAAATTTTGACCAAAATTGCACGTAAATTTTTTTTTATTGTTTCTTATAATCGAACAAATACACCTTAAAGTCGACATACTTATGTACATGATTACATAACATCATCGACCTAATTTGTTGTACTAACAAAGACTTGATTCCCCGAGCGGATTGCGCGCATGCATGGTATCTAGGCAATGTGGACTAGATAAGATAAATCTGTATTATAAGTCACTCAAACCTCAAAAAAAGCTCAATACAAGTATACTTTTTGAATGGCTCGATCGCGCATTAGGTAGTGAACCTGCCCCATCCGCCAAGAGTTGTGGGTTTGATTCCCACCCAGGACAAACATTCGTATGATGAATACTGGTGTTTGATTTGTGTCTGGGTGTTTATATCAAATATTTATTTAAGTATATATTTTTAATACCAGTGTTCTGATTCTGATATCCGTAACAGTGTTTACCTCGGAGGCAGATCAATGTATGTAGGTAATGTAGTCGAATATTTACGTAATTATAAGTACTTATAAAAAACGTGGTTTTAAAGTTTTCGTGTCGTATCCATCGTAGCTAAAATGCGAGATCAAATGGCCATGACATAATGACTGACAAACCACTTCGTGCTACCTTGCTTGCTGTTCGTGTAACGTCGACGTTTTTGCTATAATCACTATTAAACGAGGGATAAGCTTTTAATGTAGACTAACTGTGCCAGCGGTGTCACCCGTGTTCATGGTTAATAGTATAAAGACTATTTCCGTCATACATGATTTCTATGTCAGTAACTTTAACCATTAAGGCTGCACACGCGACGGAAGCTTAAATTAAATTTTAACAAAAATAAAAACCGACTTCAAAAAACCCTGCAAAAAATGTTTATAAAAAAACACAAGTAAAAACTGCCTTAATAGCTATTTAAATGTCCAAACACTAAAAAGTATAAAATAAATTCTATCGACTGCTACGATGAAAGTATTAATCTTTAACACGTATTTAAATATTTACAATAATCAGTTAGTTTTGGAGTCGGTGCCAGCGCGCGTAATTATATTATTTTATTTCGGAATTTGCAATTATTTGGTTCCTTGGTGAAGGGTGGTAAAATAGGTTTTGAATATACAAAATCAATAGTAAGTTAATACTCATATTTTAACTAATTTGTTTCATATTGTTATTAGTAAGGTAATTTGTTATTAAGTGTCTACTTTTTTTTTAGTTTGGCTGGCACCGACTCCAAAACTAACTGATTATTGTAAATATTTAAATACGTGTTAAAGATTAATACTTTCATCGAAGCAGTCGATAGAATTTATTTTATACTTTTTAGTGTTTGGACATTTAAATAGCTATTAAGGCAGTTTTTACTTGTGTTTTTTTATAAACATTTTTTGCAGGGTTTTTTGAAGTCGGTTTTTATTTTTGTTAAAATTTAACTTATTTGTTACTTTTTAGTGAAATTTATTAATAGGTAGGTAGACCAAATCAAAACGAGCTGCTTTAATGAGACAGTGCCGGTCTTATGAGACTAAAGACGAAAAGGTATAACGAGCCTTTAATATTTAAAGAATTACTTAAAACTCCTAATCTTCAAAGAGTTATACCTTTCATCATCAGCTAAGCAAAATAACATGATGGTTACGAGACGCAAATACTGGAATCGTTTTAGAAACAATAAATAAAACACTTAACATGTCGTTAAAATTTAAGAGTGGCCCTCGTTTTCATGGAACCCCATCACTAGACCAAGACTTGGTGAAATTGAGACTATCTCGAGAATAACATTCAATATGGCCCTGTAATATTGAAAGAATTATCCACGAACTCCTAATCGTTAAGGAGTTGCACCTTCCATCATCAGCTCAGCAACATGAGATTATGAATACCAGACGTAAATACTTGAATTGTTTTAGAAAATAACTAAAATAGATTGTACGCGCCTATAATACTTGAGAGTTTCCCTCGATTTGCCTAAGATTCCTTCATCAGATCCAGATGTGGTACCAATAGGACCAACTCCAGGATATACCCTTTTGAATAAAAAAAAGAACTCTAAAAATCGTCTTACAATTGTCGAAGATATCAATATTTAAAGAATCATAAACTAATTCCTAATCGTTAAGGATTTGTACCTTCCATCATCAGCTCACCATCATAAGATGATAAGTACCATACGTAAATACTTGAAAAATCTTAGAAAATGTCTAAAACACATTGTACGTGCCTATAAAGTTTGAGGGTTGCCCTCGATTTTCCTGGGATCCCTTCATCAGATCCTGACTTGGTGGCAATGGGACCAATTCGGGAGTAAACCCTTTCGATTAAAAAAAAAATTTTGGAAATCGGTTAACAATTCTCAGAGATATCGAGTAACATACATACAAAAAAAAAAAAAAAAAAAAAAAAAAAAATTCAGTCGAATTGAGAACCTCCTCCTTTTTTTTGAAGTCGGTTAAAAATGGAGTAACTTCTCCCGTTTTCCCAACATTTCCCTTCACTACTCTGCTCCTATTGACTGTAGCGTGATAAAAAGTATACCATAACCTGCCCAGGAGTCTGAAGAATAATTGTACCAAGTTTCGTTAAAATCCGTCGAGTAGTTTTTGTTTCTATAAGGAACATACAGTCAGACAGACAGACAGACAAAAATTTTACTGATTGCATTTTTGGCATCAGTATAGATCACTAATCACCCCCTGATAGTTATTTTGAAAATATATTTAATGTACAGAATTTACCTCTCTACAGATTTATTATAAGTATAGATATCATTTTATTGCATCTTTTTCCCTTTGTTCCGCTCGCGTTTTGCGTTTTTAATCTTTTTTTTTTATAACGCCTGAACACAATATTTTCTTTTTCAATCCGATTTGTTATAGGCATGTAAGTTTAAATTTTTTTTATGTATGTCCATTTATGTAAAATTTCATAATAGTTTATGTACCTATGCCTTGAAAACGAAAATACCTAATAATTTTACATTTATAATTTTAGTTATCGTGCTTAAACCCAAAGGAGACAGACGGTTTCATACATTTTTGGGCATAGATGTAAAAATATGAAAGTGATGCCCATTAAGAGCTTATAATTTTATCTAACCATTCCTGAAAATTTTGCGGTTTTGACAATCTGACAGCGGACTTATACGAGTTTTTTTTTTTTTACGTGAGGAATGCATTTACGCACCGTCCAAGTAAACCTAGGTTCGGCCTACGAGGGATGTGTCGGACTCAGAGGTTCAGGACAAACACTCCACTACCGACTAAACCTCACGGTGGTCATTCTTCGGTCGTGGAACAGATTCTGGGCTCCCCACTGCGGCACTCTCGCGAAATCTACGTCTACGCCGCTGCCGATCCATGCGGCCCATCTCGAGGGAGAGGCAACCTCACCCCAGAACACCTCGCGGTGCTTATGACGGCACAGACCACAGTGTCACCCCATCCTATTTAACGGACGAGGATCACATCATCTTCTCTGGGGCTGCTTGAACGAAGTGAATGCAGCCCCCCCCCCCCCCCCCCCCCCAAATTACCTTGGTACTTAGCCCAACCAAGGAACCACATTATTAAAATTATATGTGCGCAGCAGCTTACAGACAATTCCAGTAATGCTACAGTAACAGTAATGTTTAGAGATTGCTTCTCTATCTCCAAGAGAGCTGTTGGCTAAAATGTATAGATAAGTACGAAATAAGTTTTTTGAGGGAAACTTAACAACAAAACAACTGGAAACATACAAAACGCAAGCCATTACGACAATTCGAGACGAGTGATCATAAATTGAATTCAGGGAGCTGTTACTGTTAAAACAGATAAAAAAATACAGTAATAAATCGATCTATTTTAAGAATTATTCTTATTAAGTTGATATTTTGGTTTTTAGTCTGTTGCCATTATCTATCTATACTTATAACAAATCTGTAGAGAGGTCAATTCTGTACATGAAATATATTTTCAAAATAACTATCAGGGGGTGATTAGTGATCGATACTGATGCCAAAAATGCAATCAGTAAAATTTTTTTCTGTCTGTCTGTCTGTCTGTCTGTATGTTCCTTATAGAAACAAAAACTACTCGACGGATTTTAACGAAACTTGGTACAATTATTCTTAATACTCCTGGGCAGGTTATAGTATACTTTTCATCACGCTACAATCAATAGGAGCAGAGTAGTGAAGGGAAATGTTGGGAAAACGGGAGAAGTTACTCCATTTTTTAAGCTTCCGTCGCGTGTGCAGCCTTAATGGTTAAAGTTACATAGAAATCATGTATGACGGAAATAGTCTTTATAATATTAACCATAAACGCGGGTGACACCGCTGGCACAGCTAATGTAATATAAAATGTATTTATTCACTTTGATTGAATTAATCATCCTGTGCAAATGTTTCTTGTTCAGTTATTTAAATCAATGACATTCAATCGATATTCAATTTCATTAGTGAAAACTTGCTTTTCGAATTTACCGTCTCCCAGATTGTGAATTATGCTGATTTTTAATATTTTGAAAAGAAAATTTTACGAATTTTTTAAACCATATCTCAACTTATTACAGAGATCCCCGTTTCCTTTACTTATTTCTAACATATTGGAAATTCTAGACAACGCGGTCGTTACTACAGATACAAATACAAATTAACGTTGTAATTTATCTCTCTGCAATTTCGTACAATTCGTCATCGATAGGTACAACAATGTTACTAAAATCATAATATGCAACGGAGTGTCTAAGAATAAACGAACTAATCGTTATTTTCAGTCTCGCTAATTTACTCGTATGCAACAGAAAACCATAATATTATGTCTTGGGATAAATTATATGTACTATGGTACTCTTTACATATCCAAACTTAAACGTAGTATTTTAACATGAATATTTATAAGACTATTTCCCCCATAATAAGATTACTAGTCATACAAACTACATAACATGTCCATCAAGTAATAACTGGATAATAATTCCGTCATGTCTGTGAAATCCTCTGGGATTTAATAGGTACAAAACCCGCATACTTCAAGATAAGTAACATTCTTATCAGAACTCACGAGACAGTTAATGAGTTGAGTGAAAGAGCACTTGCTTAGTTTGGTATTATAAGATTTGTGGTTTTTATTAGGAAATTATAATTAGTCTGTGCGACATAAAGAAACTTCGGGGGAATTTCTTTATTTTATTATTCATTCGGATGTGAATCACATCCACAAATTTTATCCAGGTTTTATTTTAAGTCGTACGGACTAATTATATTTTCCTGTCTATCAATCAAATAATTATGTTATAAAAATAAATTTATCGGATTTTTCCCCACTTTCCCCCGAAGGGGTAGGCGTAATCCCAAAGGACTTTTCATAAGACCATCAGGGATTTCAGGTGTGATCGTACATACGTAAATAAGGGAATATGCGAAATTTATATAGCATTAAACTTCAGCTGTTTTTAAATATGCTTATTACATTCAATACAATTACTACCGGCAAGATCTTTTACGAGAAGAAAAAATCTCTCAGATATCAAAATAAAATCTTTTGCGTGCTGCCAAACACCTAATGTATAATGTTGATTCCAGTGGCATTAACGTAATTAACTTGGGCAAAACATAACAACACAAGTATCTTTATCTACACAGATACATAATTGAAGCGTCTGTTGGTAATGTGAAAAAACCGCATAATATTATTAACGTATTTGAAAGTATACACAGTCCTTTTAATAAAAATATTTTTTTTCGGCCTGTATGTATATCTTTGTTTGCTCCGACTTATCTCTTTAACAGGTAGACCGATTTTCACTGGTAGATAGCTGATGTTAAGAACTTAGGCTACTTTATGATAGTGTAAAACGAATTAGGTTCGCAGATATAAGAAACTGTTCTCTGAGTCTGAGTTGGATAAAAAAAGTCGTCTTTACGCATCTACTTAGTACCAAACGTTTCAGAACTACACTGTATGTCAACAAGCAATTGCCGATTGTTTTCTCATCAACCAATTGCCGGATCAATGTTGATGGCTCACGTTACGATGCGTAAACTAACCACTCGATGTTTTGTTTGTTTTGTACACAATTTAGTTCCTCTGAAAACTCTACTTGACGGTGCTATTAACATAGATAATTACAAATTGATATAGGTACACGGTTTCTTATATTTGTTTATAAACATAGCTTGTAACATTTATCTAATGAATACGCTAATTACATCCAAGTATCATTTGCTAGTATGAATACCTAATAGGTGATAGGTACTAGGATGTAATGCATCATTCTAATAAAATTTACAAATTTGCTGGAGGCCAACAGTCAAGTGTCTCACAATGTGCTAAATAATTATGCAATATTGTTGTCTTTTCAGTAGCTAGTGCATAATTATGTAGCTATTTTGTTAATATAATATATGTATATATGCACCACGGAATAGTTTTCTGTTCTGTGCTATGCACTGATTATGAGTGCATAATGAGTACCCGGTTTCCTTATTTAATACAGAATCATTATTATTTACTATGGATGTATGTATAAATAAAATAAGGCAACCTGGACAGACTCACTGGTCTATCAACATATATACGAGTAGCTCAACTGGCGATAAGAACTAAAAGTCCTTTTTTCAATATTGTTTTTGTGCACATTGAAAAAAATGTTATTCCGGTTAGCCCCCGGACGCGTTGCCCCCGTTATCTATTTAACAAGATTCTTGAGCAAATACTGTTAAAATCTTGTACTGAATCGAATATCATAACAAAAAGAGAAACTGTGGGGGCAACACGGCCGGGGGCAAACCGGAATAACAAATTTTTCAATGCGGGGGCATACCGGCCGGGGGCAACACGGAATGGGGGCATAACGGCCGGACCCGTAGCAAGGTGACCAAAGGCCCAAGGGCAAAAAAGAAACTGGGGCCTCTGTTCAAATTACATCAACATTAATGGACATCAAAATCAAAGCTCAATCATTCAATCAAATATTTTGTTTCCTAGTGGTGCGTATAATCAGGTTGTAAGGGCCCCCTGAGCTTGGAACCCTCCAAGCTCAGGGGGCCCTTAACTGCCCCAGTAGTAGTAGTAACTACGCCACTGGTCAAAGATCTGATAAACATTGAATAGAACCAAGAATATTATCTATTCGTATTTAAAATTAATCGAATATTTTTATACGACTACGATTTTGTCCAATCAAATATGTGGCTATTCAATTATAAATCACGTCATATTTGATTAATTCATAATATAAATTTAATAAAACATCAATTTTGTAAATTAAAAAACTTGTCATCTCATCAGCCTGTTCACTTGAATCGAAAGAAAGAATTCAAGACATCGACCTACCAATAAGAATAACGGCGAATATCGAATATTAAGTAGTCGCCTCTTCTTGCGAATGCTTCAAATAGATATAAAGTATCAATTTACATTTTGTATTGTGTCACAATGATTAATGATGAATATCTCATTTCCCTCTATTCCCAGCAGAAGTTATAAGAGCGATATCAAACAACGTCTTGATTGCATTGCGTCTCCTCGGGATCGGCGGACGCCTTCACTTAACCTAATTATCCTCGACAGAGGAACTCGCTCCGTCTCGAGCGAATCTATCCCGCTACAAACACCCACTCAAATTGATTCGCACTTCCCTATAAACACCCACTAACATAGCACTATTAAAACAAATACAATACGCTCAAGTAAAACAATTTGTGGCTCTGCTAGATTTTTCCACTCCCAAGTTAGTCTGGATCTGAACTTAAAAGAATGAACTGACTAATTGTGTTAGATTTGTGATTATCTAGCGCTAATCATCTAACCCAGAATAATTTTATTTGTGACGAAGTGATTAGATGAGCTTGCTATCCTAATGACTGTCTGTGCCTACTACTAGATAGTGGTAAGTAAAAGTATTTAACCAAACTAATAATACATATTACAAACGTTTTTAGCCTAGACTACTAAAGTACCTACCTACCTACTTTATTAATCAAGTGCCCCAAGAAAATCGATTTTATAGATTCAGATATCGATTTTTATTGCCCCATCCATTGGAGTCACTTAACTACCAAGTTAATATAAAATAAAATTGAACATGCATGCGTTGGGTCTGTAATGTCAATTGCGGAATATTTCATGATGTAAGTAGGTATATCTGCCCTCGATGTTTAAAACCTTGAGGAATATTCCCAACAATTACTTCAACGGAAAATAAGACTATCACCTGTTGCGGGTTAATGACAATATGAAGGACGCATGTACCGGGATGCGGGAAACCCCCAGTTCTCAGATATGTGTCATTTGTAAGAAAATAAAAAAGCCGTATTCCCTTTACTATTAAAATTCTAACCTACACGCCATGATATAGTCTAAAATAACAACGTTATCCTCAAAGTAAAGTATACAGATATTATGATTTTGATTCAAGAAGTTATGTTAATAAAAGACATTTAACAACTGTATGTAACCACAAATAAAATTAAAGTTTAATGTTATACAAGATTCATTAATTTATCAACGTTTTGTATAATTTTATTAGTTTAATGACCGTGATGGTAATTAAAAGCTTTCATTGCAACTACAAGTCTATTAAACTACAAGATCTAAGACATATTGTGTAAAGATGATGAGTGACTTCCGCGCGCATGTCCTGGGTAATTAACTACATGATCCTATGAATTAGAAAGCTGAGTAACGACATAGGTCGTTAGATTCCCATTTAATATAATTCTCGCTAGAAACTTATCTATTCGACATGATAGAAAGTGTTTGGCGTGTATATGTGACTAGCTGGTGCCCGTAAAAAAACAAACAGACTCCACACAGGCCTATGGGTAGACTTTAAACAGTCGCCAAACCAAGGAGGCCATAAAAACCATAAATAGCAATTTTTCAAAGAAACTTCTGAGTTTAAGTAGGATAAATCTACGCCACGCTGTCAGCATAATAACAGGACGCTGTATTCTAAACAGACACCTACACAAAATAGGAGCCACTGACAGCCCCCTAAGCAGAGACTGCATGATGGCGGAAGAAACACCAACTCATGTACTACTACACTGCAGCAGCGTAAGTGACACAAGGGCACGGCTAATAGGCAACCCTCCTGCGATGGAGGCTGCACTCAAACGTCCAAAAACTCTAATTACCTTCTGGACGGAGCTAAAGTGGTTTGAATGATCACTGTAGTGGTAACTAACTAACTAGCTGTTGCCCGCAGCTTCACCCGCGTCGAGTTCGAAAATGTAAGTCCCGTGGGAACTTTGAATTTTTCAGGATAAAATGTAGCTTATATTCTACCTAATCCAAGGTAACTTTCGAGTTTCGGTCAAATCGGTTCTGCCTTTTTGCCGTGAAAGAGCAACAGCCATCCAAACAACCAAACATACAAACTTTCGCCTTTGTAATATTAGTAAGATTATTTAAAGCTTACCAATCAATCCATGGCCATAATAGTATCTTGACATGTTTGCTATAATCTCGTTACGTTCAAGGACATTATAATTTCTAAATAAAATATGGAATTAGCTGGAATCAATATTTACATGAAGACTCTTATCTACCACACTATGTAGTTTCAATACTGTATCCTGTTTGGATTGATTGTATTGGATAACTAACATTAGATAGAGTAACCGTGTAATTCAATCCTGATTTTAAATCTACCCAGTGTAGTTTAATTCCTACCCACATTTTGATTACGTACACATCCCCGAAAACGATTGGCATCGTCTGCCCGACTTACAGAACTAATTGCCACACTAATGAAAATAGTCTCAGCTAATTTTGTTGTACCACGTAAGAGCATCTCAACTTATTAGCTGTTATATGATATGAGCAAACTTTGTTAATATTACATCTGTCGCTCAAATTTGACATGCAGTATTTCATGTTAATCATCCGAACCTATTAGTTATTGCAAAACCTGCTATTTTACATGTCATGCATTATTAGAGTCGAAGTGCAAACTCTAGAACAGAACATTAGACGCGCAATGTGCGTAAGCAATGTCTGAGCTTATAGAGTTAACAAAAAATCATAACGTTGCTGTCATATTAAAGAGATCACGTTGTCTGATTTGAGATTATGAGCTTTTACTTACATCTTTACATTAATTCCATTAATTAAGACTCTAATGAGTCATGCAGTCAAAATGTCTTTTACTTAAGATAAGAAAATGCTACTTAAATATCGTAATAACAATAAATACACGTGCACTTCACTTTAGTCACAAAATAACATTTACCTAATCGTTATAATATTCCATAAGCAAGATCTCGTAAATCTCAAATCAATGAGCCAAAGGGTCCGTGTCTTTATTTCTAGCTTGGCATTTACATTTACATTTTCAGCCTCAACATGATATCGTGTTACTTTGATATTCATATTTATGTAAAGTGATATAAACGTAGATAACCGTCATTACGATGGCCAAGCAATGCTCTATCGATATAGAAAAAGTTTTAAACTGTGTAAGTATTAGATTACATACATTATGTACTATGGTTATCTATACTTATAATAAATCTGTAGAGGTCCATTCTGTACATGAAATATATTTTCAAAATAACTATCAGGGGGTGATTAGTGATCGATACTGATGCCAAAAATGCAATCAGTAAAATTTTTGTCTGTCTGTCTGTCTGTCTGTCTGTATGTTCCTTATAGAAACAAAAACTACTCAACGGATTTTAACGAAACTTTGTATAATTATTCTTCATACTCCTGGGCAGGTTGTGGTATACTTTTCTTCACGCTACAATCAATAGGAGAAGAGTAGTGAAGTGAAATGTTGGGAAAACGGGAGAAGTTACTCCATTTTTTAAGGTTCTGTCGCGTGTGCAGCCTTAATGGTTAAAGTTACATAGAAATCATGTATGACGGAAATAGTCTTTATAATATTAACCATAAACGCGGGTGACACCGCTGGCACAGCTAGTTTATAATAAGGTTACTTAAGTAACCAGTTCACCTTTCGAATGCGTGTCAAAAACAGAAAAACAAACAAACTCACATTGTGTTTGCTTGTTTGTTACACGCCTTTACAAAACATTTTTTTTTAAATTCACCAATGGAAAACTACATTATCAGCAAGTAATACAAGCTATTTTATCTCCATATTTTCACGGGAATGGGAACTACACAGGTAAAAAAACCGCGAGGAGCAGCTAGTCTTAAGTAACTTCATCGCCTAAATAATTTTATTACAAAGGAAAGCTACAATTTAGTCTAAGCAACGGAACTTCGTAATTGTGGCTTGCAGTAACTTACTACAGTTTACGATACAAACTGTATATTTATTTCTTTATAGCCGCAATTATTCACATCAACAAGTAGAAAGTTTTTGATAGCTCATTAAATATTTTCTCGGAGAAGTTGGATCAGATACATGTATCTACTTTTTACACTTTAATTAGGTAATTTATAAAATATTACATTTTGCAGATTAAATTCATTACTAAACTTAGTAAACCTAATGTAATACTCGCAGTAAGTAGCTTGGTAAAACATTATGTATTGCATTGCAATTTCATTTCTAGCCAAAATTAGTTTTGAGTTATTTAACGCCTTAATATGATGTATTATTACAGGGGTCGTGTAACAATACGTTATCTAAGTATATTAGTACGTAACATGACATGCTTACTATAAACAAAAAATATAAATTAAAATTTAAACCCAAAGTTTACGACCTAACAATTAACCCAAGTCGTTTTTTGTCGTTTTATCCCGGAAAAAACGATATTTCCCGCAGATGCACGAGAGTAAAGTATCTGTAAACCATTTTTTTTTATTTATTTATAACATATTCCCCTGCCCGTAATCCCCAAAGGTGTAGATACACTCAAACGGGCAGGAAGCCCCTTTAACAACAATCAAACAAAAATAAAACTAGGCTGGGTTAAATGGAACATGGTGAAAAAGTAATGACAAGTGGCTTGTCGCCTACACAATCACAGACTCAAAATAAGCTAGGCGAGGAACACAGTTGGCACATTCTCTTTAAGTCCCATCCCAACATAACAAAAAGCACGGTAAAACCTAGTCGACCATAAATAAAAATCACGCACACATCAAAATATCTGACATAGTGTAATATTGCTATCATCAGATTGTGCCGATAACTGCGTTTGATATCATCATTACAATTTGTACACATCAGATAACAACTAAATAAAAAAATTATCTCACTAAATATTTAGAAAACAGCAATCAATAACTTGACCTACTCATGGCAACTGTCAATGAAAAGTTCCAAAACACGAATTTGATTTATCAACACACAACACCAAAATAGTTTTCCTTATCAACATTGATACAGCTTGTGGCTTGTAGGAAATTAGATTAAAAAGTGTTATTTAAAGATAATGCATTCATAACAAAATAATTTAGCAAGAAAGTCTATGCCAACATATGAGATCAAGTAGGTACAGTGAATACAGTGTAATCTACCAGGGGGTCCATACAATTTGGGGGGGGGGGGGGGGGCTTGCGTACGTCCATGAATACTATACTAATAATATATTACTTAAATCTACAAAACAGGTCAAAGTCTGTCTTAAGACTTATCCCATAATTAATATGGCGTCATAAAGTCATTGTAATATTTAAATAAATCGGAAAACCTGAAGTACTTACACATTAATTCACAATAGTGAATATTACAAGTCAAATAGAAAATGTTGATTTACAACATTTAAAAAGTTTAGTGTAAATCAACATTTTCTATTTAATGGAAAATTCAAAATAAGAAAGATCCCACAAACTTGATGAGACGTAGCGTGTATGTTTGTGACATACAGCCGCCACTGAGTGGGATAATGTACAATTATACATTCATTGTTATTCAAAGATCTCTACGACGTTGTGCCTACATGAATAACTTTCACAACATACATAGGAAGTGGCCGATTGACGTAGGAAGTTACTAAAACATCACTAACCGGTCTTATTTTTTTTTTATATTTTTATATATTTGTATACTTTTATATAAATATTATTATGTGAGTCTAGGGTAATTCCTTATACCTACATTATAATATAGTACCATCTATCACGTCACGTGAAAGTACCTATTATTCCACACCCATTCCCAAGTGTTCCTATCAACCTCCGCTTACGGAAAATGGATGCCAATTACATTAGCATTTCAACTGTAAGTAATCCGTACTTTTATTGTAAATGTGAAAATGAGTTCTGTTGTTTTTTGCTCCTGGACGTTTTAACTACACAACTAAGCAATAAGAACATTTGGATCCACGTTGACAAAGGGACAGAAAGAGTAAAGAGGATGCATTAATCCAGAAAAAAGTCTTTATCAAATGATAAAACATAATTATAACGTAGCTCGCGTAACTATTGTTTATTTTAGAGTACATAAAAAAGAGCCCTTTTATCCATTAATAAAAACAGGTTTACTTTGTAATAGCGCAATAATAATATTCTCAATAATAGATATCTTTCAGGATTGTTTAATAGATCGCCAATTGCGAATGATCACTGGTCTGATTAGATATTTTAAATTGAACGCCGTTCGTATTGCTGTCAAGTCAGAAGTCAATACACTGAAGCAATAAATTAACGTGATTGAAGTCGGAGAACTCTGCGATGATTGTCATAAAGATTCTATTCGTTATCTTGGTAGATATATACAAATGATAATGTAGTTCATTGTTAAAACACTATCTGGTTTAAGTCAAGCTGCGTTTTATACACAGTGTATATTTTAATATAGCTTTTGTGGTTGATCTTGTGGTTTAGCTTAGCTAAAACTAACCTAACCACAGACACATTCTGTACTCTGCTTCAAGTTATCTTTGAGTTACGATTTCCGAAATTTATAAAATTAAACATTCTTGATATGCATGCAATAATATCTATCAATATTTTTTCCAAAATACTTTTTATTTACTTAACCATCAAGTTTCCTCGAACAAAGTTGTCAAATTTTCGAGATCAATTTCATTTAGGGCAATTTTAAACTAAGTATATAATAAGTATAACAGAATTATCCGGTAAGTACTTACACAAGCAGACAGCAGCCAGCAATTTGACTGCATCCTGAGGTGGATCGCAGTCAGGGAAGAAGGGCTTGACCACGTAATGGCCAAAGGTCAGCGCCACGATAGCCTGCGTCGTCGGCCTGATGATGAGCAGCGCTATCCACATCCTAAGGAACGCCAGGAGGGGCCCGAACGCCGTGTAGATGTACGCGTAATCTCCTCCGGACCTGGTGATGGAGGTCCCAAGCTCCGCATAGCACAGCGCTCCCAGGGTCGACAGGAGTCCACACACAAGCCATATTATCAAAGAAGCGGCAACTGATCTGAAACAAAAAAGACGAATTTCTATTTACATTATTAAAACAAGATAAGTAGTTTCACCTACTAATATTATAAACGCGAAAGTTTGTATGGGTGAGTGAACGTTTGTTATACATTCACGCAAAACTACTGAATGGATTTTAATGAAACTTTAGAATAGTATAACTTATACACCTGAATAACAGGCTATATTTTATCGATGTCCACGCGAGCAAAAGCCGCAGGCAGAAGCTATTATAAATTTCCCCGAAATCACAGTAAACTCCATTAAACTGAACGATATCGATTACCTACGTTTGTTTTATATATAAAAAAACACAATATTTAAAGCCTCGAGGGATGTCTTATAAATGATTACGAATATTATAACTGGGCTAACTTGTCTAAGTAGTAGACACTCAAATCAAAACAATATTCACAAGTTATTTACAAAATTCCAATGATCAAAATCTAGTGTTAAAATTTCAAGAGTATGAAATACCTATTGTATGAAAATATTATACAAATATAGACACTGAAGTGTCGCCTGATTTTTTTCTTGGCCTTGTAAGTTACACTGCCATGCGTCTAGTTTTAAATAACCAAAATACCATTAGATGTGAAGTCCGTGTCTTGAGCGGGTAAGATTCATAATATTTTTTTTTTTCACCGGTCGGCACTTGCAAAATAGCAGGCATAACCAGTATTTAATAAAATTGTTGTCATAACAAACTAATCAGCTCACGAAACCGGTTTGTATCTAAATGAACGAGGAGTAATTAAGTGCTTTATTTTTATACGAGTAGGTACATTGAATAACTGCTTCAATTAAAATTTAGTGCAAAAAATTCCCACGTTGCTTCTAAATGTTAGATATACCTACAAAACGTGTTTATTGTAATGAATTATGTGAAACAACACTATGATAATATGATCGTAATCAAACTCGCGGCAAAGAGTAAGGGAAACTATTTGTTACATGCATACCATTAGGCCCACAATTATCTTATTTTCCCCCCGCAATTCCCAAGGGGTAAGTATGCAAAGTTTTAGGAGCGATAAGCTTCTTAAACCACAGATAAAATTTTAATAGCGTGGGGTTAGTTGTAAAATTATTAAAAAAAAAAAATATGGCTTATTGGATTGCAAGTACCTACTGAACACCTACACAATAGTAAAGATTTCTTCGAAACTATAACAAGGAATGATTTATTGACACGTAAAGTAAATATTCCTCAAAAGTAGCTACTTAACAAACATAACCTACTTATTTGCTAAGTAATACTAATCTGAATATAATATGCAAGTGCATGCACTTAGTTCTGTCGACAATACAACAATTTTACACTGTCAAATTTATTTGAATATCGACCCCGAAAGTCAGAAGATAACGGAATTCTTCAAGGTATTCTAGGCGGATATTTTTGCGCTATTAACATAGAGGTTACTAAAAAAATACTTTAAAGTCTGCAATGTAACTTCTGACATCAGCCAGCATCAGGGGCTAAACTGTCCACCAAAGTAATAAAGAAATCGATCATCACTAATTTTCTTTGCCTAAATGTAACCTAATTTTAAGAGGAAATCAATAAAATATTCGTTTAGTTGGTCAGTCGCACGAGTCACTATGCCCAAACCGATCTATATATACCATCCGTCCGTACAGACCGTCTATTAATACCACCTCCTTAAAGCTGGAAAAATAAAATAATTCAGTATTATTTTATATTTAAACATACTTTTTAGTTAGCTTTTATTACGAATAATAATGAAATTACCATCATTAAATTGATTATGAAACCGATACCTTGTCTTACACCGCACAGGTCTCAAGGCCACGACCTACTAGTTGCGATAGTACACACGCTTTCCGAGCGTCAAGAATCAACCCGTTCATGTTTTGCCTAATTGTGTGAAACTTGGAACACTATCAAGTTCGTAATAGGTACCTAATCTCTAATAGAAGATAATCTTGCTCCGTAATTTCGTATAAACAGTGCTTACAAGTAAGTACGCGTAACGATATGACGCAATGATTCAATATAACAGTTTTTTAGATAGATACAGAAGATACTGCATCAATGATTTTGCAAGTGGATAATCATACTTAAGGTAAAATACAGCTGGCATCACTCATTAAATTTCAAGCGATAGACACATTGGATTATTAGACACATATGTTTTATTCTTACTATTATTGTAAATGTGAATGTCTTCGCTTTTAACCCTAAAGAAGGCATATACTATTTTTTGCATGATAGTCCTCGCATCAAATTATATTCTGAGCCGGGCAATAGACCAAACAAATTTTGTAATTTATTTAAAGTATACATTGTGTAAATTAATTATAGGTTACGGTAACGACCTCGCGAAAATCTTAAACGGTCGTTTACATTAGATAAGTATACGAATTGGAATTAACAACTTGTTGTTCTCTCGTTTAAAGTGAGGCCCAGATTTTCTGGTTCATATCCCAATGACTTTGACTAAGTATCCATGCGGTGTGGTTAGCAGAAGAAGTACTACCTAATGCTATGCACCTTATTACGAGGGGTCTTTCTTCAACGTAATATCTAAATTTGCCAAATCTAGAATCAGTGTCATAGTGTGAGGAACTAAGATCGAGCTACACGCTAGGAAAATATCCTTGCCTGCATTCGATATTAACTGTCGTAGAATTGTTTATACCATTATCTGCTGATCACAGATCAATACAGTAGCAGTTAAATATTCAAAATTAGTATTCTCTTTAATTTAAAACACTCGGTTGTGGGTCACTTACTAAGTACGAATGGTTACGGATTGGTGCTTCTTTTAAGCATAAAAGTTAACTTATAACCGGCAAGGGACCTTGACTACCCAATCAAATGTAGGTATCAGAATTGTAGACAGAGTAAAATATAAGCACAAAGATTAAATTTCCACTCATTAGATGAACATGTGGCTATCTATGGTGGTCTTTAATTAATGTTTTATTAGTTACGCCTAGAGGTTCCACACTTGCGCAATTTAGATCGTCTATACTTTGGTATACCTACTTTAAATAAATTGTTCACTAGAGTCATTCAACGAGTCTGTTTCTTTTCGAATAATTCTTACTTAAACCTCTTCTATAATATTAACTAGCTGTGCCAGCGGTGTCACCCGCGTTTATGGTTAATATTATAAAGACTATTTCCGTCATACATGATTTCTATGTAACTTTAACCATTAAGGCTGCACACGCGACGGAAGCTTAAAAAATGGAGTAACTTCTCCCGTTTTAATAGGAGCAGAGTAGTGAAGGGAAACGTTGGGGACGTTTCCCTTCACTACTCTGCTCCTATTAATTGTAGCGTGATGAAAAGTATACTATAACCTGCCCAGGAGTATGAAGAATAATTGTAGAAAGATCGTTAAAATCCGTCGAGTAGTTTTTGTTTCTATAAGGAACATACAGACAGACAGACAAAAATTTTACTGATTGCATTTTTGGCATCAGTATCGACCACTAATCACCCCTTGATAGTTATTTTGAAAATATATTTCATGTACAGAATTGACCTCTCTACAGATTTATTATAAGTATAGATCAAAAATTGATAGACAAGGGAAATACATATAAATTTACTATGAATTGGTGTTGCCTGTACCTTGTGAGTGTAATAATATTATCATAAAAGGGACCATTTTTAAGGAAGCGACCATCTGATAAAAGCTATCGATCTACATGGCAATATTTTGTCACGGAATACACAAATGATTCCGACAAACGATAAACACTTTAATTAAATCATCTAATAAAATAAACAATAGTTATTGAAAATGATACAAATATACTCAAATATTTTCATAGCATTAAGTAGTTTAGGCACTTAACGGTAGCTCGTGTAGCGCTAACTCCGTCAGTTTGTAACATTGGTAGAGCCATGTAGAGCCGGTCACTGAACGTGAACGCACTCATTTCACTTAGCAACAGCAACACGGCCAAGGCTGCGTAAGCATCTCTCCTTATACTGGTTTATTATGCGTGAACTGAATTCCGCTTCTTTTGATAACGATCAAGTCAAAATTTCCATAAGTTTCCATAAAAAAATTACAAGGCCTTACAAAAGGGATGTTTTTCTATTAAAGTTTGTAAAATTATCTAGCCGTGAGTTCATTGCAAAAAAAGAAGTTTTCTCAATGTTTGTAGAGAGGATGCGAAGATGCTGCATACTATTATTTCTAGTTACTACAAAAGACTAACAAGATTTTATAATAAAAATAAACCACTTTAACTATACGTTTAACTTATAAATAAATAATTTACACAGGTAAGGGCTAATAATTATAACACAGGTGTCCTCACATCAATGATATCAATCTAGAACGAAGAAGTTACCTGTCACTTAATCTTAGTAGTCCGTAATACGTTCATGATCTATCTCGAAGGTCGTGCATGAAAATTCATAAATTGCAAACAAGTTATGTACAATTCAGATACGTGTCATAAACGTAACGTTAGGCTTCCTGGTATATGACCAGACCACCAACGTGGTATGACCACGAGTCAACACGAAGAACAAGAACTGACACGTCTTGTTTGAATTAATTAAAATAGCACTGAGTAGATAAACAAATATATGTCATATTCTTACTAATACTACAAGTTCGAAAGTAACTCTCTCTGTTACGTCTTCACACCTATACTACATTAAACTATTGCAATGTAATTAAGCATGGCTAAATATTAAACTCTGAGAAGGGACACATGACTCTGTACGTTAAATTATTTATATCCCACAGGCCGTACGGTAGTGTCTGTAATATCCCGAATTTCACACGGGCGGAGCCGCGGTCAAAACCTAGTATGTAACCTAGTCCTTTATATGTTTAACCAGGAATAGGTGGATATAATTCAATTCGATTCCTAAAGTGACCAAAAAGCGTATTCTTTAGGATGTCCTAAAAATAGAATTATGACTAGGTACCAAGGTCTTTCGTGTGACGTAATTTTCAAATACATAATTTCCATTGGTAGCGAATAGTTTCATGAGATCTCGTTTTATGAGGCAATGTCGCGCCATAAATTGATTTTATATTAAAAACAAAAGTAGTAATGTCTGCATTCTCTCTATATGAGGTAGGTATATAAAATGTGTAAGATAAGATTTTTATTTATTCCGGTCAGCGTAACATTTGACCTGCTCATGTTCACGTCTTTGGTAAACAAGAAAAGAATTGCTGACATGTTTAATTGGTTAGAGAGTAGTAAGAAGTAATAAAGGTAATACCTAGTCCTTTAAAACTTCGTTTCTATTATAGAAAAACGATGTAAAAACTATTATTTAATAAATAAATAAAAAATATCATGCGGACAAACTTAATAGAGAGACGATTTGTGCAGACATTCAAATCCATGGATCCCATGTGTATAACGTACTAAATACTTCCCTGATTTAATGTAAATACCATGAGGAATCTCTGATCAGATAGATACAAATATAACGTGATCAAACTAATCAAGTTGCTATAACCTAACAATTAACATAAAATTAAAACTCTCGGAATCGACGGATATTAAGAATGTCAGAACTTTATGTCCGTAATAAAGGTATAGAAATAGAACCAGCATCACGCACCCAGCATCATTTAAAGCTACCCAATAGAGTGCTAATGTCTTCACGCGTATATTAAAAGCAATAATAAATAAATCATTAGAATAAATCGAAAATAACGTAACTTACAAAGGAAATTTTAAAAATATTTTGCAAAAATACAATATATTTAACTAGCAAGAGACAAAACAGGTAGGTACTAATGAGCAAAATTCATGCTACTTACATTTTTTAAACCACTTTTGTTAATAAACTTCGCAATATATTTAATTAATAACACAAATACAGTCTAGACTGTTTGATCATCAAATACAAAAAAATATCTATGTCAATAATGAGTACCTAATAAAACTACTGTCACCCATGCAACTGAAATACGTAAACTAATATCGCGGGGTAGGTACCCATTTACTTCAAACGGCTGTGGAATAATATAAATATCTATTAGTTAATAGATACATGCATAGTTATATTGTCATGTTGTTTCATATCTCTTGTTTTGACTCTACCAAAACGTGTTTCTTCAAGGCCAATTATAACAGCCAAATAAAATTTAGCACACGAAATAAAGCACCAAAACTACCACACGATTTGTTGCTAACAATAAAAAACACTTAGGTACCTGTAAAGTAACGTAACCAGACATTTTTAGCGTAAAAATATTAAAATTTAAATTAAAAAATCTTGGTTTATAAAGAGATATATTAAATAAAAAATTACGACGGGGACTTCTCCGTTTGTGATTTATTAACTACCGTATATATTTAGTAACTAGAAGTCCATAGACTCAAAACCTCTTGTCGAACCCACTAACATACCGGTTGGATACTGTTTGGTAGTTAAATGAAATACTCATAACATAGCATAATAAATAATACATCAGACATCAAACATCTAAAAAACAGGAATGTCTGTACTTCATTTTTGCTTTGCTTCATCATCAAAAAACGTAACATGTAGGCAAATTCGATAAACATTTAAGCGAGTCAGCCAAATAGCGTATTAACAACGCCACCGACACCTTAAACAATAATTAATTGATATGGTGAAAGGAAGTTCAATTAATTTTGCACATTAAACAACGATGTTCGGCAGTAATTGACCCCTATACTGTATTGAATACATACCAGAGCCTATTAGCTAAGGCAAATAATATCCAATTGTAGCTTCAAAGTACCTATCGACTGTGAGCTGTGATTGAGTTAAATGATTTATTAAAGGATGAGTACCTATGTATATTATTAAAAATTCAATTTGTGAGTATTACAAATATATTTTTAGTGCATTTACATTATCAGAAGATGTTTACAATAACATTAATATTATTGTAAACATCTTCTGCAGTTTAGAATGGGTTTTGGTGGTCAATCGTGCGTACTTAGAAATGCAGAATTGGCATAGATATATCCTATCCCTCTAGAGTAGAGAAAAACTATTTTTTTCACGGTAATGAGAGTGTGACTCAATTTAATAAGATAAAAACAATGTAATGCAATAAGGTGCAATAATTTAAGTTTGAATGTTACATAAACATTTGGTGACGTGTAAATTGGTGTAGGTATGAGATAAGTAAGTATACTTACTTATAGAAAACATCGTGTCGATATGAAACCTGCAAATTCAAACAACTTTGGATTTGTAACCATGATCCAAAAATTGTTGTTGCTAGTTTCCCTAGGAACTAGGAAGATGATGACATTGGTGTATCTCATACATCTTAAAAATGGTATTCATATACCTATTAATAACTTATAAATATAACTAATCAAATTGGGACTTCTTAAAAATTTTTGACTTCCTAAGTCAGAAATTCTAAACATATCATTCAAGTTTCCCTATGAATATAGTGCTGTAAGTCAAAACAGGAGGTCGTGGTGTGCAGGCACTGAGTGCAATCCAGGACTAAATTTTGTTCTTATAGGCGCACAGATGCAGAAATTCACACCGGGCGCATAAAATCCGTTACAGTTCTGTACATGCGGTCATTCGTAATGTAGGTAGATATATAAAAAACTATTTTGAAACAACTGAGATCTTTTTTTTTTTAGATGTAGAGCTAGTGTCCTTGGTTTTTTTATATCCGCACTTGTTATGTAAGGAGCGGATGCAAAGATTAATAAATAGTTACTACGTGGATGTACATTTTTGACTACTTATTCGCAAACAGGCACAAAAGCGAATTCAAGTTTATAACATCGATATTACTTTTGGAAGTAAGTTCCTGCTCATTTAAAAGTAAACTAAAATCATAACAACAGAACCAGATACTGCATGTGGATAGTGGATATCCGCTCTAAGTATTTTTTTTTTATTATCAACTGATCACAATTCCTTCAACCAATATGCTGCCGGCTTAATGTCAGTCAGATTAATCATATTTTCAATTAACAGCCTAATATTTTACTTAAGCACACATTTAAAATATAGGCAGCACCATTCAAAAAGGGGTTTCAAGAGGCCTAAATGACATTAGCGACTTTCCGAAATTATGAAATCTAAGTAGGTGCATTTTCTGTCACCTTCGCTAGAAACCAACTTATCCAACATGTCAATAAGCGTCAACAAGCCAAAATAATCTTTGTTTTTGTGTCTAATAAACAAGTACGTAGTGTTTGCGTGATTAAATTAATAAATTAAAAGCAGAGTTCCTTCAACTGGGATTAATGTTACAGTCTCTTAATCTTTCTCAGATCAATAATAAGTAATAAGAGTAACAATAAATGTATTAATTTATAGCGAACTGCCAACGAAATGCATATGGACGTTTCGATTTTACCCCAATCCAACCACGGAGGGCTGTCTCACCAACACACCCATTCATGTGCTACCCTGATTAATAATACCGGTCCGGAATAACTCAGTTTTAGAAACACAAATGCTTCCGTCGCATACCACAAGTATCTATCTATTGGCAACGTAATAAAATGCGACAGTAATTAAAAAATAATTCATGAAACAAATCGAACATTTTTTTAGCACACGTGAAATGATAGACCAAATTTTAATGCCAAAACTATTTGGCATACACTTGTGAAAAGGCGGGAAAATGGTCATTGACTCACCCAGTATTCTGAAAAACTCCAGTAGGCGAAATAAATATTCCAGAGCCGATAATTGTACCGATTATGATTCCTACTCCATTGAACAATGTTATTTTACGCTTTAGAACAACTTTCCCGTCGCCGGCTTGTGATTCTTCGCCCATTACGCAAAAAAATCAATCGTCCACCGGTAAACCGACACACGTGTTTATGGTAAGATATACGATGTTCGCGTGATGACAGAGAATACGATACGACAAGACTGACCACCGCGGAACCTTTTACACGACTGACTCACTTTCTGTTACCATTTTTACGATCTACGAGACTGGAATAGGTTACGTTGTCGTCAGCGCGAACGAAACACGCGTCTCGGCCGTTCGGTCGCCTGCGCGCATGTGAGAACCCGCGGAGTTTGTACGCTGGCGGGCGACTCGCGTCCCCTTTACGAGTTTGTACACCTTATCAGGTGGTAATAGAGGCCACAGTAGCCGCCAAATTTGCGCCAAACTTGTTGATTTCCCATCCGACACTACGCGAAGGCACACGAAGGTCCGCGGAACAAACAAATTGTTAACTTAATGCAAGCGAAAAATGAAGTGGACCTCGTGACAAGATAGGTTGCGTTAGTCAGGTTCGCAGGGGGTTAACCGTACGTTTACGATATACCTAACCTTTGAAAGTCTAAGGTTCTGTATGTTTTACCAGCGATAGTCAATATGATTGCCATGACGATAGAACCCGACGAATTGCATCACCCTCATAAGGCGCACCATTGTTGATGTAGTATGCGGTACCTACTTGTTTATATAATAAATGTATTTTAAGTAATTTTAGGTTACGTAAAAGTGAAAAGTAACAAAATATACCTATACGCTTCGGAAGCTTCGGTATCTAATAAATTATAGAGCGTTATTTTTCTAACTTTTTTACATTAGATTCAATTCAGCTTCCGTACTTTGATAAATACTTATCTAAATTCCTACATATTAAATAGGTAGGTAAATTTTCATGTCCTGCCTCAAAAAATGGGAAAAATGCGTGACATTATGTATCTATGTATGTATGTATGCCGCAAAAAATTGCACAAAAATTTGTGAATTCCGAACATAGAGTACCTAGATACCTATCTACGTCGAAGTAGTTGATTTTACTTTTGTTGTGAAAAATCAAAAATAAAATAGAATCAAAGACTTGATTCTAACTCTACCTAAAGCACAGATTAATTAATAACCTACACTGCTAATCAAAATATAAGAATGATAAATAATTAATTCTCCAGACTGGCACACCAATACCCTAGTTCCAAACTAAGCATAAAGCTTGTCCTATGGATACTAGATGAACGGACAGTTATTCATAAATACGTTTACAAACATCTATGACTCGAGTACAAATGTATTTCGTTCATCACACGAAATATTTGCCCCTAGCGGATTTGAAACCGTGACCCTTGGTTTCGTGGCCAGGGTCTCTAACGTATTATTTGTATATATCTCTATCGATTCATAAATAGTTTCCTAGACTCTACATTCATGTGATTGATTCCACGTGATTTAAAATTTGAACCTTATAGAAGGATATACTGTTTAAACCAAAAATATACATAAGTAACTCGGGACGAACTATAGTTTCTTTATCAGACCGTATTTACGCAGGCAGAGCCGCGAGCCGATAAATAGTTTTGAATGAACGCAAATAAATATCTGTGTAATCGACCGTCTTTGGCACTGGAGTTATAGATTTATAGACTTATAATAGCGCCCCGCTGTTTCACCCGCGTAGTAGGTACCTGTTCCTGTGGGAATACGGGGATAAAATATAGCCTGTTACTTGCTGATATAGTAGCTTTCTATTGGTGAAAGAATTTTTCAAATCAATCTAGTAGTTTCGGAACCTATTCCATACAAACAAACAAACAATCAAATCTTCCCCCATTATATTATTAGTATGATAGTATGTACTTCCGTACCCTTTTTATCATTAGTACCCCAACCGAACTACAAGCATTTTAGCTAAGTTCGGTTCAAAATAACCAGTGAGTTAATCCAGGGACTTGAAACCGCCGGTTTCTTCTCGGTAGACGCGACATTCCGAACCGGTGGTAGGTATATTCAAATTGTTCTATTTTGTATTACTTACTTGACGATTGTAATTGCATTTTTGAGACCTACGTAAATAAAGATATTTTGAGTTGACTTTGAGTTTGAATACCTACTATCTCAAACAAATACATTCAACGGTATTGTTTTGACGATAAAAACATAGAATATTAGATCTATCTATTGTAACCCAAGAAATACATATCCGGTTGTAACACTATTAAACACGAGTGGTATCGAGACCATAGAGTCAATGTAGCCAAACAAACAAGAGGTACTTTACCGGGCCGTTAACAGTAAATAATTAAATAATTTATTCATTACCATATCTACATATACCTACACGCATACTTCGTCCCTTATGTTAAGAGGACGCAAACAGGAAAATTGTCAAGTAATAATGCAGCCCTTCTCCGAACCGGATTTAACTACAAACAAAAGATCAAACTCACGGCGGGCTCTCATAAATTCTTATCATCACGATATCTACCTATTGATTAAATGAAGGAATCTCGCATGCTTCGTCCATACTTACTTATAGTTCAGGTATAATTTCTAAGAACGTTTCACACTATAGGAACTAATTAAGTATAGGGCATCGATGAAGCTTATTCAGTTCTGTACCGTACCGTACCTACTTACTTAGAAGAAAGTAGGTACTTACATGTCGCATTTATAGACACATAAATACACAAACACAAATCGTTGCCACTAGTCCACGTTAAATCCACGCACTCACCCAAACAGATGCAAGTGATACTTATCTATTGTGATCGTGTTTTTCAAGACATCGCGGGAGACATCCTGAAATAACATGAATTTGCAGCAGCACGCGATGCGCCCGCGCGCGGCGCTGCTGTCGCGCGCTTATCCGACGCCATTTTCACACACTCCGAGAGCTTTCCACACCAGGTACGTGTGATCGTCCGCGCAATGTGACTAACAAATTCATCACTCAACTAATCATTATTTATATAAAAAATCATGTGGGACACCCGAATAGACAATATTCGATTCACGAAAACAATTTCGACCCCAATTATTATAACCACCTCTCAAAAACAAGAACATTGACCCTCGCACACGTAACAGTTAACATGTTTTTTGTTCATTGTCGTAATTAATGAATATAAAATCACATCAGATCTCATTTATTTGAAGCTCGGAACATATGTTAAAATTGAGATAAGAAAAAACATAGATTCGCGCACCCGTAGACTATCGAGGGCTAATAACATCTAAAAGTGAACTGAGGAATGTGACCGTCATGTTTCGGTTACATCAACGTGCAGGCGGACAACAGTGCACTACCTATCGAACTCGGGCTAATTAGACACTGTGCTATGTTGTGTTCGAAAGACGATCTATTTATGTCATCATGTCCTTATTTTTTTAATAGATCACGAAGCATCCCCCGCTGCGGCCAGCGTTGCGAGACACGAGTCGTGTCGTGAGCCGCGGAGCCCTTCGCACGTGCTGACTCTCCCTGTTACTGAACAACCAACAAACAACTTTGTGATTATAAATTATCTCGTTCCCTAAATTACTATTCTCCGATGACTCTAATCCAAATACCTATTGAAGATAAAACAACACCGATGGAGATGCTCGGAAAGTCACAGACTAAAGAAGACAGCGTAAAGTCCTTGAGACCCGTCAGGAACAGGCGATATACGCGGTTAGTACACAGTTATGACTCATTAACTTTCAGTTTTAGTATAATTTCTTTGTGCGTCACTTGCAAATAATGAAACACGCGACTCCTTTATTAAAATGTTCTGTGTAAAAATTCCCCTTTTGTTTTTTGCTTACTTTTACTTACAATATTTTCTATAATATCTACCTACCTACATATTTTGACGATACTAAATAAGTGCCGTTTCACTGCATTGCAGAAGAAGTTTGGTGGCGGGTCAGAGGCCTCAGAAGCGGCTCTTCACCCCAGAAATAAAGCGATATTTGAAGGATTGGCTTGTGCGACGGAGAGAAAATCCTTACCCTAACCGAGAAGAAAAAAAATATTTAGCCAATGAAACAGGACTTACATACATTCAAGTAAGGATAAATTAAGCATTTTACCACAACGATTTTACAGACTTATTAAATTTTCTTGTCATTACTAGGCAACGTGAGTTTGAACCTATCTATCAACAACCTAATTGGGCTGGTGCCAAGTAGGTATAGCTTATACTTGTACTTTATATAGGCACTATTTTTGTCACTGCTTTGTTAACCACTTTACTCATTTTAAAACATAGTCCACTTGTTTGTTTCATTTGTTTTCAAATATGTTCTGAAACAGACATTTTATTGGTCCCTCAATTCTAATCTAATTTCTATTAGACAACGAGGTATTACCAATTTATTGAAATTGGAGACTGTAAGTAGATGACGTACCTACAGTGTCCAATTTTAATATCATTAGAGTTTTGAAAATGATTCTCTTTATCTTTTCTCTGTTTAATCATCTTCAAATCGACTGAATCGTCAATGGACATTGAATTGATTTTGTTATCTTTTCTCCGTTTAATCATCTTAAAATCGACTGAATCGTCAATGGACATTGAATTGATTTTGTTAAAAACTTATAACGGTAAGATGCTTTTCGTCAATTTCAATAATAACCAAGTTGTTCGGTTTGAAACAATCTAAAACTGATTCCACTTACTTACAGATTTGCAATTGGTTTGCGAATTGGCGTCGGAAATTAAAAAATGTAAACGTGGATCGTAATCAACAAACGTGGGGTCACCTTATACGCACGTACAACGACCGAGCGCAAGGCAACGTTGAGCAATTCAGTATTTGCTCCGACGACAGCATATGGAGTGAGTCCGACCACACCAGCCCCAATGACTCTCTAGACATCGACCCTGGCTATATCGACAGCCCCGAACCTGCAACTGATTACCAACGCGTGGATTCGGACGCGTCATCAGAGTCAAAAGAAAAATGCGAAGGCTTTAATAACAACCTTTACAACGTAGAGAACCAGATTATCAATCATGAAGAAACAAAAACCATTACTAGTCCGCTGCTACTTAGCAAATGGCTGGAGAGCGCAGCGCGTTTTCAGCCGAGTGAGACAAATTACTCGTGGTGGGCAGACGGTAGAAGACGCAAACTTGAGAAGACCGAGGTTAAAATCCAGCGAGCGCCTTTGAACACGTCACGGCACGATCGGGACGAAGTAGAGGCTGCGGTTGCGTTGACTGCGCTAGCTAGCGCCTCCACACGTCTAACGGCTCCGTGAAGAAATATAAATTTCACAACAAGAATATTTTCTACACAATACTATGATTGTCAAAAATCATAATCTTATTGTAGAACCTGCTTTATATGAAAAGCTACTGATGATGTATTGCTATACACCATAAATAAGTTACACTCATAAGAATGTACCCATACAATAACGAATTTTGTGTGTGTAGGTAGGTATTATATAGATAAAAAGCTTATCTACTAAAAATGAAGGCTGCCTTTTTATATAATTCTTATATAAGTATGCGACAAGTCGTTATTTATACGTAAACATATTGAAAACTTTGCCTTAGTTTAGTAAATAAAATTTACTTACTAAATTACCTACTATTGCTCAAGTATTATTAAAATGTAAGGTGTTATGTTAGAATTAATCACTTCTGATTGTAATTATATGATCTCCATTAGAATAGTGTATTAACATATACCAAAGATTGTGCAAAACAGTTTTAAATAAAAATGTTCCCAAGTATAAAAGAGTTTAACATATCAAATGACAAAAAGGGCCAAGCACAAGTATTAATATAGTCATCTGAACACATATATAATTTTATCAAGAAACACCTGACTATTCAGTACAAAAGTTCAGATTCGCCAGTAAAAAAGTTTCCAAAACTAATAGAAATATCATCTTTATGAGTCACTAGCTTCTGCCCGCAACTTCCCTCGTGTGGTACATTGATGAAACATAGCCTATTATGTTATTCGGGTGTATGAACTATATTATTCTAAAGTTTCAATAAAATCTATTCAGTAGTTTTTTGTGAAAGAGTAACAAACATCCATCCATTCATACAAACTTTCGCATTTATATAGTAGTAGGATTTTTAGGTCATCTTTACCAGATGTAGGATGGCACAGAAGCATGTATTAATTAATTGAAGAAATAACATTAAATCACAAATACTATCATAGAGACTAAGGGAAATAAGTTTTTTGTCATACTAAGAAGTAAAGGGCATTTCAAAAAGGGCCCTAATAATAATATTCTATAATTAAGCTTCAACAACATTCTTAAGCAAGAAACTAAATTAAGTTCATAGAATAGTTGCTCTTAAATATATAATGACTACCTAAAAGGTTATGTTTAATATAGTAATTTCAACGGTTGCTTTATAAATTACCCTAAAAATAGGGTAAAATTGTCTATATCAGGGATAACCCATAGACAATTTTTTCTTACAAACTATTGATATTGATAGATAATATAAGCAAGGAACCACTAAACTGGCCTATTGTTAATGCAATTAGTTACAGGGTGTATAAAGGAAGCAATTCTCGCATAATTTTACAGCTATAATCTAATCAACATCATAAATACATTCAAAGTCATTGCATTCAGCTTTCTGATTTTTCAGAATTGTTCTGGAGTTCCACATGCTTCTCAAGCTGCGACACCAGGGTCTGCTGGCTTAGGTTCAAGTGGCTAACAAGGCTGGATCCGGCACTGTCGAGGACAGCACATAGTTGACTTCGGGCAACATCAATGTTAGGAAGTTGGCTAAACTCAATCAACTCATTTCGTGACATCAGTCTGTCTTGTATTATACCAGCTGTAAAGAAAAGCACTTTACTTGTAACTTGCCAAGATAAAATTTTCTTTTATCATTTCATAACAGTCATATAACAAAATCTAGAGTTCAAACTTCAATTTGAAATTTGGATAAGCAGCCAGCTTCAAAAAGTGCTAGTATATAAGATTTTTTATTTGATACTTACCCATGACTACCATTTGAGGAGTTTTTTTAAGTATTTTAAACATTTTATTGGCATTTTCAGGTTGACCAAATATAATATTTTGATGCGATGTAAATAGATGGTTGACAGCTTCATAGCGAGTTCCCTTTGTAGCCATATTCACTATTTTTTTACCATATGTTCTTAAATTCATATTGTTCTTCCTCAATAAAGCATACACAGGAGTTTTGTCTTCCATACTAATGGAATTCATATGTAAAAATACAACCATTTTTGAAGTGTTGAACCAGTCTAGACATTCATTAGCTAATATTCTCTCAAACGGATTATCAAGTTCCTTTTTCTTAAAGGAGACCCCAGCGTCGCAAAGAGCTACTTCAGGTAGAGTTTTCTTTGGAGGTCCATAAAAAGGCTTGGACAAATCAATTAACAGTTGTCTTTCGAAATGAGGTTTTCGAGGTTTCTGAATGTTTATCTTTCCCCGAAATCTTTTTGCGACCATAAAAGGTATCTGTGGTTGCAACAATACTGAAAAAAAAGAAAAAAGTAAAATATCATAGGTACACTTTTAAGGTTGTAACATTTGATAATAGACTTAGATAAAAGTTCTAACATTAAATTACCTTTATTTAACGATGCCATTTCTATAAGATATTTCTAAGCTTCTAGGTAATGTACTTATTTGAGTAAAAAGTAAATAGTTCTTAAAAAAACATTTGTTGTTATTTTACTTTAACCTCAAAAATTATTACACATTCACCACAAACTTTTTGACTGACAGCTCATTTTTTAAACCTCAGGGCAACAGTGTCAAGATTTTGTAGGATACATTATTTTACTCTATGGAGATAGGGATGTACGTACACAAAAATAATAATTACTTACAACAAACTTTTTACAAAAACATCACTTTTAATCATTTTTTTTTTTTGACGAAATGTATTTTAATTGACGTCGTATGTATACAATTTATATTTAGCTAAGTAATTAGCATTTAATAAAAGAGGAAAAAGAATTTATACATCAACATATTAAATTGATGATGCGCATTTTGTACATACGTATAAATATTTATAAATGATAAATATAATTTGACGTTTGGACGCAAAAATTCTACATAACAACAAGGCGTGTCGGGCATATTTTTTCTACAACTTTTTAGTAAATAGTTGTCGTTACGTATCACTATCAGTCCATAGTCTAAGCTATCAGTAGATATTTTATTGTCAAATGTCAAACCACTGTCAACTGTCACGCACGAAAACAACGTGAGTGTCGTAAACGTGAGTTTTTGAGGTTTAATTAATAAATAACTTTAATATTTCCTTACTCTATTCTCTGCATATAGGATTAAAACACACCATAAATTGCCTGTAGGCAAAACCAAGCATGTATGTATATCAGGAAACATGTAAAAGTTCTTAAAATTATTACAGTCTAATCTAACGTCTTTGATTACACCATGATTTTCCTTTCAGATAATATGAGGGTTAATCAAGAAGATACACCACCATCCTCCATTAATGGAGACGAAATTACAAGCATGGACGAAGATGGGATCATTTACTTAGATGAAATGGAAGAGGTGCAGTTTGAAGATCTATTAGAAGGCGAAGAAGACTACACAGAGATGGAACCGCCTGAGGATCACGCCGCACTTGTTTTTGATAAGCATATTGGCTCAGTGTTTTGCTGCAACTTCCACCCAGATGGCAAGTTGGCTGTTACGGGCGGTGAGGATGATAAGGCGTATGTGTGGTCCACAGAGACTGGACAAACTGTTATGGAATGTGATGGTCACAAAGATTCCATTATCTTCACTGAGTTCAGTTTTGATGGTGCATACCTAGCGACAGGAGATATGTCTGGAACAATTAAGGTGTGGAAGTGTAATATTGAGGAGAACCAGCAGCAGACATGGCCAGTTGTGTTTGAATATGAAGTGGATGACTTGACATTAGGCCTATGGCATTTTGGCGCCAGGGTACTAATCATTGGTACAGTTACTGGTGATATATACATTTTTAAAATCCCATCTGGTGAAACAAAAGTCTTACAAGGCTTAAATATCAAAGTAGAATGTGCAAAGGTATATTTATACTTCTTTGTAGCTAACCTTTTTGATATAATATATTTTATAAATAGATAACAGTGTTAGTCTTTGACATAAAATTAATGTGCCAACTGTGTCAGTGCTGCCAACTCCTAAACCTAGACTCAAAATCAAAGGTTGCAAGAAAGTAGCTAAAAGTAATTCCACTAGGAGTTTTGTACCTTAAATTTAGCATGCAAGTCGCTTTCCGCATGTTAAGTTTTTTTTTATATTTCAACATGAAGAATTAAAGTACATTGCATTTTTAAAGCTAGAATTTTGAAACAAATAAATTTAAAATTAGATTTGCAAGAAAATTTTATGTTTTGATTTGAATATTTATTACTCTAAAAGTCGCCAAATAAGTTGCTAAACCTTTTTGTCGCCTAAATTTTTTTGGTCGCTAAGACAGCAAAAATCTTCACTTCTAGCGACACAGTCGCTAATATGGCAACACTGACTGTGTTCCTTGCCTTCTTGTTTTTTTTATATTTTGATTACCTAGTTTGTTGTAAAAGGCAACTATTTAATAGGTCTTTGGGAGCCACATTTTCATAATTTCTATTTAAAATAACCCAGTTTTATTTTTTTGGCCAATTTCTTAAAAGAGCTGGCTGCTTCTTTTTTCTGTGCTTACCCCTACGGAGATTGTGGGTTTGTTATGTATTTTCTTTTTAAATCTAATGTTTAAAAACTTTTATAGACAACCTTTACAAAAATAATAATGAAGCTATAATTAGAGTTCCCTCTGAGTAATACAAAATACTGTGAAAAAAAAATGTGTAAAATCTAAAAAAAAAGCCAAGCAACATTGTTTGATCATACAATAATACATAATTGCAGATGTTCCGGGATGGTGTAAGATTGGCAGCTGGGTATGAAGATGGAGCTATAAAAATATGGGACCTCAAGACTAGCCAACCCCTTCATACAATTTCTTCTAATATACACCAGATGAGGATCACAGATTTAGACACTCATCCTGAAAATAATCTTCTAGCATCTATATCGACCGATGGTAAAGCCTACAAAATATATTTTTATTACTTCAACTTCTTAATAAAGATTTATTCATGGTATGATGTCATTGTAAACTTGATATAATGTTTTTTTTTTATTTACAGGAAAAGTGGTACTCACTACATCTCAGAATGGCAAAGTGGTAGGCCAGATAGCAACAGAAAATGATTTAGAAGTGATTGCTTTTGCAAAAGACCCACAATTGGACTATTTTGCACTAGGTATGTAATAGCTAATTAAGTAGTAATAGATAAGTAATATAATGTTGAGAAAAGTTATGAAAAAGTTATTAGACGCTTTGTGTATAAACATTAGCTTAAAAACAAAAACAATATTATGGAATGAAGTCTGATATTTTATACATATGCCTACTTTATGTAACAATTCTCGACTAAAAAAAGAAAAGGCCCTAATAATGACAATAAATCACAATTTTGTCAAAAATTCCCTATGACTCTTGACCAATGAAACAAGAGTTAAAGTTTTTCATGTCTTTTTTGTATTTTAAGATGTTCCTTACACATGTTTTGGTTCTTAAATTTCAGGCACCCTCAATGGCTCTGTAAGTATATGGGACTTAACAAGGCAAATGGTGCGCCATCAATGTGCCAAATCTGGAGACCAGAATGTATCGGGCGTCACCAAAATGCTATGGGTCAATGAACACTTAGTGACTGCAGGCCTCGATGGTTCCATTACTGTCTATGAAGGAAGATCTGGGGAGAAAGGTCCAGTGATGACCGGACACAGATCTGAATTACTTGATATTTGCTACAATGCTAAACAAAATATTTTATTAACTACTTCAGATGATGGCACTGCAAGAATATTTAAATATGAATTGAACAAAGAAAATGATTAACTATTTATGTTTTAGAAATATTTTTTCTATATTTGTTACTACTACTAGTACTACATACATGATTTTTTTATTATTTAAAATAGCTGTTTTATAGTTAAACAACTTGTATTGAATAATATTAATTATACACTACTGCAGTACTGTTAATATTGTTTTAATTGAAGTAACTTTCGTTTTTAGATACATATTTTAATACTTGGTAAAACTGAGAACTTTAAGGTACGCGCAGACGAGGGACTTTCGTCCGCTGAGACAAAAATCCCCTAATCACAGAAAAAAGGTCCCCGGAGAACTCAACGCACTTGGTGTGCCATCATTTGTCCGCGAGAACCGACATCTCTATCAAGCGCGTAACAAGAACTAAAATATCCCGTGTACATTGATGTTCCTTGGCACGTTAGTTCTTTTATTTTCGGGGACTCCCCCGTACTTTTATACGGTCCGAACTGTTGATGTCCCGTATTTAATTGTCCGGGAGACTTTTGTCTGACGGACTTTTATTTAATTCCCTCGTCTGCGCGCACCTTTAACCATACGTCACAGTTACGCGATTGTATATAATACTTATGTAATGCTGTTAAAATATTTAACAAGCTTATGTGTTTTTCCATTCCTTGCAACTCTGAAAAACACTTAATCACCATCTGCATTTACATGTTTATTTAAATACATATTTGTTAGTTCTTTTTTTACTACCGCTCGATTATGTTTTATATTTATTGTAAGTATATATATATATATATTTTATAACAATGCACACTTTGATATGAAATTTAAATAGTGGCGAACATGTTTTAGATTTAATAGGGTAAATAAATATTTAAATACAATATGATGGAGTATCGGATTCACGTTTGTGTAGTTCAAATAGGTTTACGCACCTTAGACAGGCCGCGCACTAGGCATCCAGGCTGCCGCAGCCTGGCTGTGGCAGCCTATCTGGTATATGAACACGAACAGTAGCCCGCGCACTAGGCTGCCAAGAACTTTCATATACCAGATAGGCTGCCACAGCCTGGCTGCCTAGTGCGCGGCCTGTCTAAGTAAATACAATTGGTAGCTTTGATTAAGTTTTCTAGTTCTAATGAAACACTATAATTCTATTCTTATATGATTTTCAAAGGTAACGTGTTTTTTTTCGTTTATTCCTTTCTTATGACATCGTGTCTTCGCATCGGAATAGTTGAAGCAAAAGTGACATAAACGTTACCCAACCGTTTTACCCCGAAAAATATATTATTTGTAATGGAAATTAGAAAACCCTTAATGTTTGCCCGTATAATAGTTTCGGCTAACAGCTATTTTATCATTAAGTAGCTTTAAGCGACTCCTTTAGTGTGAAAGTAACATGTGTTAAGCAGATGGGATCGATTTATCAATATGCAAAATTAAAAATTACATTAAAGACTGAGTACTTAAATAAACTTTGACTTCTCGAAATCTATAATTTGATAATCTAATCATATTGAATACCTACTTACTAATAAAATGCGCATTTAGGTATGTCTAACGTTATATAATAACGACCTTTTCTCACTTAATTTAAACTATGTCAGTATATCAATTTGATATATCTATCTATTTTATACAAACAAGCAATAATAGTAAATGGTTTAAATAAATACATTCTCTAGACTTCATCATCATCTTCCTAGCGTTATGTCCCGTGCTTAGACGGGGTCCGCTTAGACCATGATCAAGGATTTAGCGAGTCTGGTAATTACATTGAAGCGACTGCCGATCTGACCTTCGTAACCCGATAGGGGAACCAGACAATTTTTGGATCATGGTTACAAATTTAAAGGTGTTTGAATTTGCAGGTTTCATCACGATGTTTTCCCTCACCGTCGAGCAAGTGGTATAAATATGTACATAGATTATTTAAAATCTAGAGGTACATGCCCGGGTTTAAACCCGCACTCCTCGGTTAAGAGGCGCGTGTCCTTATAATTGAGCTACCACCGCTCTCTAGACTTAAATACGTTTATAAACAACCAGGACTCGAGCACCTACTTACAAATGTCCATGTTCATCACACGAAATATTTGCCCCAAGCGGGATTCGAACCCGCGACTCTCGGTTTCGTAGCCAGGGTCTCTGACCACTCGGCCAACGGGTCTGTCAACTTATGAAATAGTGAAATATTTATTGCTTTATTCTGTGTTTTGATCAATAGTCAGAATGATTTTATTATCGTTTAAGTACAAAAATATCACCAACAATATAAAACCGATTATCGACAAATATAAAACTAAATGCACTGTGCTATACTAGATCGACCATGTCAACAACTAAGTACCCACCACCGAAGTGAGTCAGCAATTCTTGCCCGCCGCTCCGAGCTTTGACATCTCTTTTAACTCCCCCTTTGCTTACCTCCTTTCTCCCCTTGCACGGCAGGCCAAGCTAATCGGTGGGTGGGTTTTCGAAGGGCTCACTCAAACCTCCTGAGTAGATATCAATACTTATGTAACTACATACAATACATCGGACAGCTGTTATTGATTTTCGTGGTTCTTCACCAAGGAAGTAAAGCAGCAGTGGACTGAAAATTTAGCATAGTTTTAAATTTACAGCTAAATGTTCGTAAGTGAAACTCACTCTTCATACAAGACCATTTAATAAAATATAAGTAGGTAGTTACGAATGCCCTATGAGCGTTATACGAGTATTTCAAATCAAATCTTGGCTTCACATCTTACGATCAAAGGCTTGTTAGAGCGAACCCTTTAATCCTATTTGTATCATTGGTTAATCTCATAAAACATCTGTCAGTGACCTTTAATAGTGTGATATAAAATGAATTGTTCGTATCCTGCTTATGTGAAGAGACCACTATTCGTCTTATTATTATGTACCTCTATCAGAAGTCAATGCGCGCTCTTATCAGTTATTAACACCGGTACGTGGATAGACTTCATCTCCTTAGGAAAGGCTACTACATTAAAAAAGTGTGCCAAATGTAGAAACACGTGGTGATCTCGAGCGAGACAGGCAATATCTAAAAAACCAGTTGTTCAAACTTGGCAGTGAATTCTCATGCTAGCGTTTGAGGATAAAAATCTGTTCTAAAACTAGCAGGGCAAGGTTGATTATGGTTTGGCGCGCAGTTACACCAATGTCATTTTAGGTATTGAGTCACGTCTGTGACGGTAGACGGGCGCGCTCGTGGTTGACTTGCAAAGCAGTAAACCGAATAGTAAAGCGGAGGCGCGCTGGCCGTGTGCACATTTTGTCGGGCGCACGAGCTACAATAATTTCGATCGCGGCCGGGAATATCCAGTCTGTCCATTTAGTACCGACGTAACCCTATTCGGAATATTTTTCTAAATATAGCTTAATATTTTTTTTATTTTGAAGCTAATTAAGTACACGGCCTCAGAAGTGTATTTTAATGTGATGTATATTTTAACCTAACTGCTTGTTTTATACGCGTGCGGTAATTTTTAAATCAAGTGCGTTATCAGTTGCAGCGGGTAGCATCATATGTTACCTACTTAGTTACTTTATCGGCCCATGAGTATTTCATGGTGTAGTCCAAAACACGTGGTTATTTCCCGCCATGCCGAAGCCTGTGTGATGCAATATTTGCGTGAGGATACTCAGACTTTTGCTACATACAATTTGTGTAATTAATGAATATGTTGAGCTTAGTCGTTGCGTAGGTTTATTTATTTTTATAAAAGGGATTTTGTCGCTTGAACAATGGCGAAAGTGTCTGCAACTGAAGGATTGACGCCAAAGGCTATGGACGTTGGTGTTGAGAGTGGTGAGAATGACAGGGAATCGAGTGAGGGCGTTCGGCTGAAGAAGGAGTTGAGTCTGTTAAACGGTGTAGCCATCATCGTGGGGGTGATCGTGGGTTCGGGCATCTTCGTTTCGCCGACTCTGGCTCTCAAGTACTCGGGCTCCAAGGGTATGGCCCTCATAGTATGGGTCCTCTCTGGATTCCTATCTATGATTGGCGCACTCTGCTATGCAGAATTAGGTAAGTCCTAATTGACTGAATCATGAACTATGCTTAATAATTTTTTCGCGTTAAAATGTAAATCGATAGGCAGAATCTATAGGTAGAGCACCTTTATTAAACGTAGGTAGGTATTTCGGAAGAAATTAGTTCAATGTTATTGTCCTGATATTTCAATTTGTTAAGTATTATAGAGTGAATGCCAAATAAATAACTATACCTAACCATAAGAAACTAACTTACACATAATTCGCATTAGTAGGTAAAATGTTATCTACTTATTTATGCGGATGTTCAAGCCTTTCCTGTAACATTATAATAATAGGTACCTAGGTATAATAATTATAATAATAGGTACTCATATTTAATTATCCAACCTTGGTTGGATCTTTAACCTACGTACCCCTATTGAAAGTTTACGAATTTTTTTGATCACATCATAATATCATCGGATCAATAGGACCACAAGTTCGCGATGAAAAAATATTCCCATTAGTTGAATGACATACCTATATATATATATATATATATATATATATATATATAGACATACCTATATTTATCTAGAGATAGCCCCAGACGTCTTAAATATTATCAACAGATTTGCCAATAAAAATAAGAAGACTTCCATTTGTTGTATAATGTGTACAATAAAAATGTGTATTTATTGTGCAATAAAGTCAATTTACTCGACATATCTATTGTAGGTATTAATATAAATTACCCCCTCCAAAATTTCAGGCTGCAACCGTGCCAGATAAACCACTGTAATGGTACAACAAGACTTGCCAAAGACAAATGCACACAAATCATAAGCCTATGCAAAAAAGAAAAAATATTTATTTTATCTTTTTTATTAGCCACTGTTGAACGCCCGACAGATAAAGTTATTAATTCTACACCATATTTTAAAACTTTTGATGAAGACCTATCTTCAATGTTTGGTTATCTAAAAATAAAAAATACCCTTTTATCTTAAGCCGCATAACTTTTTATTTAAATTACCAACAACGGAATTTTCCAATATGGCGAATAAATAAAAATAACCCGATAATAAACATTTTGACCTTATTATCAGTAAAGACGCAATTGTGTTGAATATCCCAGAATCCCAAAACAGATAAGAATGATATTAATTTATGAAAAACTGTCTTTGTAACCCTATATAAACCCTATAGCTTCGTTTTTTCGTTCGCTTTCTGAAAATAAGGGTGATTTTAAAAAATCTAATAAAGTACAAACTTACCTTATCGACACTCAGTTGGACCCAGTTTTTAAATAAATTACTGTGAATTAAGGAATTAAATATTGGATCAAACTTATGAAGTTGTCGAAGACAGTGCGATCGACTCAATAAAATGTTGCAGGTAGTTACGCATTGCGGTATCGCACTTCTATTGATACGTGAACAAAGAAAGTACGTCGACAAATGCAGTACTAGTAAAACCGAACAGTAATGGAAAGTAGAAACTAATGTTTTTATATAGATAGGAGACTGTGAACTTAAAAAAAGAACCTAATTAAAAAGTAATACAAAAACAGAATATGGAGCAACTGTTTACGATAGCGAACAGTTTTTAGTTCAGATGCTATTTCATGCATAATTTTCCAACAGTTTTTCATGTATGAAATCAGAAAAATAAGCTAGAACGCATTATTTTTTTCAGTAGCAATAAATATCAAAAGATCTTTTAGTACATTACTTAAATATTGATTAGAAAGCAGTTAAACATTACTTATTTTCTAGGTCTTATTCGATCTCTTTGACACAGATAAAAGTAAAAAAAATCTTGTCTAGGAATGTCGTCTAACTTTACGGTTATCTACACTCTAATTAGGCAGTTAAACTAATCTACTTGTTAAAATAGCTAGCGGTCATTTCCACAGAAAAAACTTCTGCGGTCATTACCATGAAAAAAAAATTTTGGTATATGAGTGACAAGATTCCTAAAGTACTATTACAATACTAAAATGGTGTTGATGTTCCAGCATATTTATTTATCAGTCATCCATCACACAATTAACTATCAACTATAATTTACAAATTATGATGTCTTAGTTCTTACTTTTCTGAAAGCAGATACAAATACATATATTTAAATTTTAACTTTATTGCCTCATCTAATGTACCATGATCTATTTACATATTCATAATGTACGGATTTCGATGGATTTCCGAGATAAAGCGTATTATATATAAAAAATTTAAATCTGATCATGACTAGGAATCGTCCATGTAAAGCTGTTCATGTAAGTCACTGACT
This sequence comes from Glyphodes perspectalis, assembly GCA_951394215.1. NCBI lineage: Eukaryota > Metazoa > Arthropoda > Insecta > Lepidoptera > Crambidae > Glyphodes > Glyphodes perspectalis. The sequence goes on along the minus strand of OX596202.1, from coordinate 12,105,947 downwards.
GGCTGCACCGTGCGCCAAGAGTTGTGGTTCGATCCCCACCCAGTATAAACATTCGTGTCATGAATACTTGTGTTGTTCTGTGTCTGGGTGGTAAATCTAATATATTTAAGTATATATTTATATTTGTAATACCACTGTTGATTCTGATAGTATGGAATAAATTTTAATGTAATAAACTGTACACCATCTCGTACATTTAATGAATTCTGATAAGGATTTTTTGTTGTTTTGTTTAGTTTTTAACTTTCTTATAATAATGATAGGGAAGCTTGAGTAGTCATGCTCACTCAATTGCTTCGGGGGTGGTGGCGTTATGTGACGGGTCGTTACATTCCCTCAAATATGGTCGAGTGAAACGATGGCTGACACATACGTCATACTTGTGAACAGGTGCCACCTTCAGAGGCTGGTCTGGTCTGGTTTACCTTTTACTTCTAATTATACTCGGCTGAATCTTTGACGAACATTAACTGTATGACTTGGTATTAATATTCACTTAATCTGTAAATTTTAATTTTTATATTCAATCTGGCATTGAAAAGAGTAACTACCGAGTTTCTTGCCGGTTTCTTCTCGGTAGATGCGACATTCCGAACCGGTGGTAGATTCAAATTGTTCTACTATGTACTTACTTGACGATTCACAAGTGCTTTTTTGAGGCCTACGTAAATAAAGATATTTTTGACTTTGACTTTTGACTTTGACTTTGATATCCGTAACACAAGCATGTGATGTCGTTGGAGATTTAAGTCAAAATAATCGATCCTTTATACAGAGACTATCTCTGTAGGTAGATATGGATTTAATGGCATTGTATTTTTTAATAGGTAGGTCTTTAGGATTCATCTGAGGAAAAAGTCTTGGCCAGTAGCAATTGATCGTTTCAACATGTAACAAAATATGCCCTTGACCCAATTAATCTTATGCATCGTTCCAGGTACAATGATCCCCAAGTCGGGAGGTGACTACGCGTACATAGGTGAGGCATTCGGCGCCTTGCCATCGTTCCTGTACCTGTGGGTGGCTCTGTTCATCCTGGTGCCGACGGGTAACGCTATCACGGCGATCACGTTCGCGCAAAACATCCTGCAGCCGCTGTGGCCCGCGTGCAATCCGCCTACAAGTGCCGTCACTCTCATAGCCGCCCTCATCACATGTTAGTGGTATACTCTTCATATTATTACAATACATAAACTCATGTTGGTCTGGGACAAAAATAATGTGCCAACTGTGTTCTTTGCCTAACATGTCGTAAAAGGCAACTAATGGTATATATTAGGTTTTGTATATGCAACGAGCCAGCCAGGCCAATTTTATTTTTGGCCAAATGTGGTTAAAGGTGTCTGCTGCCCCTTTGACTCCGCCGGCCTCTTCGGGGGTTACGGGCCTGTTGTTATGTATGTATAAACCCATGTTCGACTGGTTCATAAAAAATATGCCAACTGTATTCCTTTGAATACAGACAAGGCCAGCGTAGGTATAGAGTTTGTGAATCTGTAGGCGACAATATAACTCTTGGCAGTAGTATTTCAACACAACTCTTCATCTAACCTAACTCAATTTTATATTTGGCTATTATATGGTTAAAGGCGTATGCTGCCTTGATAGACTCTGCCTATTATTACGGGAATGGCGGGCGTGATTGATTATGTTTATCAACATTCCGTGATCATTGATTTGCATCCTAGCGATTCGCAAAATTTCAAGTAGACAATAAGTTTTACAAGGATTCCAGCTAGTGATGACAAAATTCTACTCTCAATATTTCATTTTTAGGATCATGACCAAAATGATCCTAATTAATTCTGAAATGATCTCTGTCTAAAGTGTTAATAAATGCAGACTGACCGTTTGTGATTTATAAGTTTTTATAGAAGCAACTAATTTAAAATTAGGTTAACTAACTAAGAGTAAATAAACATATTGTGTTCAAACGGACCTGTTTAAGTAACACATGTTCACAGCTTTGGCTGTTTGTAACGGTAATTAATTAAAATAATCTTTACGTAATAGGTATTATAAACGCGAATAAAACTCTGCCCGTTTCTCTATAGTGGGTAATCGTTTTCACACCTAAACCACTTGACCAATTGTGATGAAATTTGGCACACTAAAAGTTTATAACATAAAAAGGTAATAAGATTATACTTTGTAATGTAGATATCCCTGCAAAAAAATATTTATTCCGGGAGACGCACTATAAGGTCTGTAACAAACTAATTTCACGTGAGCAGTGCCGCGGGTAATGCGATGGATGTAACCCGAACGAACGTCGGATTTAACAATAACATCCTATACCTAAATATTTAAAAACCATCGTCAATTAATCTTTACGCAAGGCTCATTTACCTGTTATGAATTCCATAAAACCATCTACCTACCACAATTGGTTGGATATCTGCTACAAGCTAAGAGTGCATTGACCGTATGTACTTTAAATTTGGTAATTAGGAAAATATGTTGAACGTTTACCTATCTACGTCGCCCGCGCGTTTTTTTTTAACAACCTACATGTGTAGGTACCTATTTATGGGTTAAGTAGGTACTTCTTCGCTTCATACTTCAGCTAAGAGACATAAACTCTATATCTACATCATAAATAACGGTAGAAGATACAGTCCAATGGATGCTTAATCTTAGTAAGACGTAATGTGGGCACATCACACTTAGCAAAGTGAAAGTAGCAATTGCCTGTATGTCTAACCAACACTATGTACAATCTACCTATGTATGTACAAATTGGTATTTGAATGGTTTCTTAGTTTGATAAAGCTCGAATAAGTGAACAGCATTGAATTATACCTACCTACTTTAATAGGTAGTTATTTTATTTCGAACTGTGTAGAATTGCGTTTATATACTTATAAATGTTTATATTGCTCTCACTGTGATGCACGAGTTATTATTATCACCTATTAATATTTATGAATCTATAATAATTTATGGCCACCAGTCAAAGTAGAAGCAAACATAGATACCTACTTCTCCTTTTCATGTAATATAATATTAATAACAAGAACTAATATTGGATTCGTGTATGTATATGGTGTGGATCGAAATCCCACCATAATTTATGTGTACAGAATATTTTCACTGACATCAACTTCTGAGAAAGGACGGTTAGGACTGGTCTGCCTGTTCTTGTATGAATTTTAATAATACTTTTTGCTGAACGTCAAATTATCAGGGTATACACGAACAGCCACTTGCAATTGCTCATTATTAAACTTTAATACAATGGCAAAAGGTTTAAAACATCAATCCTTTTATAGTTGCTTACAAGAGTTCTTAAAAGGGCGCATTGTCATTACCCCTTACCAAGGACCGGTTCCCCCGGTTAAGTTTCGGCAATTTACTGATTTATATACTCGATTCGACAATTCTCAGTATAGCGTGCCTTGTAAAATTGTGGCTCGGCATTCGGTCGACTCCGTGTATTGAAAAACAGATTTAATCTGCATTTAATTAAGTACGTGTAAGACGAGTGTGATGATTATTGAACGTTCCGCTATCGACGTGTAATTTTCATTTCTTATTCTCAGATAAGAGATGAACTCTCATAAATAAGCATGACACAGTTCCAAGTCACGTAGATCGATCTACACTTAATCATTTTAGATTGATTTTAGATAACAATTTCTCATATACTTAAATACATATTAGAAAGGTTAGTTTATAACAAGAAGGAATGTTATATACTTAAATGTCATAGGTATCATCAAATCGAAAAAAAATTCAGATCATGTAGTTTATGACGACATAAATCTTAAAGTAGGTAAACAAAACCAGCAATACAGAGTTTTGAAAACTTTTAAATATTATTTTACTGACTTCACAGTCAACGATATGTAGGTGTCTATTTTTAGATCTGTTTGTAAATGATGTCAAATATCCTCACAACCATCTGACTCTTAAAATGTCATTGTTACAAAATTGAGATCGAAACCTCAGAATGGACTAACAATAGGGCGACTTGTCCTCACAACTTCATCTCCTCGCACGAAGTGACCAGACTTTTATTTTCTATCGAGACATACTTCTCTCTTTTCTAATTTGTCACCATTCTAAATGTGTTGTCCCGTTCTGTCATTTTGTTATTAACATATGTACATACTAGCGTCCGCAATCCCTGAAGGGATAGGCAAAATCCAAGGAAAAGCAAACTCCTTCAACTACTTTTATCCAAAAAATTGCGCTGGTTTAGACAGAGAATTGTGGAATAGTATATAGTATCGCCTCTACAAATAGCCTTTTTAAAACAAGCCTAGGCAACCAAGACCGTGTTCGTAGATACATACTTTATAATTCCCAGATCAACATGGGTTTTTTTTTATTAAAGGGGTTAAATAGTTCATTTATACATACTTATCGCCGTCAGAGATTGTACAGTGATATTACGTACATACACCACCACGCACCGAAATCCCCGAAATGGCAGGCAGAGTCCAAAGGGCAGAAAGCACAATTAGCCAAAAATAAAATTAAGTTGAATTAGGCGGAAAATGTGACCGTTGAAAATAAATTTATTACCAACTAATCTTTGTTTTTGCGAAAAGTTGAGTAAGACGGAACCCAATGTATTTTCACCTTCTTTGTTGGGTCCTGTATTGGATATGAAAATATATGGCCACGTTATGTAGTATTGTGGTGCGGTCGTGCTGATTGCGGCTGACAGGATAATGAGGGCTTCCTCCCGCATCGCTCTGACACATACTCTTGCGCGGAATTTGCTTGCTGGAACGGTGTAAGGGCACCTAATCAAGGCCTGATTGCCTTTTTCCAAACAACCGTATGTGCGTATTACAAACGAATAGTACCTAGATAGGCGTACAGTGCCCCAGCGAGTCCTGACTAGACCTTGACCAAATGCGTTAAGTGGCACTATACTTCACCAACGCGTTATATTGAACAGATGTATCTAAATAAATAAATAAATTCTTCAGACTGACACACCAATTCCCTAGTTCCAAACTAAGCTTATAAGCTTGTGCTATCATGTTATGGATACTAGGTGAGCGGATAAACATATTTAAATACGTTTATAAACATTCATGAGTCGCGTACAAATATTTATTTTCATCACACGAAACATTTGCCCCTGACGGGATACGAACCCGCAACCCCTTGGTTTCGTGGCCAGGGTCTCCGACCACTTGACCAACGGGCCAGTCAAGTCTAAGTATTGATGGTTGGGGTAACCATTGTCTGGGTCTGAAAATGTTCGTATTTCACTATACAAACTTTGGTTCCTTTGATGCATTCCTTGTGTGAAACGGAGGCAAACTCTACAGTCGCTGCAAGTAGAATCAGTGTCTCTATTTATTGGAAAAGGTAGACTTTAGTCACAACATTTTGCAGGGGAGATCTGTTCGTAATGTGTGAATAAACAAATAGGTTAAAATTCTGTTGCTTTTACTTACAACTCCCTTCAGTTTTAGAACATATTATGTTCAAGGTCAAATTATTTGTTCTTCGTTTTGTCGAGTTACAAGCACTATTACACTAGGTATTATTGACCTTTCTTGTCAAAATCATTTGTGTAATATTGTGAAAATTTTAACAATATTGCTTTTTATTGCTCGGTCAAATTAAAATGTGTCTAGACCATTTGCTAATTGGAAAGCCCGCCAATATTTTGTAAGTTTTTTTTAAACTAGGTAGCAAATATGTCCGAACACAATATATTGGTATTTCTACCACACCGTTACCAAAATTTTTTTATTTTTGAACGTCAGTTTTTCTGGTATGGCGGAAAGATTTGCTCTTATCCTTTCAGATACAGTAAGCAAAGCTCCATCTAAATTTTCGTTATTTTTTATTTCAGGTTTCCTGACAGTTATAAACTGCTACAACGTTAAATGGGTGACGCGAGTTCAAGACTCATTTACAGCTGCTAAGATTTTGGCTTTCGTGGTGACGTTTATTGCCAGTCTGTGGTATTTCTTCTCGGGGCACACTGAAAATCTTGAAAACATGATGCAGGGCACGATCACGGACCCTGGGAATATAGCCATAGCCTTTTACACTGGGCTATTCTCCTATTCCGGTTGGAACTACCTTAACTTTGTGACAGAGGAACTGAAGGAACCATACAAGTAAGTTAATAGAGCCAAAGCCCACGGCTCCTAATGCTCGATCGACATTTTATAAAGCCTGAAAGTTCCATGTATAACCCCTATGGAGGAAAGAACAATCCCCGATTATGAAACTTGGGTCGCGGTGGCTTTGGTTAATATCGGGTAATAAAGGGACATATAATTGGACCCAAATTTCGTCATAGTATAAAAGCTAGAATTTATATATGTTATTTGGGGAATCAGACTAACAGATATTAGAAGTACTACATCACATACATTGATCTGATTCCGAGGTAAGTAGCATAAGCACTTGTGACGGATATCAGAAACAACAGTGGTATTACAAATATATACTTAAATATTGTATATTAACACCCAGACACAGAACAAACACAAGTATTCGTCACACGAATGTGAACCCACAACTCTTGGCGCATGTGGCAGGGTCACTACAGAATGCGCCATCGAGTTAGTCAAAGTATCTATAAATGTGTTCTAGTAGTATGTATGGGGAAGTATCAATAGATGTATTCTTAAAAGCCAGACAGTTCTGATAGTGGGTTCGTTCTCCTAGACACATTACAGTTTTAATTCATTTGAGCGGGTACAAATGAAATAGCGTGTTCGGTCTATTGCGATCTTTTACTGTGAATCCTATGTCGTTTAACTGGTACTGGGTGGTGAACATTTTTTTTTATCTTAAAATAGGCATGCGCTTGACCATAATTCGCCTGATGGGAAGCGCTATTATAGACTACGATGGAGCGCGCTTACCTAATAAGAACCTTTAACCGGTTCACTCTCGCTTTGAAGACCGCCATATTGTAGTGCTCGGGGAACCGGGCTAATAATTCCAGAGTGTATTTCTTATCGGACTTCAAGCTTCTTCTTACTTGACTAATAAATTGTAACTATAGTAGCTAAGTTGTTAAAAAAAATAACTACCGAGTTTCTTTCCGGTTTCTTCTCGGTTGAAGCAATATTACGAACGATTTATAAGTGTTTGTTTCAAACCTATATAAGTTATAGTATTTTGATTTGATTTGATTTGATACAATAAATTTACTTGGTACCTAAATGTACTAAATAGATATAACAAATTTGAGACACAATTTTACTCACCTTTACTACCTGTTACCTGCTAAAGCCATCGCGACCAAGGTCCATAGTCACGGTTCGTTTATACCTCTATTGTAGACATACGTAGAAACAAATTCACCCCTTATAATTTACTAAGGCCTGGGAGCCGCGGGCTCTTGGGTTATAAGGAAAAGTTCACCACCCAGTACTAGATAAACGACGTAATGATTCACTGTAAAATATCGCAATAGAATAAAATAAAAACATATCAGAAGACATCACATAGGTACATTGATCTGACTCCGTGGTAAGAGCTTAAGCCCTTATGTTATGGATATCAGAATCGACAGTAGTATTACAAACACATACATACATACATACATAACATCACGCCCATAATCCCTGAAGGAGTAGGCAGTGTCAAAGGGACAGCAGGCCCCTTTAACCACATTCAGCCAAAAATAAAACTGGACTTGTTTAAATGGAACATTGTGAAAAAGTAGTGACAAGTGGCTAGCTTGTCGCCTACACAATCACATACCCAAAACTCGATATACCATTAGTCGCCTTTTACGACATGCAAGGCAAAATAACACAGTTGGCACATTATTTTTAAGTCCCAGACCAACACGGGACAATGGACTGGGTTAGATGGAAAGTTGTGAAAAAGTAGTGACAAGTGGCTAGCTCGTTGCCTACACAATCACATACCCAAACCCCCATATACCATTAGTCGCCTTTTACGACATGCTAGGCAAGAAAAAGTTGGCACCTTCTTTTTAATTCCCAGACCAATATGGGACTATGGGTTGGGTTAGATGGAAAAATGTGAAAGGTAGTGACAAGTGGCTAGCTCGTCGCCTACACAATCACATACCAAAAACCCCATATACCATTAGTCGCCCTTTACGACATGCTAGGTAAGATACACAGTTTTTAAGTCCCCGACCAACATGGGACAATTACAAAAACATACTTAAATATTAGATATTAACACCCTATAGACCCTATAGACCAAACAGGCTATTTCACTTATACCCGCTTATATGTATTCCTTGCGGTCGCGCCTACCTAGGGCAGATGTGTAATGTGTCTGGGAGAACGAACCCACCATCAGAACTGTCTGGCTTTCAAGAATACATTCTAAGATACTTCCCCAAATAACATATATAAATTCCAGCTTTTATACTATGACGAAATTAGGATCCAATTTTATGTACCTTTAATACCTGATATCAGCCACAGCCACCGCGACTCAAATTTCATAATCGGGGATTGTTCTTACCTCCATAGGGGTTACACATGGAGAAACTTTCAGGCTTTATAAAATGACGAAGGCCTGGGAGCCGTGGGCTCTTAGGCTATAAAGCATTAAGACGATATGTCCGTTTTCTTGTATAAGTGTATGTATTTTAACTATATTCGAAGATTAAGCAACTCAATTAATGTCGAAATTGAGGCGTCTTCTAATCCCCTGAACATCCGCCGCTTCTCTCCTTAAGAGCCTATTCTTACGTCAATTGTTACTAAGTGCCTAAATAAACCGTTGCCGTTCTAACTCATTTACTCCCACTCACAAATGATTCTACTGCTTTAACTATAATTTAGCCTACTCGTGCGGAAATACTGATTGTTGTGAGCTGCTAAAAATAAATTGTAGCCTTTAAGAATAAAAAGCCTTATTATAAACGTGTCTAGGTACCTAACCAATGGCAACTTACCAAAAACGTAGAATTAAGCTAAGAGGACAGATTCAGATGACATTTTTAACAAAGTATGCTTTTTTATGACAAGGACTTCAAATTGAAGATTATATATGTTACTGTAAAAGCCCGTATATTGGTCAATCTTAGGTTTTACTAGTAAATCTTAGGATTTACCGACATGAGTTGGTAAATGTAAAGATTTCTAGGTTAGGTTATATTATGGGTTAGTTAGGTTAGGTTTATTAACCTGATTAAAGAAATACCTTACCTAACCTAACCTATAATATAATCTAATCTTAGTTAGGTTTGGTTAGGTAAAATTTTCCAAGTAAAGAATCCTAAGATTTACTAAGTAAATGGTGGTAAAAGTTGGAATTGTACACCTGTTCCGACTTTTACCGTTAAGAGTTGGTAAATCTTAGGTTTTACTGGAAAATATCAAAATTTACCATAGTTCGAGCTATTACAGCAACATATATAACTTATCGGTTTTATTTGCCTACCCCGCTAGGTAGTGGCGTGAAGTTTTAGTAGTAGTTGTAATAAGTAACTTACTTTGTGACAATGTTCTTTTGTGACAAAAATCTTTAGATTTTGCACAGCACTTAATATCTGCATCTTGTATTGATAACGAATTTTGATATAATTACCTTCAAAGATTTAAAATATTTTTATTTTTAACGATTGTTACCTTCTTGAAAAGAAGATAGCACGGCTTCAAACGATACATTATAGTAACTTTACCCCATGTTTGTAAAGAACAATATAATATAATACGGTGAGCTTTACTCACCGTCACCCCCAATCCCTCAAAAGTACAGTAAGAGTATGTACCATACTTTACTTAGACCCTCCACATAGGTATATAAACGCGACCCTGCAGGCTGAGCCACTAAGCAAACTGCAATACTTCTGTTGCACCTGCATTAAATTAATCACATGTCATTCGTGTTACAGAAACCTTCCCCGAGCTATCTGCATTTCGATGCCAGTAGTGACACTAGTGTACGCGCTCACCAACGCAGCCTTCTTCGCGGTCCTCAGCAACGATGAAATCCGATCCGCGGAAGCTGTGGCCGTCATCTTCAGCGAGAAGACCCTCGGGGTCGTCGCCTGGATCATGCCGCTGTTCGTGGCTATGTGCACCTTTGGCTCGCTCAACGGCGCCATTTATGCATCCTCACGGTTATTCTTCGTCGGTGCGAGGAACGGTCATTTGCCGCTGGCGATATCTCTCATTGACGTCAGGCGGTTAACGCCGGTGCCTTCACTTATTTTTATGGTGAGTTCTTATATTAACGGATAACTGTAATTGTTTTGTATGGTCATATGAGTTTACAGTCTGTAATACCAAACACACCAATAATCGCTTTCTACGACATGCTATCAAGCAACACAATTGATAGGTACATTATTTTAGGCACCTGACATTCATGGGACTTGATTAGAGATCTTGACCACAAAACGAAAGGTTTATAAGTAGATAAGAAAGTTGTGCCTGCCGATTTCTTATAATACGTATGTTTCATGGTCAGGAATGTTTGCAGAATCTATTACACCACTGCCAACTCAGTCAAGCATCAAAAATCCATTGATCAGTAGACCGGTACCAACACGTGCTTTCTCTTACCATGACAATGTCATTATCGGTTATAACTAGTAACTCAAACAATCATAATTCTGCTTTATATTACATAACATCTACGTATACAATGTGTTTTATAGTGTTGCGTTCATTTAAACTTGCAAATGAACATGAAACGAAATCATTCTAAAATCATTATAAATCGCAGTTTAGTTATATACGTCATCCAAGTATCTAAAACATTTTTCTAACAGGTATTCAATTTGATAGTGGGCTTCCATTTTAATTGGGATCACGTATCATTAACATTTTAGAAAACGCCTTAATTTTTGTCAATTGCAAATGATTTGTGATACTTTGCTAACATATTTACTACAGGCGTATCTTAGTAAAATAAAAATAACGCAACACGGTTAAGTCGTTAATTTTATGCATGAATGGTTATTTATTTAACATGTTTAAACAAAAGCGTAACAGCGGCTGATCAAATTCAATATGGAGGCCATATTGCGCACTATATGAATAGATATTTGTTAGATTTCTTAAATAAATGAACTTGTTAGGTAGGTACTACGTCAACCAGCCAAAAACAAACCTTATGATAATTTTAGAGGGCCTTGTTTCACACAGTTTAAATTAGAATAAATAATTATTAAGCGAAATAATTATAAGAAATATAAAATACAGTAATCTGTCCTAGATTTATTTCAATAAGATGACGACTATTGGAACTTCCTTGCAGTATTTAGATGTACCTATACTTTAAGTAAACAGGTTCATATACTTAAGCACATGGATAGGGTTAATCCAAATTTCAACATGGACGAACATTAAAAAACTTTAGTTATTAGTATTATATAATTATATAAGTAGGTATATAAAACCATCTCTTCACTATAGAAAACAAATTATTGCTTGTAGCAGTGAAACGTTTACAACATTTCTCGCTTAGATGATATTAAAAAATTATATAAAATTACCCGTGTTGGTCTGAGACTTAAAAAATAATGTGGAACTGTTTACCTTGCCTAGCATGTCGTAAAATTCGACTAATGGCATAGTGGGTTTTGGATATGTGTTAGTGTAGGGGACGAGCTAGCCACTTGTCACTATGTTTTTACAATTTTCCACTTAACCGCCCAGCTCAGTTTTATTATTGGCTGAAAAGGGCTTGCTGGCCTTGCTGCCCCTTTGACTCTACTTACCCCTTTGCGATTGGGATTGCAGGCGTGATTATATAACAAATAAATCTAAAATTATTCGTATTTACTTTGCGAAACTAGCTTTACTTTATCTATGAGTCTTATCAATTAGACCAAAATAAGCATCCCTTGTATTTATCTATGTTTTACAATACACATTTCATATATTTATTACAGTCATGTTGGTTTTGAACTTAAAAAGAGTATTAGCAACAATTTTCCTCGCCTACCAAGTCATAAAAGGCGTCTTAAGGTGTATTGGGTATTAAGTATTGGTTTGTGACTAAGCGAGTTTGCCTCTTGTTACAACTTTTTGGTACTTTCCATCTAACCCAACCTAATTTAATTTTGTCCCTCATGAGGTTATGTGTCTTTGAATATCTGATTTCAAAGGAGCTAAATAAAGAGTACGAACTTACAAAAAGAGTATCATTTATTTTATATTTTTTAAAAAGGTATTTTTTTTACATTTTGCAGCCCATAACAATTTTTCATGGTTGCTTCATAATATATGACTAGCACTAGTATAGTAAACATTAGGTAAAAAAGGTTATTTTGGTTATTATAATAAAAAAAGGTTAAAGGTTATTTCATAAGTACTCTATCAGTGTTATAAATTATAGAGTACGCCTACATGATGTAGAGTACAATACTCTATTTTAGAGTATGGTTAGCAACCCTAGGCGAGACGCCCCTGATTGCTATTACATCTATCATAGACGGTATATGTCTATAAGTATTACTGAGTAATAAACTCTTCTTTTTCAGTGTCTGGTGACCCTCGTGGTGCTATTGACGAACAATGTGGAGTCGCTGATTGTTTACGTGACATCAGTGGAAGCTTTGTTCATGCTGTGCTCAGTGACGGGTTTGCTGTGGTTGCGGTACAAGCGGCCGCAGCTGACGCGGCCGATCCGCGTCAACCTCGTACTGCCCTGCGCCTTCCTCATCATCTGCACCTTCGTCATCATCTGTTCCTGCTTCACGCACCCCAAAGAGATTGGCGTCGGCCTCGCCTTCGTCGCCCTGGGCGTCCCAGTCTACTATATCTTCATCCACTGGCAGAACAAACCCCGATATCTCCAAAACGCCTGCAACAGCTTCAACCTAGTCTGCTCCAAACTATTCCTGTGCTTGCCCGAAAACTCCAAAGACTTATGATCGTTGCAATTCCTTTCATTCAGTGTGATTTCATGAAATTCATTAGTTTATTTATGAATAAGTAACTTGTTTATTATTTATTACTGTGCGCTGTGTTCTATGTTAACTCGAATAATGATCTGTTTATATGATTCCTATGCATTTTAGGCTAAATTTTGAATAATAAACGTTTATATGAAACGGAAGCTTGGTGTAATTAATTAATAATAATAGCTGACGTAGAGTGCCTTTATTTAACCAGATGTCTCTTATTATATTCAGGTGACCTACGTATCGATACAGTTCTTTCTGTGTAGCTAATTAAATACGTTCGTTGAAATGCCACAATATTTAACAACGCTTGCTCAAGATTTGGAAGATTCCTGATAGTATCATTTTAGAAGCGAACTACAACATAACATCTTGTTGGTGTAAGAAATATTCAAAATAACGGTTTCATTCAAAATACTCTGTTATTATCAAATTGAAAAAAGATTGTAAAAAAACTGGGACTACATAATAAAGTCATTTGATTTTTATACTTTCAGCCATATCTCTCCACTCAATCAAAATATATAAGTAGTTACATGTGAATATCATAAATAGCACTTAATAACTCTTATTAGTAAGGACACTTGTCTGGTCAGTGTCAGTATGATAGTAATAAATACTTTGTAATATGAAAATATTTTATAACAGCTATATTTATGTAAAGGAATAAAAAAAAAACTTAATAACTTGCGCTACATGTGTGTTGTACCGATATCGGGACTGGAAAATACAGAAACTTTGAAAACACGCGAGCAAAACCTGATACAGACAATTATTTATTCCCAACAAATATTAGTACACACTTATTGATAGCATGATCATTGAAGTTGTCATTGCCCGTCCTGCCTTGTAAAATCTGCTGACTTTTTGAGTGAGTACTAGCGATAACAACTATGTTTGTACAAAATTCAGCGATAAACATCTAAAATAGCATTGTATAAAAAAAATAATGCATATTTTACGCAGTTTTACATTTGCATTTATTAATTTCAGTCTTTGACGTTATTGAACAAAAGTGATATTAGAGAAAATAAGTTTATTGTATAGGTCTGTTACAAGATAAATCATAATTACCAAAATAAATTAAATTTATACATGAAGGCAAGACCGTACCTACAGGTCTTAAAGCAGTTTGGTTAAAAATAATAGGTATTTTTTCTTATTTCTGGGCATCAAACATTTCGGCGGGTAGCTGGCTACACGTTTAGTAATGCCATTTAAGTAAGTACTCTGGAGCTACGCATACCTACACAAATCATAAATGCGACTGTTAATATAATGTAAAGTATGTTTTAAGAAGGCATAACAATTTTTTTTGTGTCTAGATTACTCGAACGAATAACATTATTCGCAATAACCAAGTAAAGCTACTGCTGCGTGACACAAACACCATGGTGTAGAGATTGATTTTGTACTCAAATGAGGCTCGCTGATGCGTGAAGCTGCGTGCGAAGCGGTGTCAGCACGTATATTTATGTAGCCAGACAATCCGGCCAGACTATTGTGTGCCGACCGAGGAAATTAGTCAAATTGTAGCATTGTGTCCGTTACGGCAAATATAAAAACTCGTCCGGATCCTTCTAAGGTTCGAACTAAGCATTTTTACAACATATACGCGCCCATGACTAATTTAATAACGTTTGACTGTCCAAACGTAACGGTGTAGGTATAGTACCTACCTATTACTTATTCTAACAAACTCGGTGGCTTATTCGGTAGTGACCCGGTCCCATGCTCCAATAGTTGGGGTTTCGATCCCCACTCAGGACCAATATACCAATACTTGTGTTTGTTCTGCGTCTGGGTGTTAATATCCAATATTTATGTATGTAATATGTATCTGACTGGCCCGTTGGTCGAGTGGTCAGAGACCCTGTCCACGAAACCAAGGGGCGCGGGTTCGAATCCCGCTAGGGGCAAATATTTCTTGTGATGAACATGGATATTTGTACTCGAGTCATGGATGTTTATAAACGTATTTAAGTATGTATATCCGTTCACCTAGTATCCATAGCACAAGCTTATAAGCTTAGTTTGGGACTAGGGAATTGGTGTGCCAGTCTGAAATATTTATTTATTTATTTTTATTTGTAATACCACTTTTGATTCTGATATCCGTAACACAAGTGCTTAAGCTACTTACTTCGGAGTCTGATCAATGTATGTGATGTAGTCTGATATTGTTTATTATTATTATTACTCTCAACGGCGTGTGTACAGTACACATATCTTTTAAAAAAAATATCAGACAGAGTGTCTCATGTTGGTCGGAGACTTAAAAAGTAAAAGTCGTGAAAGGTGACCAATGGTATATGGGGTTTTGGGTATGTGACTGTGTAGGCGACGAGCTTGCCACTTGTCACTACTTTTTCACAATTTCCATCTAACGCAGTTGGTCTGGGACTTAAAAATAAGTGCCAAGTTTTGTTCTTGCCTAGCATGTCGTAAAATACGGCTAATGGTATATCAGGTTTTAGGTATGTGATTGTGTAGGCGACAAGCTAGCCTTGTTGACAATTTTTCATCTAACCCAGCCATTGATATATAAAAAACCCAGCCTAATTTTGTTTTTGGCTGAATGTGTTTAAAGGGGCCTGCTTCCTGTATCCAATTGCAGGACACAAAAACATCTTAGCCTAAATCAAAGCAGTAAAATAATTTACAATCGAAAACTAAAATAAACTTGTTAGCACCAAATCAAAAATTCTTTTTAAAAAAAAAAAAAAAAAAAGGGGCCTGCTGCCCCTTTGATTCTGCCTACCCCTTCGGGGATTATGGGCGTGATGTTAAGTATGCGGTAGTTGGAATTTTCAGAGTCCTTAACAAATAAAAATGAAAGCAGATAAGATCAAAACGGCCGTGACTAGGAACGGTAAATCCCTAAGGACTTGCATTTTCTTTTTGCTTACGTAATGTCCTACCAATATCAGATAAATGAGAAGGAGGTAAATCTCAATACCTACATCTTCAGATATGCCACGTGGATTGTATGATAAGTAAGATTGTAATTAGTAGATAATAATTGGTCTAATTACGCACACGTGCACAGTGTAATGTTAATATTTTCATAAGTAGGTATATCATGTTACATGCTTGACGCGTCTGAAGAAGTCTCGTCGAGATTCTTCGTCAAAGAACTAATACTTAAAGAGAATAGAAATGCCGTGCACGAACGAAACGAAACTTGAGGCATGTCTTTGACTAAAAAACATATTTTCGATTATAATCAGCCAACGCGACAAAGGTAAGAACTAGCTTGAGTCATACTTAATACCTATGTTCTTCCAAGATATATCTTGGCTTTATGGTTCATTGTTAGTAGGTAATTAAAGATAGGTACAATCTATAAATGAATAGAAAGGAATGGGGACGAATTGGCGACATGGGTTAGGAAAGAAATGTAGTTTATGTATAATTTATGCATATAAAACAAAGTCAAAGTCAAAGTCAAAATATTATTTATTTATATAGGGTAAACAGTTGATGTATACGGATTTTTAGTGTGATCTTATCATATATTTACCTACAGTTTAAGAATTAATTGATACTGGAGGTTACATTTTATGTTTCTCTTATTACTTACTTAAACAGTTTCTTTGTCTAATAGCAATGCGGGCAAATATAAATCTAATAAAGTTATTTGTCCAAATAAACCTTGCTGCACCAGAGGACACTACGACATGTTTTCCCAACACTTTGTATCTATATGTATAGTTATTTGCCTATGTACTGCGGCACAATATTATATGTTCACTCCGTTGAAGTTACAAATCTAACCTGTAAATCAATATTTTCAATAGATATTTACAAATATTATCATGCATTATTTACTGACATTATTATCACGATCGGTGGCTGAGAAAATTTACCTTGGGCGCAGTAGGTAAACAACGAAAATGATGATTAGGTTATGTATCTACCCTACTCTGGTCTACAACGAGCTCCTTGTACGAGAATATGTAGGTACTTATATTAAACCCATCTCAATTTTCAAGGTTGTCATACCGTTAATTTCGAAACATCTTTAAGTTATTACTAATAGCAAGTCACAGTTAACATTAATATGCAGCTAATTAAGATACGTAGCAAAACTTACTAAAATTTACCTTCGAATCCATACTTCATACTATTTTTAGAGTATTATGTGTATACACATACAGATATAAATAAATTACTATCACGCCAGCAAATCCTTCTCCTTATCCCCTTCGGGGATTATGGACGTGATGTTATGTATGTATGTATGTACGCCAGCAAACTCCGATGGGCTAGGCAGATTGGCGCAGAATTAACGATTAGAAGAAACACACCAAGAGTTGCTTTTTACGAGGAGCAAACACAAATTGTTCATTCTTTGTAGACCAGTATTAAAACATAAAAAGACTCAATATTGCACATAACTAACCGAACTGAACCGACTGCACACAAACTGTCTATGGTCGAGAAGAATGTATCTAAATTCTAAACTACCATCATGGTATATTGAGTACCTATATGACTAGGCCACATCCTTTTTAACTTGAGACTTAAATCCCATACTTCCGGCAATTCCTTCCCATTATTCTCCTCTTCCTAGTTAAATAAGCAATCTCTTCTTGACCTTCTATTCTGACAAGGCCAAGTCTAGACTGCTTAACGATCCAAGGCAGTTCAACTCTAGCTATTGGCGGACTAAGGTCGTCAGAGGCCCGGGGCGGCATAGGTAAATAAAAAAATCACGCCCATAATCCCCTTAGGTAAATGAGGCCCCTAGTCGCAACTATAGAGCCTCACTTAGCTTTGACACGCGCTACGACAGCTACGAGCGATGATAAGAACTGAGGGGAGGATGCCTACCCAAACTTTAGAAGGAATGTTGTAGTTTGAAAGCCCCCTAAACCGGTGTCCCGGACTGGACCTCCGATCCACTATCACCACTGACTCATGAGCGACAGTCTTAATATGTTAACATACATAATTATATAAAATACATTTACAACATCTCACGTCAAATATATAGGTTCAAAAACAATCTATAATTTTTCAATTTAAAGACTTTTATCTACACAAGATATATAATAATTGAAAAAATTAAGACAAAATATCATAAGTCACAACTCAATACTTTTCGGCAGTTCGGCAATGGGCCAGGAATGTATCACACTCATTGAGCTGTTTCCAAATAATTACATTTTGAACTTTTCTATGACCCGTTATTATTTGTCATTTATACAGATAGCTACATAAGTATCTCGGAGCAATACCAAAATCTTCCAACGCCCACCTACCTATTATTATGGAAAGATTTAAAATGTCATATATTGATAATATTATTGTAATCAAGATAAGTAACGTTTGATGCAGGGCTCTAAATTCATGATTAAGGGTGCAGTCCGATAAAATATTAGTACTTATTATGTACACATCATACCTACCTAATGTGACTTGGAGGTTTGTTAGGTAATCATAGTTGATAATTTAAAGGACAGACACTAATGTACTTATTTACAGTTTACCTACCTAACTGCCTGTTTGCCTCTAGTTACATATAGATATAAAGGAAAGTGTCTATTTTCGCTAAACTGTCGTATAAAGACATTCCGCCAGAATAAGGTGCTCTATTGTTTTACATTTAATCTATCTATATACCTACTAATATTATAAAAAGGAAAGATTTTGTTTGTTTGTTTGTATTGAATAGGCTCCGAAACTAGTGGACCGATTTGAAAAAGTCTTTCACCAATGGAAGGCTACTTTATCAGCGAGTAATATAGGCTATATTTTGTCCCCGTATTCCTATAGGAACGGAAACTACGCGGGTAAAACCGCGGGGCGCTACTTGTAGCAAATAAACGGCACTAGGATCTCATTTGTAAAGAAACCCCGATGGGCTAGGCAGTTTGGCACAGAATGACAGATTAGAATAAACACACCAAGAGTTGCTTTTTACAACGAGCAAACACAGATTGTTCATTCTTTGTAGACTAGTATAAAAATATAAATAAACTCAATATTGAATAATATAACGAACCAGACTCTTGACTGCACACAAACTGTCTATGACCGAGAACAATATATCTAAATTCTAAACTATCATCATGGTATCTCATTGTAAGCCCCCGCGCCTCATACACAAGAGGTATTGGTTCAAACCCCGGCACACTCATCTAGATTTAACAAATCAAAGTAAGGCTTAGCGCCCACTTGCTCGACTGTGAGGATGTCGAAAACATCATCATCAACATGAAGCCTGCACATTCAAAATAACTATGGATAGATGTGTAACCATGAACCAATTTGTCTGGCTCCCCTAGCTAAAGGATTACGAAAGTCAAATAGGCATTCGCTTCAATGTATTTAGTAGACTCAATTAATCTAGGATTATGTCAAAAGTGGACCCAACTAAGCATGATACCTACATAAAGATAGAAAAATAATGATTTTATTTGCAAAATTTATTAATAATACAAGTTCCTACGTCCTTAAAAATAATATTATTATATTTATTAGGAGACAAGGTGCGTATCGTACATGAAAACATATCTATAGTTTTTGGTCAAGATAATCCCGGAACTAACTAACGTTTTATTGTGTCGATAACAATTTTCTGTTCGTGTTCAACGCATGAGCAATCTGCAATCGTAGGTATATTTTTATGTACCTATCATGTTTATAATACGTAGTACCTAATTACAGTTAAATTAATGAGTATCTACATTCTAATGTATTCGATAATTTTCAGAACAACAAAATGCAAGAACAATAAAGAAATTTGGGTCCAGGCAATTAGCTGATTGTTGTTTAGAATTATTCTTCTTTTCCTAATGATTATGATTTATCTACTATTTATACGACTTATGTTATTTTTTTTGCCCATTTTATTTACAATCATGTTTATAAATGAAAACTTAGGTAAACTTAGGTATAAGACCAGCTGTTACAAACAAGAAATATTGTATTCCGCTTCGATAGTAAACATAAAAAAAACTTCTTTCTTGGGAAATTTAATGATGTAAAACCATATTCACTTTCTACATAATTATGTAAACAAGGCAGTTAGCTAAGTGGTTGTTGTTTTGGCCTTTGCAGCGGACACTTTTACACGCCACAGGCATTTTGTTTATAAATATTTGTTTTCTCAATTGATGAAATTTGATAGTTCATATTCTGAGATCAGATCCATTGTGACAAAAACCGCGCTCAAATGGATAAATATATTTATGTTTATAAATAAAGAATGTTTCACAATTCATGATTGCTGTGGTTTAAGATCAGCGTTGGAACCTATATCCTGGGACAGCTTAGTTCCAGAGCCCTTAGGCACGCAAGAATAAAGTATGCCTTGTATACTATCCAATGGAGCTCCATCTAGTCTCTAAATATTTTTGTCGATAAATCCGAATAACAACAATAAATTTTACAATGTAAACTATACGTCAGTCCTACGGTAAAGACAATGCAGGTTACATCAAATGCCATAGTATAAGGATAATGTTTTATTTAATACTAGCTGTGCCAGCGGTGTCACCCGCGTTTATGGTTAATATTATAAATACTATTTCCGTCATACATGATTTCTATGTAACTTTAACCATTAAGGCTGATCACGCGACGGAAGCTTAAAAAATGGAGTAACTTCTCCCGTTTTCCCAACGTTTCCCTTCACTACTCGGCTCCTATTAATTGTAGCGTGATGAAAAGTATACTATAACCTGCCCAGGAGTATGAAGAATAATTGTACCAAGTTTCGTTAAAATCCGTCGAGTAGTTTTTGTTTCTATAAGGAACATACAGACAGACAGACAGACAGATAGACAGACAGACCGACAGACAGACAAAATTTTTACTGATTGCATTTTTGGCATCAGTATCGATCACTAATCGCCCCCTGATAGTTATTTTGAAAATATATTTCATTCACAGAATTGACCTCTCTACAGATTTATTATAAGTATAGATAGCAGCCCCCGCGGTTTGAACCACGTAGTTCCTGCTCCCGTGAGAATACGTGGGAGAAGAACATAGCCTATATTACTCGCTGATATAGTAGCTTTCCATCGGTGAAAGATTTTTTCGGAGTTTCAGTAGTTACGGAGCTTATTCAATGCAAACTAACAATCTAATCTTTCCTCTTTATAATATTAGCATGGAAAATATTTTGATATAAGTACTGAAAATTTCCTTAACAGATGTTTAATAGATATGAAATCTGTTTTGCCGCGTATTAGTTAAATGTGTGGTGCGGAGCGGAGTGGAGAAAAGTAGGCAGGATTAACTGCATTAACTGGCTTGATGATACCGTTAGGTACTAGATTAATTTGAAGCCTAACTTATTTAAAAGAACACGTCATTAAAGGCGTTAAATCATTCCTAATTTTTTATTGTTTGTACAATCTGAATTTTAATCTGAATTTTTGCTTACAACAATTCAGTACTTAAATAGTGGTATGGTCAAATTTAAATTTCTCCCGCTTGTCACCCTTTCGCTCGTTATAGCCACGGTATAGCGGTTGTAGTCAAACCATAGCAAAACAAAAACACACTAATGTTACGTCATATTATATTTATTGTGCGTCGTTCTAGGTCATTCGTAAGTTTTTATAATGACGTTGTGTTTTCATGAAAGCATTTATTTAAAAAATATCCCATGTTGGTCTAGGAATTAAAACGAATTTGTGATTGTCCTTGCCTTTTTTTTTTTTTTTTTTTTTTTTTTTTACTCGGGGAATGCGTGACGCACCTTCACCCTGCCCGGGGGGACAGAGTGGTGTGTGGGGCTCCCAGGGGCCTCTGAGTCGAAGGCCCCCTTTCCGGCCAAAGGTGGTGAGTGGCCGGGGTGTACCCACTAAACCCCGCGGTACCCCTCGCTCGAGTGGAAGTGTCATGGGGACAGTTCTGCTTCCAAAACGCTTCCAGCGACCAGCCCACCCTACATGGTGGGCACCACTAGTCTCCTCTCATTTAAGGGGGGAGACGGGATGGGAACGGTCGGGGGTACCGGGCCATTCCCATCCGGCTGCGACGGAGACACTTGCAAGGCAGGTGGGGGTGCCCCCGCAATCACCACCCGCTGGTCTCCATCAGGAGGGGCGAGACGGTTGTAAAGTCGCCTCGTCCGACCCCTCCTACGCCTGCGGAGCAAAGGAGCAAATGGATCGTTCTCCCGCTCACGCTCCGCTGCCTCCTTTTGCAAGATAACATCCTCGCAGAAGGAAGCAGTTGCCGCCCAGGCTCCCTCACTCCGGAGCATGGCCTCCACCACGCTCGGGAGTGAGAGGTTTGGTCCAACCGTAGCGCAAAGTTGTGCGCGCTGGACGGACCACGATGGACACACAGAAAGTGTGTGCTCCGCCGTATCCTCCGCCATGCCGCAATGTGCGCACAATGGTGTCTCCTCCCTGCCTATTCGGTGCAGGTACTTCCGGAAACACCCGTGTCCGGACAATACCTGCACCAAACGAAAAGTCAAAAAGCGACCCGGAGGACGCTCGAGCCAACGTGCTAAAACCGGCCCGAGTGCGTCAATAGACCAACGGCCTGAGTTTGCTGAAGCGAGATCTCTTGACCAGAAGCGAATAAGATCTTGCTGGGCTTCCCGACGGACTGCACCTATTTCCGTTGAGCAGGGACGCTCTCCAAGCATACACTGTTCTACCCGCCAGGCATATACCCTGGTCAGAACCTGGGCTTCGAGCTCCCAAGGCGGAGTCCCTGCTAGAGTACACGATGCAGCAAACCCGACCGTTCGATAGCATCGGGCCACCCGTTGGGCGATGGCTCGCTGGGGCCTTCTGATTTGGGTTAGATTCTCCCTCCTATTAAGAGAGCTAGCCCAAATTGGGGCACCGTATAGTGCCATACTGCGAATTACGCCGGCATATAGGCGCCGGCATTCAACTCTAGGTTCCCCCGTATTAGGGAGAAGCCATGCAAAACCACCTGCCGCCTTTAAGAGACGCGAAGATAAATTACGAAAATGTGGCAAAAATTGCCACCGCGCATCTAAAATCAAACCGAGATATTTTATTTGTGGTTTAATTTCCACTCTTATACCCTCTATGATTATGTGGGCATCAGCGGGTGGCCGACGTTGTCGAGGCCCGCGAAAGAAAATGGCCTCGGTTTTCTCCAAAGCCACCCTAAGACCCAGAAGACCAATACGTCTGGCAATAAGATTTCCCCCAGCCGAGGCCAATAACGACGCTGACCTAAAATCCTTCCCCCGGGCGGTAACGAGAGTATCATCTGCATAACAGATAACACTCATGCCCGGGAGAACAGCGCCCCGCAAGATCCAGTTAGATCCGATCCACAAGAGGGGCCCCAAAACAGACCCCTGTGGAACACCAGACTCGACTGCATGGCGACACAATCTACCCTCCTTATTGACGAACATGACGTCGCGGTCGGCAAAATAGTTTTCCAGCAAAGCCTGCAGATATGGGGGCACTCGATGAAATTTAAGTGCTTCCAGAATGGTTGAATGGGGTATAGAATTAAAAGCGTTAGCTATATCAAAAGATATAGCCAACACTCCATCCCCCCTCTCATACGACTCAAAGACAAGGCTTTTAAGACGAGACAGGGCGTCAATTGTCGAACGCCCTGCCCGGAACCCAAATTGTGAATCGGCCAAATCCGGACCTGGCCCTTTAAGGTGCGCGTTAATTCTGGCGGCAATGACTCTCTCGAAAAGCTTACCGACCTCATCTAAAAGAACGATGGGCCGGTAACCAGATGGCGAGTCAGGCGGTCGTCCATCCTTCCGAAGCAGACACAACTGTCCCTCCTTCCACGGCTTCGGGAACCTTGCGACTAAAAAGCACCGATCAAAGAGGCCCCGAAACCGCTCCTGCATCTCTACGACACTCAGTGCCACAACTTTGGCTGGCACGCCGTCCGGACCGGAGGCCGTTTTCTTGGCACGGAGACAGGAAGCTGCTGTGCCAAACTCCTCCGTAGAGACAAGCGGGATATCTGCATCTAACGGACTAGTCCCTGCGGGCGGTGTCATGACTGGAGGGATGAAGTTGGCTGTACGGGCTGGAAATAAAGAACAAACTACCCTGTCTAGCAGGTCTAACTCAAGGGTTTCCGTAAGGGGGGGACCAATAGGGCGAAGTTGTTGTCGCGCCACTCTATACGGTCTCCCCCATGGGTCGTTATTCAAACGCTCTAGCATTTCCACTCGGCTTCGGTTTTTTGCTACACTGATTGCCTCTATCAGGAGGCGTTTTGCTTCGGTGTAAGCGGTGTAGAGACGATCTTCAGCTTGCGGGTCCCTAATGCGGCGGCGTCGATTACGTTGATATGCTCTTCTTGCCGCGACGGAGGCAACCCGAAGTTCTGCCAACTCTTCCGACCACCAATAAACAGCACGTCGGGGAGTAGGGCGACGAGACCGAGGCATGGAAGAGTCGCACACCTCAGTCAAAGACTGTCTTAATTGTGCAGCCCCGATATCTACATCATTGGTGGGAGGAGGCGCAAACCAATCTTGTGTAAATGCCACCTCTCTTGCTACTTGCCAGTCGAGACGGGACAGAGCCCATCTGGGAAAAAATTGACGGCCTGTCCGGTGCACCCTTGCAGAGCCAGGGAGGGAGACATTCCACCGGATGTATCTGTGGTCAGAAAGGCTCTCTATCAATTCAACCCTCCAGTTGACCACACGGGCAGCAAGGGCAGGGGTAGCGAAACAGACATCTACCACTGATCCACCCTGCTGCCGTACGCATGTGTATGTCGTCCCTCGGTTCAGCAGGGACAAACCAGATGACACTGCCCAAGTTTCGACGATAGGACCTCTTCCGTTACATGAAGAAACCCGGTTGCCCCAAGCCACAGACTTGGCGTTTAAGTCTCCAACAACAAATACCTGTCGAGGTGCCACTCTGCCAACGACAGCTGCAAGGCTCGACATAAAATCCTCGAACTCGTGCAGTTGACGATTAGGAGAAAAGTACGCGCCGATAATGGCAATTTCTCCCCATGCTACTGCCACAAAGCCATGTCCTCTTTCAATAAGCGACAGAGGAGGGGAATCAGTGGACGATCGTGATGTAATGGCCACTAAGCTATCCCGATCACCTAGCCACCTACTGGGTACCGAGTATGGTTCAGTAACGACCGCGACATCTACCAACCACTCGGCCAACACCTGGAACAACATGTCCTGCGCTGACCGACAGTGGTTGATGTTAATCATTAGAAAATTATGATGACCGACTCTAGCCATTGTTTGAGGAGAGAGTGACGACATCCATTGGCGTGGAGACCTCCTGTGTACAAGATACACCATTGGATACAGCAGTGGGTTGGATCACCATTCTTGCCTTACCCTTTTTGGTGGGGGGATTGCAATTCTTTCCCCCCATTATATGACCCGAGGGCTTCAACTATCCGCACATACCGCGCAGTGTGCTTCTGAATTACATACAGCCACTTTATGGCCAGACTCACCACAACGGTAACACAATTCTGACCGCTCAGCTGAAGAGGGACAGAGTGAACGAGTATGACCCAAGGCATAGCATTTATAGCAGCGGAAGGGTGGGTCCTCCAGAGTCCTGACCGACGCTGATGAGAAGCCAATTAGGAATCTCCCGATGTCTAAAATGGTCTTGGCAGCAGTAATGGGACACTGGACACGAATCGTGCCCACACCACCACGACCTGGCCGGATGTCACTTGCTCTAACATCTTCAACTGCACAACCACCAATTGATGCTATCTTTTCCACAACTTCTGTTTTGGTTATTGAATCATCTAGATCAGAGATGATTAGGCCCACACGTTTTTGGGGCCTAGTGACATTGGCAGCATCTGAAACCACCTCCCGAAGCTTTGCCGCAAAACTGTCGGCTTGCTCTGTGCTTTTTGCCCCTGGGAACTCGAATTTTCGAGCTCCCGTTTGGGTTTGACGACAATGCGCTGGACTTATCTGTGCCGTGTCCATATTATTCCGAGCCCGCCTTAAAACAGATTCATACGTTTCCCCCTTTTGCATCGCCTCCGCAGTTAGCGTAACCACAACTACAACGGTTTTGGGGGGGACTAATTTCTTTTTCTTGGCCTGCAAGGCCTTTTCATTCTTTGCTGCTGGAGAGGGCTTCGGCTGAGAATCTTTCTTTGTCATCGACGCCGATGTACCCTGCACTATTGGTGTTGCGACAGGGGTGGAGATGGATTTCTTGCCCCTGTTCTTACCTTTTCTTACCACCGTCGACCACCCTTCATTAGCAAGGGTAGTGGACGGCAGCAATAAGTCTTCCGATGGACCTTGTGAAACCTCCAAAGAGGAAGACCTGACGTTCTCAGAAGACCCAGGAGTAAATGTATTACTAAGAGATTCAGACTGCTTATGAGTCTTTTTGGACCTTTGCGGTTTCGGAAGCTCGGGAACCTTGAAAGGATCCTTCATCCCATCCAGTACATCAACCGGCTCTTTCCTACGATCAGCAGCAAGTGGCGGGCGTAGCCGCTTATCTGGCATAAGTCGGTCTTCTATTCCAGCGAAGCAGGCTCTTGTAAAGGCTCTTTCTTGCAAGGAGTGTTTCCTTAGCATGTCTTCCATGTCAGCAATGCTGAATTGCGACGTTAAACCCTCGTTCGTTGATGGGTTCGACTCTACTACCATATGCGATGGAGGTGACTGATGTTGTTTGCCACCTTTGCTAAAGGAAGCTTTGAGATCAGCTACCTCTTTCCTCAATGCATTGAGTTCAGTCTGCATGCGGTCGTTGGTCGCTAGAAGCCGCTTAGTTTCTTCCGACACTGTTCGCTGAATTAGTTCTCCTAAAACGGATTTCATGCTTAAAGCGCGTTCTTTAAGGGCCTTTTGGCAGGTGCCCTTAAGATTCGACGAAGTGGATGCCAATAACATGATTTCATTAGCATCTTCATCCACAATCTTTTTTAGCTCCGACACAGACTTGTCATCGTAGCGGGCTGTTAGGGCGTCTTCACTACCAGATTTGTTCCTGGCGGTCCGAGCTGCCCGGCGCTGCTCCATATCCAGCTGGAGCTGTTTCTTCTCATCGGCGTTTAATTCACGCTGAGCCTCCGCAAGACCAACATAATGAGCAGTAGTCGCCGGACGGCCTCTCCCTCGTTTTGCTTTCGTTTGAAGTCGACTTTTAGGAGTGGGGGCGTCCGATACTGACCCTTTGTCCTCTTCTTCCAGAGAGCGCTTGCGCGCTATTAAAAACACCGGCCTTGCGGATTTAGTAGAGCGATCTGACACATTTGTTAATGTGTCAGATTCTGAGTCCGACATCTCGATATCTCCCCGCTTATAAAATTTACTTTCGCTGAGACTAAGAGTAGAAGAGGCCACTGATGATGAGCGACACTTCCTTTCTTTATTAGACGACGGAATAACGTCCATCTCCGCATCCAAAGATGCATCTACATCGACACCTACTACAACATTCTTCTTCTGCCTAACATGCTTTTTGGTTTTTGATTTTGAGAATTCCATGATTGTTCCCACGAATAAAACGGTTAAAACGGACCACCTGGACAGAGCCGAGTATCCAGGTTACCCTAATACTACACGGGGGCGGGCGATCCCGTGAGCCGGGCCGCTTGGCCGCAGGCTCTAACCCGTCCTACGTCCTCCAATACTAAGAAAGGAGGCGCCGGTGCCACGAGCTCCCACAGCACCAGACCTTAGGGGATTTTTATGGTGGTTGTCTCCACTTGACCCAGCCAGTTAAGGCAAGGCCCCTACTCATACCCCAAGCCGTGAGACGTGTCCACGAACACTCGAAAGTAGAAGCAGGTTGTGCGACGTTGACCGAAGACTACCCAATAACTACAACGAGTGTAGCTAGTGAGCCCGTCGCGCTGCGGAGCTACTCCGCCATCCCACGCTACAAGAGCACCTGTCACAGACTGACACTAACATCAAAATGGTCGTACTAATACACTTCCCACTGGCTGCTGCAAAATACCTCGACCGCGGGCCAGGGCCACCATCACGCACTGCACGAAAGCGACCACACCAAGGCGAGAGAGCGCGCGAACACTCTCCCCCTCAAGGGTTTTGGTTCGCGCCGGCCATGCCGGTACCCCCCATATCTGGAGGGCGTTCCCCTATCCACCACCTGGAGACGCGTCCGGTAGCGGATCCCAAAACCGCCCCGGATGATTGTCCTTGCCTAGCACGTCATGAAAAGGCTAACTAAACAATTCGCTACCTAACTCAAATGTTCTACCTAGTTTATACCTAAAGGTGTTTAAAGAAACCTGGAACTTAGTCCTCTTTGGACTACCTCTCTGGACAATAAGAGCGTGAATCATCGTCGCGCACTCATTAACCTAAAGTATAAGATTAAATAACTGGTTATTGGTTAATAAAAAATATGAGGTTGATTTTTATGCAAAGGTAAAGGTAGACAGACCTAAATATGGTTGCGTATTGCCACTAATACTTTTTCCTATCCAGTGTGGTAACTCAACCTACATTTTATGTAATTCATTGAACTGTAACGATAAACAACATTATATAACTCGCAATTTTCGTCAACTTCGATGCGAGATGAGCCTGGCCGAGGAGTAGGAAGCGCACGTGCGTGTGCGCCAGCCTGAATGACAATCGCTCGTGACACGTGTCTCGATTGCTAATTGACATACTTCGCCAAAAATTTACTATGTACCAACATAATGTTAAGATTTGCAACAAAGCACTATTTATTGTTGAATTACTTCTTTGTTATGGTTATTTTTTTAATTTAAGTTTTAGTTGATGTCAATTTGGAGGTTTATAAATTGTTAGTGTCATATTTGATTTCTAGATTTGACACACTTTTCTCCAACGCTTGCCTAAAAGCCAGATGTAGGGGTAAGTGCTAGGGCCGCATTTGCGAAGATGGTCTTGAATCCCTTTATAGCTCTGATTGCGAACTGCCTCTGGAAGGAGCAGAACAGTTTTCTCACGCATTTATATTTAACAGGAGTACCCCAGGCTCCTGCAGCGTCATCATTAAGACGACGACTTGCCTTGACGACGTTTCGACGTTGTACGAGTTGAGGCCCCATGTCAGTTGGATTAATTTACAGAGCTTCCGGAAGGTTCCGCTGGCCCTACAGATGGCGTGTTTTGCTTATTTTATAAAGCGGAGCCTAATAATTTGATGTCTGGTGATATAGGGATTGGCGAACCGTTCATGGTGATGTGTGCGTTTCGCGATTGAGACGTGAAGGAGATCACTTGAGTTCTCTCAGGCCCAAAGACCAGCTTGACCTCCCTGCCCCATTGCATTATGATATCAAGCGCCTGTCGCGTGATGGCCTCCATGTCTTCCTTGGTCTCGCCCTCTACCAACAGAAGCACGTCATCAGCAAAGGCCTGGATGTAAGTGAATTTTGTAAGTTGTAGTTCCAGAAGCTCGTCAACAATTATATTCTAAAGAACAGGGCCACATGCCGAACCCTGAATGGCCTTGGTGGCAGTGCCGTTTCCATAATCCAAAGCGACTTTCCTATTGGAGATATAGCTTCTAACTAAGCGCAAAAAGGGGACAGTTTATATGCCTGTTTAGCAGTGCAGGCCACCAGGCATTGTCAAAGGCCGCCTTGATGTCTAACGACACCGCCACAACCTGGTGCCTCGCGGTCTTTGTCCATTTCACCACGCCTACAAGAGTTCTGACGGCATCAGTGGTGGTTCACTGCTCCCGAAACCTACACTGCCTGTCTCTAAACCTCGAACCACTTGCCCTCGCATTCTACTTTAAAGGAGGTGCATTTGATAAATAATTTCTCGAGCAGCTTCCCGAAGACTGGAAGCAAACCGATGGGTCTATAGACCTTTAGTATCATTGGGTCAGGGGCATTAGACTTGGATATAATTTTGACATCTCTGACGGCTTGACGGCTCTCATATCGCGAAATGATCCCCCTTTCCTCCAGGAGGCGGCGATGTCCAGAGACTTATCGTACTGGTTTTTGGCCCTAATGACAATGGCTGGTTTAGTTGCCAGTACATTAAATGGAGTAGCTTTGCGTACAGCGCCCTCGGTGAATGTTCTGGGCAAGGTGGGGGCGGAAAGAGGTTATGCAGGGGTAAGCTCCTTTTTAAGTTTATCCATTTCGGTGCGCATGCATCCCAGGATAAACTCCTTAATTGAGTCAATCTCGAGAGCGTGGGGTGGGGACTTGGCTTCCAAATACGCGCCTAGTTTGGCGGTGGCCATGACCATCTCATTCGTGGCAAGGTGGATATTGGTTTTATTGTCCTTAGTGAGGTACTTGCCAGCGTCCACATAGCCGCGGATGGTGCGTACGAGACCCTCTAGCTTCGCTGAAGGAGGCGAAGTCTTTAACGTCTGACGCAAAGTGATACACCGGAATTGTGGGAATAGTCTCCTTTTTCTCCGCCATCTTGGTAAAAATGCCGGAGAAGGATGTTGAGGACTGAAGATAGAAGACGCAAGATGCAGGATCTACCCGAACAGCAGAAGCAGATAAGGTAAGTAAGTACTTAGCAACGGGTAAGTCAGTAAGTATGTATATATATATTATATAGACTAAGTATCCTATTTTAAAGAGTACGAATTTAATTGAATAAGACGTTGAGGATACTTATGATGGATGATGACGGATGAAGATATAGTGACTAACATCTATGAACCGAAAGAATAATCAAATTAAGGTAGGAGTGAGTAAATTTTTAAATTACCTAGTTTTAAAACCATTTAGTATGGGATAAACCGGAATTAATGCACAGCCCGTAGGCGTTTTAAGGTTAAAGTTAAATAAAATATTTTTTTTTTTAATAAGATGTATACCTAAGTCTACTCTTAACTATAGAATTAATTTACAAAAATGTTTCAATGAAATAAGTAGTTAATTTTATACGAAAATATTATAGAATAATAGGGAATAAATGGAACTTCGCAATTTTTTTTACTTCAAGCGGATATAATTTGTATTTCATTGTATTTCATTATCAAGGGAGACGATATCCTAATTAAAGTATTAAAATTTTTAGGATATGTAATTGTATTAGAGGACTAACAAAGAATCTATAGTACCTATAACTGATTTAATTTTGGAGTTTTTTTTATTTTTATTTAGCTGACTATGAAAATTAGTGGTTTACAAAGGGTTAATATAAAATATCTGAATCAAATGAAGGGTAAAACTAGGTTGAACAGCTTAAAATTATGAGGGCTAATTAGCCTCAATGGTAAAACTAACAAATTAAAATAACGAAGGTGCGTAACCTATTAACGTACCTAGTAATTAAGATAAGACAATTTTAAAACAAAAATTCCCTATTAAAAATCTAATAATTAATTAAGAAACCCTATTTCTATACCTAACTCTAATCTTAAAGTTAGACCTAACTAATAACTTAAATTAGAAAATAATAAGAAGTGCACACTTCAAACATTTGACGAAATTACCTACAATCTCAAAAAATTTCGACATTTTGATAAGGAATTCTCATACAAAGTTTGGCCCTCAAGTTCAAGGGCTAGTAAAAACGGAAGTATAGGGTATGAAGAGATCAGGGGATACTAAAACTTGTAAGGGGGTTCTTTATCTATACAAAACAGAAAGAATTGGGACTAAGTGAAATAACGGAATTCTGGTGAATTTATTATGAAGACACCAAATTGAAACAAAATGACTTTTTGAGAAAAAGCACTAAAATGATGATATTTTCTAAAGTAAAGGGGGTCCTTTGGGTTTTCGGTAGGGGATAGTACTAGTATATACCCTTATACATGCAAAATTTTGGACACGTAGCCCTCTTTTATCATATTGGTTTTGTTCCCTTCTTTGTTATGCTATGAAATGTTTAATTGATAGGATGTTTTATTTTAAACGTGACAGGCTTTTATATCATATAAATAAATTGTGTAATAACATTATAAGTTAATAATAGAAGTTTTAAAGTAAAAGTTAATTCTTTTTAGTGCATTTAAATAAAAGCTTTTTTAATTTTAATTTAATAACTTGTAGCAGTAGGCCGCTACTTCCACGTATATATTGGCCGGCCAATATATTATAAGGGCTTTACAATCAAACTCACGAAACCTGAAGTAATACAAGAAATGTTATAGGTATGTAGGTAGGTACCTTATGAATTTAGTAAAACAATATTATTTTGACATTACAGACACATCGATTTTATATGATTGTATTGTATAGACTCTGGTCACGACCCGGCAAGCATCATCGCCAGGAGCTATGACCGTTTATATTTTGAAAATATTGAGTAGATACTTTTATGTTATTATGACAACGTCCAACAAGGCTCGTATGTTACACCCTACAGTTCTTTGTTGCGCACTATTAATCATAGCTAATGATGAGTCTATGTAGGTACCTATATTTTGGTAATAAATTATTTTATAATTACAACAATTTATACCATATGCGCATGCGCAAATATAAAACGCCCTTTTGCAATCTAACAAGGAAAAGATAAGTAACCTTCTCTGCCGCTTAGATCGATTAAAAAATCTTGTTTCTACATTTTTAAATAGTACGCTTACGGGCATTTATTTCAATTCCTATCAACCGTGTCTTACCGGTATTCTTCAATGAATACCAAGCTATTTTTACAATTACACGGAATATAACCGTAAATATTTTGATAACCTTGTTAGTTAATAAGTTCTAAATTGTATAGTCTAAAATCGTGGATACGCGATTGTGATTTCGGGCCTCAATGATCACCAATTAATTATAAAAGCATAGGTATTATATTTATTCGATATTCTTTTTGTGATACCAAACGGTACTATTCATTTTACAGCTATTTCCTACTGTATTCATGAATGGCGCTTATGCACCTTGAACCCCGCACGTACCAGGCACGCATAAATCGCGCGAAAAAGTTCGGCGCCATAACCACTTCGTAAATACACCTTATTATCAGTAACGGTGTCGGAACCGGCCCCGAAGACACCAACGAGCGCCGCGGGAGAAAGTCTCAGACGCACGCTTCGCTTCAAGAAACGAGCACGCCTGCTATATCAATCAAACTAGACGATACGCGATTTCGCTGATAATTTATCTCAAAATAAACAAACATAACAGTGCGGGAGCAGTCTGCCGATGCGCGAGCGCCGCCAGCACGTCATCGTTACGTCCACGGAGGCGCACTCGCTGCCGGTGCGCGCTGATAGTGTGGTGTGGAGGCGCGGGACCGCGGCGGCAGCGCGCCGCGCGCACTTCGGGCTCAGTCGCAACCATGCTCACGACCTGCGCCGTCGTAGCCCTGGCGGTCTGCTTTGCGGCCGCCGCCGATCTCGACACTCCTACTGACCTGACACTCAACACCACCCTGAACTCTAACGGGACAATCAACACAACCCTGGACTCTAACAACACACTCACCACCAACGGAACTTTGGACGCCGAACGTTACTTCATTGATAAAATCTTCGATAAATACGGCGACAGGGGCATTATCACATTTGAGGTAAGCGAGCATTATTATTTTTATTAATAATAACGAATAGAATAACTAAGATGGTTTATCTAACACCGATTGTAAATTATACGTCGATATACATAATTCAATTTGTTTATAACAAATTAACATGCGTTGATTACTTAGGAAAGATAATACGTATTGAATTTTTTATATACCTACGCTGTTATGTGAAAATTTCCAATTGCATTTCATAAACTTTCCGATTTCGAAAACGGAAGTTCGATGAACTGAATGTTTGCTGTAACTATTACAAGATAGTTTTCTTATCTAAATCGAAAATGTTAGGTACCTGCTTATCTTTATTTGATTTAATCTATCTATCGACTGATTCTCAAATATTATTGGGGACTCCTTTTCCTGTTTTTATGGGTAAACGTGAAGTTATTATGTTACAAGCTGGTTGATAATTCTCATAACATGTAGGTAATATTGTGCCTGTACAACACCTTTATATTGTTCTTTCATTGAGAGATCAGTAGGTTGTTTTAATGACTATTTTTATGTTTAATACATTGAATATTTGAGTGGGACTCCATGCTTAGACAGTATTATTTAAACATGTAAGTGATACTTTGACAACGTAACACGGCCCAGTCATTTTATACAACTCTAAACTACTTATAAATGGAATCTTGGTTGGTAGACGTTAATTGCGGAAGTTGCAGATTCGAGTCTCTGCGACAACTTTATGAAATTGTTCCGTCCTACATACTTGAATGGATAAGTCAATAATGCTTCCAGTCTCAGTACTTAAAAGTAATGGAAAAGCTGTTGAGGAAAAAATCTTTTAAGTGTTTTCTTGCCTTGCTTGGTGGAAATGATGAAACTATTTCCATCAGTGCCTTTAATTCAATGGATTTATGAATATACGCAAACAAAGTAACGTCTTGGCGTACGCTCTTGTTTATTTTTTCTTATTACCATAATTAAACAGTGTCTGCAGAATTTATTGGTTTCACGTGTCTATTGTAATCGTTTGATGTAGTATCGTATTCTCATTTAAAACGTTTTAATTTACGAAATGGAAATCTTAAAAGTCAATTGGCTAATTATCTTTCACTTCTTGATTATAAGTGGTTGATTAATACCTATAAATCTTTACACTGAGAAACTGTTACTTCTAGTATTATAAGGATACTGAGAACCATTTTCATATATAAATAGTTTCTTTAAAAACAACGTTACAACGGGTACATTTCCTAATATAATTGTATATAGATTAACGATATACCTACTTATTAAAGATAAGGGTGAAAATTATATATTGTAGGTAAAATAGTTATAGTAATGTAGGCACGGAAAATTATTATTAAGATATTCGTATTCAAAACTCTCTCTGATTTCATTGAACCATCATTGTATTTTTACGTATCCAGGTGTGGCAAGTCGCGTAATTGTGATTGTAAAATGTCTTTTATTTCTAGACCGGCCATACCGTCCATTAAAACCGCGAAAAATTACACTTCATGACTATTGTTCTCACACAGAGAAAATAAACACAACTTGTTACTTTAAGTAGCAAATCAACAGATGTTTCGTACGATATTGAATACCTATGTGAATTTAAGGAAGAAAAGAGTTTAATTGATTGATATTTAATATTCGTAGTGTGCTGCTTTTTGTGGCTAACAAATGACGTATGTACGTCTGCGGTTTCAAAACCTCACAAAATAAATCCGCTTACAATTGCAAATTTCAAAAGTTTCTGTACGTAACAGGATTTTTTTATTGTTAGCTGATCAGGGAAAAACCTGGTGCATCTACATATTTAAATCTAATCTTCAGCCAGTCTTCATGAAGGCATGACAATTTTTTAGGGACACTTATATTCAGTTCAAATATACATGCAGCCACTCATTTTACCTATTCCTACTATCGTGTACACAGTAGACAATGGGATCAGGTGAATTTATATGAAATAGACCCATCAATCAAAATCCCTTAACACCGCATAAATATAATAAATAATCTTCGTTTTAAATAAGGATACACGCAAAATGCATAGGTATAAAATATATACATATATCCATATAGTTGGCTGACTGACGCATGGTCATTTCGACACACTTGACAGTACTTTTTTTGCAACACCCGATAATTATAAATAATTATTGTTCACGCAATTAGAACAAAAGAAAACGTTCTAAATTTCAAAAGAAATGAACAAAAAGCTCAAAATTAATAAGTGGTTGATTCTGTTCTTTTTGCATATAAAAACAAATGCATTAGCTCCGGACATCCATGCGCGATATATTTGTAAATAGCGAATGCTTGTTGTCTTTTAAGAATACATATCAAGTCAGCTGTGACTAACAATTTTACGTCGGGTATTATCATTTTTGTCCCGACACGTCATCTCAATCTGTTACTTAGATACATCAAGTCTACAGTATATATTAAATTAAAACACAATTCCGAAAAATCATCTTATTAACCAAAATTAGATTTAAGTGTACTAAATAAATTATTTACTCGTATTTTTGATAAGTACTTGGATTTTTTCAGATGGCTTAGTTTAACATTCGAAAAAATTATATTTTTAGAATTTTGAACCTTCAAGTTATAAACGTATAAGAAAGCAACTTGGCTAAATTTAATTACATAAATATCAAATTATTTTTTACATAACTACTTTTAAGGTCATAAAACTTAATTTATGTAGGTATTATAACAATAATTAAAATTTTCTAGAATTAGACAGAGATCATTTCCTACGATGCTAACACGCCTCTCGGTTCTTCGACATTAATTACTATTTTTATGCATGCTCGTCGGTTTAGGGTACCCTTTACCTGACGTTTTATTAAATGATTTACCAATTTGGTCATGGAAAGTAGAATTTTAAACTATTTTTAAAATTCCTCTAGGTAAATATAGAAAAATAAGTAACTCTCGGTGAGATTTAATTAATACTTGCCACCACACCGATGACTCCTCATCTGAGGTACATTTCTTATACCAAAATAAAACTACTGGGTATACCCAATAGTTTTAATTGGTATAAGAAATGAGGCCACAGTCCAGCAGTATACTGCTGGACTGAGGCCCCGTCTTTAAAATTAAAAATAGCAGAGGCACATTGATAACGGATTCTTCGCCCGCTGTGGCAAAACTCAGGCATGTGTGAGATGTAAGTAATTTTACTAATGTGTATGTACAATTTAGTTTTGAGAAAATAATAAATTACAAAAAAGTATGGTCAAAAATTTTGTGAAACCAAACATTCCTACAAAACTATTTAGAAACAAATAACATGAAAGATACATAAATAGATACTCTTAACATTTAAATTCCTCCATAAAGTTCTAAAAACTTATGATCATTATGCAACTTTTCAAAGTTTTTCATTATGTAACTACCTTAACTTAGGTACTAACTTACCACGAATTTATAACATAAGTTCGGTACGATGACACAACAATAAATAGTTTACCTAAAGGGTCATAAACTCATAAATGCTTAATTGAGCAGATATTTCTCTAATCTGTTATTTTTTCAACTTTCAAATTACATGAAATTTTCAACTATGCTTATTTAAGGCCTTCAACGGGTTTGTGATTGGTCACAGATGTCACTATTGTCTAAATAGCATGAAGACCCAGTCTCCGGCAGCATCATTGTTGTATTAGTTCCATGTTATTTTTTTTCATCCTATACCTCACTCGTTAAATTAGTCGCCAAAACACGCCGCTCAGGAATATTAATACTGTTATCAGGAGTATGTTACTTTGGACGTTAATTAGGCAAACGAATGCGAAATTTGATGTTTAAAGTTAGAAATTGATTGAAAACTTTGCTTTCCATTCTCTTTCTCTCTTAAAGGGAATTAAATGGTTTTAAAACTTAAGTAAGTTCTCTCTAAAAATAGATAATGCCATTTGTTAAATAGATAAGTAATTTATAATATGTGTACTATCTTAAATGAGCAATATTTAAACAACGTCGTAATAACGTTATTGGAATATACATTAAGGAAAATCAAATTAAAATTAATATTGACTCAAAATGCGAAACCCATAACATCTACAGTACACTACTTAGCTGATAAATAATAAAAAACATGCACAGTGGCTCACCTTTATGTATCGGCATTAAATCAGATAAGTCATATCTAGGGCAATAAATATATTAATATGTAGGTACATAAAATTATCTCAGATATAAAATGTTAGATTCACAATAAATGCATAACCTTCAACTTGGCATTGCTACTTACTTGATGTACTTATGTACTCGTACATGAACGGCCGCATGTATCATTCATTATAATTTCATATCAAACATGCATAATGTTGTACATTGTGTGTGATCGACAAAGACGAAGATAATATTAATGCATTTGAAGGAATTTATAAATATATTCCTACTATTAGAGCCATTTAACGCCAACTTCATTCTAAAACGATTGATATATTAGACTGTATGCCGATTTTAAAGCGTTACGGCTAAGACTATACATGACCTGGCTACAGCAGTAACTATTATATTAATCTACGCTTCCTTTTTATTACACCGTAATCGGCTACAGGTAATCCAGATTGGAGACCGATACAAAGATTACAATAATGCAGCCTAAGTCTTATTTTAATCTAATCCGTTCAGTGCCCGAAGGCACTTAAAAATGGCTGACAGAAAACGTTTCGAAAACTTAAATGAATATTTTGGTACTAAACATTTTATCTAAACTAATTTATTTAAACTTTCATATTGCATATTTGATTTGGGTAGGTAACTTTTAAAACCTATGTGAATTATATGTTAATTTTAGGTCACCACGTTTTGTAACACAGTTGTTGGCAATAAAGCGTTCTATTCTAATCTAAGGCACTTTACATAGCTAGTCCAGGATGCTTCCGAATACATATTTCGATAAATAGGCTACTTTAAAGGCTCGGGAGGATGGCAACTTGATAGCCAAAAATATAATGACGTAGTGACTAAACTAAGTTCCTAATCTATGAATGTACATTAATTAAAATATTTAAATAATCAGCTTGTCTTCAACTTTGCTATTGCCATTTTATCAGAATATTAATATAGTTCCATTCTGGACGCGAGAATGTCTTTAATAATTCCGTTATCAGGCTAAATGCTGCATATTTTTCCTTACAGGGTTTCGAGCACTTGCTGGATAGCCTTGGACTCGGTGGACGAGTGTTCAATTCGCCACACGACCTGGCCATCCACCGCATCAACGGCACCTTCCGTCAGCTTCACGACACGCAACATCGCCACAAACGATCACCAGCCAGTTAGTATCATCTACGGTTAACACTTTCAAAACCTATTACGATCCCCTAATGGGCGTTGCATGCGTTTGCGTATTGCATCGTGTGCATTTTCATGCATAAAAAAAATGTTTGTCCTTAAACGCATTTATCGAAAAATGTATAAACATGTAATACTAACAGAACCAAACTTGATTAACATACCAACTTGAGATACTTACAACAGTTTTGAAGGACTATGTGTGTCTCACGAAAACGGATTTTTCTATGGACGTTGTATGGCGTTGTGGCATATTTCACTATTTGTCAAGATTGCTCAGTCCGCTCCAGTAGTTCTAAAGGATTCTTTAAAGAAAGGTTTTAGCTTTATTATGTGTAATGCCTACTACAACGCTTTTTGTAGACAAAGACTCAGGGGTTAGAGAATCCCTCATCTCCATAATCGTAAAATATTTAGTGATTAGAAAACTAAATTTTAAAGTCCATTGCCTATGCTGATGTGTAGGCCTACATCTATACTTGAATTAGAAACCTATTCGACATATACATTATAATATTAACGATAGGAGCTTATATCGTATACCTATATCTTGTTTCTTTTTCTTTTTATGCGGTTTACCTCTAACTGGGTTAACCTGTTATCAGTATAAGTAAGCCATTCAGATCTAAGTACCTAAGCGGCGAGTTTGACGATGTTATGATACTGCAAAAGTATACATACATCAATGTATCTTGATCTTAATTTTAGAGGATAGCAAAATTTGAGAATTATATAAAATGTATAACATCAGCTGTAGAAAGCCGAGGGTTTCCAGAATACTTTAATAATTAAATGGAAATTAGTTACGTACTTACCAAACAATAGACAAAGTAAAAAACCTAGTAAAAAATGTAATGGCAATCCGTCACTTGCCTATCTCCCAACTACTCCCAAGGTTATATTGGTTTGGTGTTTGAAGGTAATTACTAATTTCAACGTATAAAAAACTAGGAGGAAATAGATTTTCATTCAAGTGAGTGTCCATACCTAAAGTCCGTGATCCTTGTGTAAGTGGCTTTTGTCATGATAGGCTTGGCTTGGCTTTGGTCCAGCATTGGCCTTCTCTATACAAAATGGCATTCTCTGTGGCAAGGCGTCATATATGTATCTACCGTTGCTAGATATTTCCTGATCGTCATTATGCTAGATAGAATTTTACTAAATCTTATTCATAATTTTACCGACATCTTCAGGTAGAGTTAAAACTTTTCTTTATATTGTATACTAGCTGTGCCAGCGGTGTCACCCGCGTTTATGGTTAATATTATAAAGACTATTTCCGTCATACATGATTTCTATGTAACTTTAACCATTAAGGCTGCACACGCGCCGGAAGCTTAAAAAATGGAGTAACTTCTCCCGTTTTCCCAACATTTCCCTTCACTTCTCTGCTCCTATTGATTGTAGCGTGATGAAAAGTATACTATAATCTACCCAGGAGTATGAAGAATAATTGTACCAAGTTTCGTTAAAATCCGTCGAGTAGTTTTTGTTTCTATAAGGAACATACAGACAGACAGACAGACAGATAAAAATTTTACTGATTGCATTTTTGGCATCAGTATCGATCACTAATCAACCCCTGATAGTTATTTTGAAAATATATTTCATGTACAGAATTGACCTCTCTACAGATTTATTATAAGTAAGTACCTATAGATGTATACCTACGTAGATATATGTTGATTGTTGACGTTTACGGGCTGGGAAATATCTTTCCTCTGTATTTCCAATTAAGACTGTTTCTTGTAGAATAGCACCCCCACCTTAGTTTTCACCACTGACTAATGAATATTCTTTACAATGGGGTGTCTCGACTGTCGCCAACTTAAAACGTTACTTATCAAAACGTGGCAGCCCCATCTACTTAGATAATGATAAATTAATGAATGTAAATACAGTAGTCGTACAATCAAACAACCCATACGCGTACACACAAGAATGATTTCAATACTTGGGCTTCATTTACTACTATCCCTAACTAACCTCCTAAGTCGAAATACCGTGTTAAATTATTTTATACCTAAAGTATTTTCGCATAATAAGTAGTAGGTAGGCTACGACACAACATAACTGATGCGACGGTATGAGCAGGATTATAAGAATGCTCTTTTAAGCAAGTACTCATCGCGTGCAATTTTAAAATTTGGCATCAAATTAGATAACATGTTTTGCTTTTATTTACTTTTTACTAGACCAATCTCTCGTCATTGCACGAGTTCACGATAACGCTAAACAGACAGCAAAAACTGTTCGATTAAATAGAGCGTCTACGAGTGACTGTTCCATTTTAAAGGCTTTTTATGGTTCAAAGTTGTCGTCTTA
The DNA here is from genome assembly GCA_951394215.1 of Glyphodes perspectalis. NCBI lineage: Eukaryota > Metazoa > Arthropoda > Insecta > Lepidoptera > Crambidae > Glyphodes > Glyphodes perspectalis. The sequence goes on along the minus strand of OX596202.1, from coordinate 12,065,073 downwards.
TTTTGCGGTGTAACGAATTTATATAGATTATCAGTATCTTTACTACCGGCTTTTCGTAACGTTAGCACATTTTTTACGTAAACTATTTTGCTTTTTTTCACTAGTGATAGATAATACAAATAACTAAATATAAGTATATTTATGTTTACTTTCTAATAATATTGCCTTAAGGAGTAGTATGATTATACCAAAATAATACAAACAAAAATCATCATTCTCGCAATCCTCAAAAGGATAAGCAAAGTGCAAGGAATAATAAACTCTTCAGACCACATTTAGCCAATAATCAAATTGATAGACAGGAAATTCATAATAATGTTCGTACTTAAATATTTATTAAGTGAAAGTTGGCTTTATTAAATCAGTATTTCCATTCAACCATATACCTACACTTAGAAGAAACCTATGTTTTCGTATATCAGCAGATTTTTACGTCTACTCGCTTTTTTATGGAGGGTTTAAAGAAATAACTTCGTGCACTTTATGAAGCGTTCTATTTAATATGCATTTTAAAATAATATCTATTTCCAATCCGGTGTAACGAGTATCGGACATTTGTAGAAAGTGACGCAGATGTGATCTCGGCGCTTTCACGATGAACCCAGCTGCAGGTAGTAGGTACATATTATAGGAGTGTAATGCTCGATAACAGTTCATAATCCACATGTATTATGTATACGTAGCGATAAAACAGCACTTTCAGATAAACCTACTGTCTAAGTATTGAATCATGGTCACTTGAATACGAGTGTAGATCTACAGACGACGATCAAAAGCCAACAATCAGGATCATTTGCGTAATGTGCCACAACGACAGTAACGTATACTCAGCAGGAACAGTATAGCGAGACGGACGACCAATACGGTTATCATTTATCAACGTGCGATTATCCTATTAGGAGAGACGAGCGAGGCAACGCATGACGCCGCGCGGTTGAGTGCGCGACTCCCGCGCCGACCCTTGCTTTGTGGAGCCAAGGCCCTCGACACATTACAAACCGTTTACTTCATTGTTATCCTAATAAAATATATAATATAAGATACATGGTAATGGTAAACCTTTACATTTACACTTTACAACTCGTATGAGACATAGAAATGTGAGAGAATTATATTTTAAGTTCCTTTTCGGGCCTTGACCACGATGAACTTTTGTAATCAACCATCAATGCTCAGTAATCTAATCCATTACTGATCTAAAATAATGACGGTACATTACAAAGATTTTTTATTATTTTCAGGGGAACCGATTTTGCGGAAATCATGCTTATCGCCCAAAGAAATACTGCAAGTGTACGGAATGGAAAACGAACCGGGCGTTATTACAATAGAACCCAAAACCTTCTTGGAGATGTGCCCTGCCCTCGTGTACCAGCTAGATCAGCGCTCGTGCTACAAAACCGAAGCCCCCACTCCGAAATTAGAACGCCACTGGAGTAAGTATTTGATTGAGTAAAAAAAATGTCTAACAAAGATTACTAGTAGCAGTAGAAAAAATATTTAAACTTAATATGACTGCCTCCTTGGTCTAGTGGTAGTATGCGCCGTCTAAGGTCCATGAGGTCCCGGGTTGGTCGGGCCAAAATTTGTGGCTGGGTATTTCAATATTGAAATTAATCAGTAACAGTCCGGAGTCAGGAAGTTGGCGGTTTAATCACCCCTGTGTCTCGGAAAGCACGTTAAGCCGTTGGTTCTGCGCCTGACCTCTCTCCGGTCATGTCGAATTGCCGTCTAGGACTATGAGAGTGAAGGAACAGAGAGTGCACCCGTGTTTGCGCACACACTTGTGCACTATAATATCTCCTGCGCAGTTGGCTAATCCTCGTTGTGATTGGCCGCCATGACCGATATCGGTAAGGAGGACATTACTCATTATCAGAAACGAATAACATACATACAAGAAAAAAAAAAAAATTCGGTCGAATTGAGAACCTCCTCCTTTTTTTTGAAGTCGGTCAAAAATATACCTAAGCAGTATTACTTCAATCGCTTTTTCGTGTAAAATCTAATAGAATCAACGTTTCTATTGTCAACAGCATGGATATACGCAAGTTTGAGCATCTTAGTGATCAGTGCAACGGGACTTATTGGCGTAGCAATCGTGCCAATGCTGAAGTCTGTCATATTCAACCACGTTTTACATTTCCTAATTGCGGTAGCCGTTGGGACTCTGTGCGGAGACGCATTGTTACATTTGATGCCTCATGCGCTTAAATCTCACGGCCCTCCATCGGAGCCTCAAGAAGAAACCGAAGTTGTACTCAAATGCAGTGTCACCTTCCTCACCATCTTGCTATTTTACGCTGTTGAAGCCATAATGCAAACCATGAATGGCGGGCATGGTCACTCCCATGATTCGCAAGGACCATCAGTGGAAGAAATAAAAACGGAGTCTAGTAAGCAAATTGAACCTATAGAATTAGGAGCTATGATGCCTGGCTCGCCTCCACCGCCGGTTGAAAGGCCAATGACGTCAACCGCGCTAATGGTCATTGTGGGTGACGGGCTACACAACTTAACCGATGGACTGGCGATAGGCGCTGCTTTCAGTGGGGACCCTGTAACTGGATTTGCTACCGCATTAGCAGTTTTTTGTCACGAGCTACCGCATGAGCTCGGGGACTTCGCTGTATTGCTTCGTTCGGGGATGTCCATAAAACGTGCTTTGTATTACAATTTACTATCTTCTGTGCTTAGCTTTATAGGCATGGCAGGTGGCATCTGGCTCGCTGAAGACCATGAATCCACCTCTCAGTGGATTTATGCTGCTACTGCTGGCACTTTCTTCTATATAGCTTTAGCTGATTTAGTGCCCGAAATAAATGCAAATAATCACGGTAAGAGTATAAACTTACTATTAGCAGTGTTGGGTATCCTCGCCGGGGGTATTATAATGTTGCTTATTGCTCTTCATGAAGACTCGATCCAGTACCTCTTTAGAAGCTCCGAACAATGAACTCGATAATTAGGTATTTATTTCTAGTGCCTATTTTCAATGTGATAAAACTCATGGTTGTTCAAACTGTACGTAATTTAGTAGAAATACCTATTTATTATTATTAAATAGGTGATTTTCTATTATCCCTGAGCGCATCGTGGTCACAGAGCGACTATCAGATAGGATTATTACTATGGTGTCTGAATTCGATGCGCTCACTGTGAAGCTGACCAAAAGATGCATGTTATGAATAGAGCAATATTTCGAGTATTTTTTTTTATTTGTGCGAAAACGATGTCAATTTTTTTTATAATAATGAAGTATGTAAATAAAATAAAAATGTTGAATGAAAGTATGTAATAGATACCGCAGTAATAATGAAGTAGGTAGGTACCTACCTATAAGTTATGCCTGAATAAAATAGGTAATAAAGATAGTATAATTTATTAGACTTATTAAATACTAAAATGTTCCTCGTTTTATTAGTAAAACAACTTAATAGGTACTTTTAATGAATTGTTAGGTTACCTAATACATCTTATTAAGCCTGAATCAATAACAAATTAAACCCAATATACTCAGCTATCAATTTATCCAACGCCTTAAATAATTGAATACGCATTAAAGCATAATATGTTTATAATGTATCCATATATAAAATTCATATGGCAGCACATTTCAATTAAATTTCAGGTAAAAAAGAACAGCATGGTAGCATTAGACAATTTCGTTAGGCCATAAATTGTTATACCTTCAATATTTACTTTTTATTTGACATGAAGTATATAGGTATATATAAGTTGGACACCGGTCCAACTTGTAAGTATAACATATGAAAATGTCGTGTCCAAAATGTAGTAATGTAATAGACAGTAATATCATATCATGTCATTCCTACTTACCAAAACGTACAAATAAATAAAAACAGGTTAGGTTGTACATAAAAAGTACGCAAAATTGTTTGTGTAGGTCCGTGTCTACCATAGGTGCCTTTGTTTTGTAAGTAGGTTTAATGTTCTTTCTATTGATTTATGTATATATCTTACGAAATGTTAAACTAATCAAAACCATGTCAATACATATAGATCTAAGACGGCAAGGCTTGTACGATCACAATTATGAAATATCTTGGTAAATATTATTAGATAAACTTATCACGGAATGATTATAGCACGCTTATCCGCAATATTCACTTACTCTATTAAAAATTAAGTCTACCTGTCTAATTTTGAGCAACAGTTTTGAAATATTTAAGACATTTTGTGAAGTTAAAAAAAAACACTGCATGCATTAAATTTGGTTACATAACGTAATTATTTTTAACAACGAAGTTAAACTGATGCCTAGAATAATAAAAATCTGCCATATTTTCTAAGTGTAAATAAAGTGGGACAAAGTTAATCTTACATAGTGATTGATTCCAAATTTAAGTAAGTAGCTATAAAGCTCACATCAACCAATCTAACGTGTCCAAGCTACAGGTCAAATACGGGCAAACAAATTCTAAACTCATTACTTAACTACCCACTGTTTCAAAATAAATTATAATGTTATTAACAATCCGAAATATTTGTACTCTTTTGATGTAGTTATATAAGCTACTATTATTACTTATATTCTGGATGTAAATTATTTCTTACTGCCAAAACCTACCGATCCGTAACCAATATAACAATATACCTTTGCTTGATGTAAATAATACCTATGTGCAACTAAATTGTAAGTATTCTAATAAATATTAAAGCAAGCCTTGTAGTTAGGTAGCCGTTAGTATTACCGATGTATTTATAGGTACCTTTATTTTATAATAAAATTTGTAAATATTTGCAATAATTTAAATTAAGTTCTTTTTTTAAATACGTTGAAATAAAGTAATATTTTTTAAATGAAATATTTTGTTATTATTCGTCTTTGGTCACAAACACGCACAGTATAAATAATAAATTCAAATGTACCTACAGACATAATTAATGTATAAAATATCTGAGGATGTTTAATGGGTAAAAAATATTTAAACACATACATATAATTCCCTCATGCCTGCAATCCCATAAGGAGTAAGCAGAGTCCAAATAACAATAAGCTCCTTAACACATTACGCCAAAAATAGCATTCACTTCCATACATAAGTGTTGGAACCAACACTACTGTACTGTATCAACTGCCAGACGTGCTCTCTCAAATACTTTCTGACTGTTCTTAAAGGAATGCAGCGCACCATTCACCGTGTTTCCAGCGTTCACTCTTCTCTCAATATAACTCTCACACTGTCACGCTGTCAGCATAATACAGGACACTGCAATATAAACAGACACCTACACAAAATAGGAGCCACTGACAGCCCCCTATGCAGAGCATGCATGATAGCGGAAGAAACACCAACTCATGTAGGTACTACTACACTGTAGCAGCGTAAGTGACACAACGGAACGGCTAATAGCAATTAACCCTCCTTCGATGGAGGATACACTCAAACGTCCTAAAACCCTAATTACCTTCTGGACGGAGCAAAAGTGGTTTGAATAATCACTGTAGTAGTACAGTGATCATATACGCACAATGGCCCACTAGCCTCATAGGCTAAGTGCGAAAAATACATACCCAACTAACTAACTAACTATTCTCACACTTTTTATCTTTAATAAACTTTGTTCCCAGATATACCAACTTGTTCTACTTTTTCACCTCCTATCAAAACATCTCATCTAGTCATATCTTTATCTCTTTCAAAGACCATAACCGTGACCATAACTTTGGTCTTACTAACATTTATATTCATCTCTTTATTACTTAAAGATTCATACAGCACGTTCAATATTTCCTGCCAGTCCTCAACTGAAGGCGCAAGTAGCACTTGGTCATTATTACTTAAGTCACACACTTAAGCGCTCAAATTACAGATTTCCGATACCTGGTATCCCTATGAATCTCAACTCCTACACATGCATAAACGTGGCTTCACGCTGTAGTAGGTAGATGTAGGTAATTATTTATCTAGAAAATTTTCCAAAATAAGTACAAAAAAGTGTTTCCTACAAACTGACGCGATTGGAATTAAATAAGCGTTCTAATGAATTAATTAAATTTTTTCAAAGGGAATATAGTTATGTACATAACATAAATTCAATATAACTAGGTTTTTATTATTAATAATATATCAAAGGCATCACATAAGTTACAGTGTAGTCTCGGTGTTTTTTTAAAGCAATCGGAACATATCCGTAGGACAGTTATTAAACGTAGAAATGTCAATGTCAATCTCAATTCGTGTATTGTCAAAAACGAAAGTTAAATTCTTGAATCTGGCATTTATTGTGAATTTATTAAAATAGTTCTAGCTGATTAGCGCTTTTAAAATGATTAAAGCTCTGGTACGTTTTTTTCCTCAATTTAAAGTGAAAACATAGTCTTATCATTCAGGTCACAGATAGAATAGAGCTGAACGTGTTTCATGAATCTTACGATGCGGTAAGGATTTACCGCGGGTGTACAGAAACTATAAAGTAAATAATACTTTTACGGTGCTTTGAGAACCTAATAAGTGAGAAATTTATAATAAACGACAATGCCATTGTGACGTGAGCACTGTGCTCTTTGTTTTGTGACACCTATGTACTCAAACTCAAAGTATTTTTAGCGACACTTACAAAAAACCGCACATTTAAAGAATTCGGCATTACGTAACTTGTTGAAAAATGGTAAATAAACATAATAATACTAGTTATCTATTGACTTTAGCAATCATACTTCGACTTGGGATAAATCAAACTTTTTGGTTTTGAAAAACACATCAAGTCATTCAAAATTAGAATGTCAAATTGACAGTGATGTAAAATGCTAATCTAAAGTAATTGAAAATTTAATTAATTGTTGCTAAATAATATTAAAACATGCCTGATTAACCAGTATCTGATTCTATAATAATTAGGTTAGATAGCCTGTGTAAACATGGGTTGTTTTTTTTCACTGGCTAAAACTTCTGTAAGTTTCAAGTCTAAAATGGTTTCCTTTTCATTTTAAGTATTAGTAGGTACTTTGCTACCATTGATTTTAAATTTGCATCTTTCAGTATTATTTCAATAAACATTTCTTACCCTGCAATGAAATGACTGGAAAATGAGAGATAATATTTTGTAGAATGCTTACATACATTATGTATCATCACACTTGTAATCCTTGAAGGCGTAGGCAGAGTTGATGAGGCAACTAACCTCTAACTATTTTTAGCCAAATCAAAATGGGCTAGACGGAAAATTGTAGAAAAGTAGTGACAAGTGGATAGCTCATTGCCTACACAATCACATACCAACTTGTTGTATTAGTCGCCTTTTGCGACATGCTAGGCAAGGAACACGGTTGGCACATTATTTTCCCAGACCAACATAAGATTATTTTATAGAATATTACTTTTATCTACCTACATTTTTTGTATCTGTAAAAGCTTGATAATTAAATTCAATGTATAAATTATTTCAGATAATATTTGGCACAGGATTATATACTGGAGTTTACATAGCACAAAATTACCAGGTTTGTTAATACCATCATAATTTTTTCTCTGCTCATGCTATACATTCACAAAGGAGGCCATACTTACATTTATTAGTTATATGGTCATCCCATCTTCATTGTAATTTTTTTTATTTGCCTCATTTGATTATTTTGTAGATTGCCTTAAAGTTCCTGGTTCAATATGTTTGTATGGCCTCTTTTGTATGTCACATTTCTATCCATTGCAGTCTTAGATTTATTTTTATTGAACATACTCTTCTATTGAATGCAGGATGCTGTACAACTTGTTTGTAAGAAATCAGCTCAGGAATGTGACAAGGTTATGGATAGAAAGAAATGGTTAGTTCATTTTTCTTTTACATTTTTGCTTTAATTTTTTTTTGTTAAATACATTTTGAACCAGGAATAATCTTTGTTTCCAGCCTTTTCAATCCTTCCTTCAATACTAAATTGTTTAAGTATTCATTTTTAGTAAAATTGTTTTTATTACTAAAAGCACCTTAAACAAATCCAGGTCTAAGTGTTCTTTAAAATGAAATATGAACACTGGATCAACATGTATTGATAAAAAATATTGCCCCTTTTTGCAGATTGATAAAGTTGAAGATCCAAAGGCTTTATTTGAAAAGGCACAAGCATTCATTAAGTCCAAAATTGGGGATGTGAGCGGTGAGAGCAAAAAAGATGACAGCAAAAAGGGAGGCAAGGATTGCTAACAGAATGATGACCGGTATCATAGAAATAAATGAAACAAACTTGCTTTGTTACATACTGTAAATACCATTTATTAGCCCTATACAATGATATATTAATCTAAATAAATTAGCATTAAAAAGAGGTTATTGTGTTATTATTTTTATTCCTTATTCCTATTTTATAATAAAGATAGTCCACCACCAACATGCTCAACTCTAGTCAAAGGCTCTTCAAATGCAAGCCAGTCGCTGGAATGTGTAGGAAGTAATCCCATACTTTGGCATTTGTACAATGCTAACAGTATGTTTACAATGTTGCCAATGAAGTAAACAAACTTTTGTCCAGCAGCTTGGGTACCTTCAACCATTTTGAATGTGCTTTGGGTTGCAAATAGAGCTTTTACGGGTCGCACAATTAACATTCCTACCATCATTATAGGGAAAATGGAAATAGAGTTCCCAGCCATATACATAATGAACAAATTCATGGGAACTTGCTTCAGTGGGCCTAGCGCGACATCCCATAATTTCTTTATTAGGAGAAGGTTAGAATCCGTGTCTTTCGATGTTTCAGTATAGGATGAATTTCCAGATTGGCTAAAACCTGGAGGCGACGGCAACTCAGTAGAGCAGGTTTTGTTCCTGAAATAATTACATTTAGGTGAATATCGTCACGAGAATATTTTCAGCAATAATCAAGAAAGAAATATACTGCAGACTTGACTCACTTTTGATTGAAATCCAAAGCCCACTTAAACTTTTTGCTTGATTTGATTTGAGACATTGTTTATGCTTAGATGATATACTTATTTCGTAAGGAAGTTAAAATTCGATAATTAATTACAATATTCACACGACCAACAGATCGATTCTTGCAATTTTTTTCCTTCAAGTGATGTCACTTTGACATTGACACTTGACAGTCATAGACAAATATTCATCCTTTTTATGGAGCACATAGGCAGTGGAACTTATGTATAAAGCCACTTATTATTAATTATAAACGAAAAATGTCCCGTGTTGGTCTGGGACTATAAAAGAATTTGCCAACTGTGTATCTTGCCTAGCATGTCGTAAAAGGCGACTAATGGCATATAGGGTTTTAGGTATGTGATAGGCGACGAGCTAGCCACTTGTCACTACTTTTCACAATTTTCCATCTAACTCAGCCCATTGTCCCGTGTTGGTCTAGGACTTAAAAATAATGTGCCAACTGTGTTTCTTACCTAGCATGTCGTAAAAGACGACTAATGGTATATCGGGTTTTGGGTATGTGATTGTGTAGGCGACAAGCTAGCCACTTGTCTCTACTTTTTTACAATTTTCCATCTAACCCAGCTCAGTTTTATTTTAGGCTGAATGTAGTTAAAGGGGAGTGCTGTCCCTTTGACTCTGCCTACCCCTTCGGGGATTACGGGCGTGATGTTATGTTTGTTTTGTTTGTGCGGACGTGATTATATCGAAAACTGACAAACTAAGTGTGGTTTTTATATAGCTTTTTGTAATCACGTTACATTTATGCTAAGGTCCCTGCATGTCCTGTGAGGAACAGGAACGATTTTCAATACAAAGTATCGAAGGCGCTAGATTACTTTATAAGAAATTGCGTTTATCGACACGCTAACTAACATTATAAAACTTCACAGATACCTATCTACTTATAATAATAATTAAAATTATTTGAGTCCAAATCACACAGATTATCTTACTTACATATTTTTGGGGCAAAGGGGCCAGTGAAGTAAATTATACCCTTATCTTTGAAGTTAGGAAATTAGTGTACCTGAAGGTGTTTCTAATATTATGCTACAATACTTATCTACTAAATCATAGAAACATCGAGAATGCTTGAACGAGGATAGGTAGCCTTTCCCCACCCCCTGAACCAAAAATTGCGTGTCAAGTTGGAGCACCTGAGGAGCTTCAATGTCTAGTGACGCAGAATCCTTCTTTTTTTACTACATAGTTCGTGAGATGAATGAATGAATAACTTAATGTAAATAATTAAAACCAGATATTTTCTTAAAGTTTATTTGTAAAAAGGTACCTATACAACATAAGTGGTAATATTATAACACAGAAAAATACAATCTCCCCCATATTATAAATTAATTAGGTAAAGTCAAGCCGTACGATTCTCGAGACTCGAGACTTCCAAAATGTATAGAATTGACAGAATTGTCCTCCTAACGACATAAACTTCTTAGCAAAATTTCCTATGAGGTAATAAAGGTATAGGCACATACATACCAATTATGGCAAGAAATATGAATGTAAGAATGAAGCATTATGACTTTTAGCATTACAAGAAGATTTCACATTTTTTTACTTTTGGCCAAAGTAAATAAATAAAGAACTAACTACTATTATACCCCAAATTGTGTTGCATTAGCAGTAATGGCTCCAGTTCAAGTAAAAACTAAAGGACGATACAGCTAACTTGCTATAACTCGCTAACCAGCCTTCGTTATCGCCAAGGATAACAAACAAAATCACGCTGCTTTACCATTAAACATCTTACTAAACGTATTTTTTCAGTCCTATAAAAGTAATATAATCTCTTCTACTATCGTTCTGACTACTTCTGCTGGCTTGTGATCACGCTTTTATATCTTTGTGCTCAAAATGCAAGAAGTAGTCGTCATTTCTAAACAACTAATCAATTTGTCTCATTGTAATGAGACAAATTGATTAGTCCGACACATAAGATTATATAAACAGGCACTAAGTATAATAAGGTATTTTACTAGCACTTTATACCTGAAGAATTCTGTTACATAGGTTCAACTTAATATTAAAATACCGAATATCATGTTTCGAAAATGAATTTGATACATAATATGATCTGTAAAATACATTTTAAAAGTTACAAATAACGCGTTTCATCACGTGGCTAAAAACGCCGTTTACGTCATAATGACTATTATTCAACATTATTTTCAGCAAGTTTAGCAACAAGTTTAAGTAAACACTAAGTCCAAAATTAAATTAAACTATTTTGCTTACAAAAGAGACTTTTTTGTGTTAATTTTGTGCCTACTTAAATTGTGAAAGTGTTTTAAAGAAATTGTAAAATACCCTATTGCGCAGTATGATGAGAAGAGTTTAAATCATCGTATGTTCTTTCAAAAAAGCAATATCCCATATAAACATCTGTGGAATATTAGCACTTCGGTGACGCAGGACACCGCCATCACAACATATTACCTATAGGTAATGAGTGTTTCGGGAGTCTGACTATATATTAGATATATAATTGTATCCATGTACCTAATGGACTAATCTAATTAACTGCCTGCAGTGTTGCTCTTAGTTGGTCTGCTGTCGACTTTCTATATTTGCTTAATGTTAAATACTAAGGCTAAGATACACGAGGCAACGCATCTTTACAAAACACTTCGTTCTCACTCGGAACGGGCAGTATATTGCTGTCGATCTCTTTCAGTTTCTCCCTGGTCACGATATGCTCCTGACAAAACATTGTTATCCTCTGACATGCGTCCCTCATGATGTCTTCTGGTACAGTCAACACAATACGCATGTAGTTTGGAAAGATGAAGCACTGGAAAGAAACATTTATAAATTAAGTAAATTTTCCGTTTTATAGTTATCTTGTAAGAGGTATTAAAACTGGATTCGAGTAATATAGCTCCGGAATATTAAATCTAAATTTTGCGAGCCGTAACTTCACAAACTCTACACCTTAGTCAAAATACGAACACGTGGCTTGGCCATATCGCTACATTCACTTGGGTGAAAAAGATATTTATACTATAATTACTTAGTACACACATTGACAAGTTAAACTCAAAATAGTGATAGTGAATTCGAGTGAATTATATTTTATTAATTGCATCATCATTCATCACATCATTGCATTTCAGTCGGAGTCCGCTTAGGCCATGGTCCTGGATTAAGCGAATTTGGTAATTACCTTTGTAATCCTTAAATAGGGAAAACCAAACTTTTTGGATGATAGTTACACATCATACTCTTAATTTTTGGTAGGTACGTCGAGGTTTCATCACGAAGTTTTATACATTACTATGTATAAAACATCAGTAAAAACGTTATGAGCATAAACAGAACATACCGATTTACCAATGGGTATAGGTATGTTTTGTTTAGTTAGGTATCATGAAATGAGTTTCGTGACCTGAATTTATATTTTTTTGTTAAATTTATATGGATATCTATTGGCATAATATTCTATTAATGATGGATACTGATACAAGAAGACATCAATAGGATGACGGAATGGTGTAACAACAATGTATGAAACAAAATACAGACAAATGTTATTTTATGAAATTTATCAGGAAAAATAAAGGTGTAGAGTTAATTTAACAGTCATACAAAAAAGGAAGAAATCAGGGAGGATAATTTTTGATTAAAAACGAACATTTGTACCTCACATAGAGTCTGTCATAAAAAAAGCGTCCAGAGGTTTGGGGTTCGTTACGCGGCACAGCCGGCACACTAAGGTATTCAGAGATGACAGCATCAAGATCACACTATATAATAGCCTCGTTAGAAGTCTGCTAGAATACTGTAACGTAGTATGGAGGCCACACTATGCCATACTTAGGTTGGAGCAATTACAAAAGAAATTTGTAGGGATATCAAAAAAACTACGGTCATATGAGCAAAGACTAAAATATTTTAAAATCACCTCCTTAGAAAACAGAAGAAATATAAATGATAATACCTTTCTGTATAAAATATATCTACAGACAGGCTATTGAATGCCCTCAGCTGCTGGGAGTTTTTGTGTCCGCGTCTCTCGTCGTATACCTCGCGCCCCTATAACACCGTTAAGTCCTCCTATACGTAGATCGGTACTGGGTTCTAATTCCCCAATCCCAATGCTTTGTAAGCTGTATAACAGTTAAGAGTGATCTGATCGACCTAAATGTTGAATCAATTACCAAGGTTAAGAAGATGCTGTTTAATGGCCGTAATGAAAAACATTAGATTAGATAAGTAATGTTACCCACAGGTTTAAACAATTTTATAGCTTCTTTTGATTTTTGTCACTCTTCTGATTTTACATTTATACATTTTCCCTAGGTTATGTTTTTAGTAATTGCATGGCACCTATAACTGGTTATCGCACTTGACAACTATGTTTTTAGACTATAGTTAGTAAGTAAGTATTGGTATGTACTTACCTATAAACGTTGGTAAACCAAAAAAATAAATAATGTTATTTATAATTACATTTATTTAGATTATTATATCTTTAATACGAATTGCTTTAGGTTTTTGTTACTTTCTCATCCTTGTGATAAATAAAACCAAATTGGAAAATGAATTTAGGTATAATTAATGCATTGAAATACCGGCAAAATATCAATATTTACAAAAAAAAACAAATTGCTATCACGTACCTATAGAAAACCGACTTAATTCTTAAGAGGCATACCATTCAGAAATAGGCAATATTTACCTTACAAAACCCGTTCCATTTCATTGAAAAAATAGTACAGATTAAGATAAACGAATAGTACCTATAGATTACGTAATCTGCCGTGGGACCCTATCTCACTCTACGTAGGTATTTAAAATTATAATAAGGCTAATAGTCTTTTTCAGTTTCTTGATATTATATTATTATATAAGCCTTATTTATAATGATTTACATAAATATTTATAATATTCGGATAAACCATAATTCTCTACATACCTGCCCCGGCAAGCAGAACACAGACTGTTCCGAAACCAATCGCTCCACAAACTGCAGTTCGCTATTAAACTGTGGGAATAGCGACATTCTTATCTCAATCATCATGTACATAGCTCCTTGAGGCATGATGGGTCGTAGCCCTGGAGCACGACGTAGTTCCTCGTACGCAAATTTTGCTTGATTCTGTTGACAAACGTGACATAAAAACTAGATAATTATCTCATAAAAACACCCCATATCTCATATGTACCCCACCTAATAAAGGTGAAACGCAAAACTAAGCATTGTGTTAAGTACTTTTTTACATCGGAAATACTTAAATAATCATCTAGCTACAAATAATGCATACACACAGAGGACATCATCATCTTCCTAGCGTTATGTCCCGTGCTTAGACGCGTTCGCTTAGACCATGATACAGGATTTAGCTAGTCTGGTAATTACATTGAAATGACTGCCGGTCTGATCTTCGTAACCCTAAGTTAGGGGAACCAGACCATTTTTAGATCATGGTTACAAATCCAAATTTCTTTGAATTTGCAGGTTTCATCACGATGTTTTCCCTTACCGCCGAGCTAGTGGTATAAATACATACCTACATAGATTTGAAAAATTCAGAGGTACGTGCTCGGGTTTGGATCAGCGCCCCTCGGTAATGAGGCGCGTATCCTTACCAATGAGCTACCACCGCTCCTCCACATACACACAGAGGACAGGCGTAGGTAGATCACGGATACACGGAGAGGCGTAGGTAGATCTATTAGATCTTTCTATTGATATCTATTAGACCGATCTAGTAGACCTTTCTTGTATCTAAGAGAAGATACTCATAGTCGTTCAGAGGCATTTACACTAAGTTGAGAGACGCCGCAAGTAAAAAAAGTTCTAAATAAAGTATAGTTGGCATTTAATATAAGCAATTAGATATTGAGTTTGCTAGCATTCATTTCCGCCTCCATATTAAAGGTAAATTAAAATTTAAGCTGTTAATTAAGTTTAACGAAGCGGTGGTAGCTCAATGGTAAGGACACGCGCCTCTTAACCGAGGAGTGCGGGTTCAAACCCGGGCACGTACCTCTGGATTTTTCAAGTCTATGTACGTATTTATACCACTAGCTCGACGGTGAAGGAAAACATCGTGATGAAACCTGCAAATTCAAACAACTTTGGATTTGTAACCATGATCCAACAATTGTCTGGTTCCCCTATCTTAGGGTTACGAAGGTCAGATCGGCAGTCGCTTCAATGTAATTACCAGACTCGCTAAATCCTGGATCATGGTCTAAGCGGACCCCGTCTAAGCACGGGATATAAACGTTAGGAAGATGATGAATTAAGTTTAACGATGTAGGTAAAAGTAATTTTATTCAGAAAGTCTAATTTATATGTTAAATGTAACATACGACCATGTCTATAAATAAGCAGGACTCTTTCTGCTTAATTTTTACCCAACATCACAGTTTACATTGCATCGTAAAATAATCTTGTAAAGGTTACATAAGTTAAAACAAAACTAAAGGTTCAACGTATTGGGAATGGAAATTTCGAGACTTAGCTAGACAGCTTATCTCTATAAAATTCCGGTCGATGTTGCCGCCCTAACCCGCTCCGTGGAACCTTCCACTCACCTCGATAAATAGAATGACTTCATCGAAAAAACTCTGCGGTGTCGTCAAAAGTATCGTCGGTAAAGCTCTCTGTATTAATGTGTTTGGTCCCAGAATTTTGCTAGCTAAATTGTTTAAGCCCTTGCGAATATCCTTCCCTAAAATGTTCTGTCTATCATGTATGATCAACCATCCCACTCGCCAACCTGGTACTAAAAACCTTTTAGTGAGACCACTGCATGTGAGAACTGGTACGTCTTTGGATAATGCCGACATGGCAGTGAATTCGTGACCAGAAAATACAAAGTGCTCATATATTTCATCGGCGATTATTGGCACATAGTTTCTCGAAGCCACCTCTAGAATTTCATTTAAATGATCCTTATCATATACGGAACCACAAGGATTCGATGGATTAATCACAACTATAGCTGCGGTGTCATCATCTATTTGGTTCTCTAGGTCTTCCAAATCTACTTTCCATTGCTCATTTGGCTGTAACAAAAAAAAACTAAGTCATAACAATGTTATTTATATCTCACCTTTAATCAAGGATTTACGCAGTTACAAAGGAATAAATGCGTAAATAAGCAGTATGCAAATTTTGTTCAGAGTATACTGGAACTTGTTTCTATCTAGAAACTTGTATAACATTCGCCTCATATACCCATTTACACACTAGCCCGACCAGACACCTCGTGTTTGCGTCTCGACTTTTTAGGGTACCGTGTCCTTCCATAAATATATTAAATGATTTTTTTATTTTTTATTTAACTATTGTGTCCCACTGCTGGGCAAAGGTCTCCCCCAATTCTTTCCACTTCTTTATTATTAAATGAAATGAGAAAGAAAAAAATTATGCCCAAAACCATAAACTTATATTGGTAATAAGGCTGTTATTGTCATAATAATGGATTAGACAATAAAAGGGAATTCCTAAAAAAAAACATCATTTTACTAACCAGTAAATTGTAATATTTGAGTTCGATGCCCAACCCTTCCGCCACTGTCTTGTATATCATGAATCCGGGTCTTGGTACGAGAACATTCTGTCCAGAGTCGGCAAGAACTGTGATGGCCAGTTCGATGGCATGCGAACAGCCGCTGCAGAGTATGACGTCGTCAGCAGTGACTGGCCCCTGGTGGGCGCTGTACTCCGCCACCGCCTGTTTGGCGTCCTGGTGCCCCACACTGGGCCCATACCCTCTGCTCGTGTGCCATTCTATGCTATCCCGTACAGCCTGCAAAACTTGCTCTGGTGGGTTCAAATTCCCGAATGTTGTAGGATCCCCTGTAATTTACAAAAATACTGTCTATGACGAAAATTACTTTCAATTAAATATATTGCGAAATATGTTGTTAACCTTGAATTAATGCTGCCATTTTTTGCTAATTAACAAAACATGACATTATCATGATAGTAAAAATAGCTAGTTTTTCTTATTAAAATAATAAGAATCAACGAGCGTTTACAGACACGTTATTTAATATTAATATAAAATAAATATTTCTCTAAAACAATGATCTGAGTTTATGTAGTTCCACAAATAGGTAGTCATTTCAAAACTATAAAAAGGAAAATATAGAAAGCACTTTTTCTCTATCATTCAATTTCACAGGTCAGTGCCTACTAGCAACTATTTGAGAAACGACTTACCTACAGAGAGCGCAATCAGCGGTTTGTCAGGGTTCGGTTCCACCTGCAGGTTCTCGACAATGGTCCTGATGAGGTTGTGCGTGTTACGAGCCAAAGCTGAAGCGCGCACCTCCCATGCCCCTCTGTCCTGCGATCGACGCGACATCGGCACTCAACTTGCGGATACTAAAAGCTGTGGCGACGCTTAAATGTTTCATCAGAATATAGCTCACCTTCCAATACACCTTAGTTTTGTATCAGATCTGTGGCGTTTGTCGAATACAAGCCCCCGAGTCGCGGAACAGGTTTCAAAATGTAGATGAGATGACGGTAGTGCGGTATAGTAGAGCGACTTGTTGAATATTCCATCTATTTACCACTATTAAGGTATTCATATAATACGCGGCATATCAATATGTTTGTTTCAACATAACGAATGCACAAATAACAGAATAAATATCTACGCACAAACAAAATAGTAATACCTACAAACAATACTAATAGGTAAACAAAACATGACTAAGCTTTCCTGTGACGAGGCTAGAAATTAAGACATATAATAACTCTTGTTTAAATTGCAAAATAAATAATCTCCAATTTTAACTAAATGTTTAGAAACTAATGGGAAACAACATAAATATAATCAATACTAGGTCACCCTATTTCAGAGAGTTTTGAAAAAGCCTAAAACACGTTTTTACCTACTTATTTGTTTACAGAAGTCATTTTATAAATTTTAGTCCCATGTTAGTCTGGGACTTTAAAATAATGTGCCAATTGTGTTCCTTGCCAAGCAAGTCGTGAAAGATTTTCACTAATAGATAAAGTGATTCTTGAGGAAGATTTAGATATATGATACTTAACAAATATTTTGTATACATTAATAAAAAAAAAGCTGCCACCCGGGTGGAGCCGCGGGCATTAGCTAGTTTAGGATAAAATATAATTGCGTAGAGATAGATGGAAAATCGTGGCAAAGTTATGGCAAGAGCCCATCGCCTACCAAAGTACCCTAACATTATTAATATTAGCAAAGGAGGGCATTAACTCGTTAATCCGTTAATCGTTAATTAATGAAGTTAACAATCTGCTTAAGGGATTAACTTTTAAGTTAACTGCTAAAAATGGTAACGCTCTTCTCAATTTTTGTTAAATTAAACTTCCGTTAATTTTAGTCCGTAACATTAGTCGTTTGTTGATATGCTGTCATTTTAAAGTAAAAGTTGAAGATGCTCTGATTAAGGAAAGGGAAGCAAACGAAAAGGAAACTTTTTATATTAGCAGAAGTAGCAATAATGAAGAAGTCGAAGAACACGAAGTCAAAATAATCTATAACGGTTGCAGCCTTTTCTAGGTGAACCAGTTTTAATTAATCTTTTTATCATACTAACATTATAAAAACTATCTTAACTTCACGCCACTTCCCTAGCAGGGTAGGCAGAGAGAACTGAACGCCATATGGCACGATCCTTACATTATAAAAAGGAAATACTTGATTGTTTGTTTGCATTGAATAGGCTCTGAAACTACTGAACCGATTTAAAATAAATCTTTCACCAATGGAAAGTTATTTTGTTAATATTTACAAAGGTGTATAAATCATACTTATTTAACTTTGAGACATGTTTCAAAATGGGCTTGGTGTAGAAATCTATATATATAAAAGAAAGTCGTGTTAGTTACACTATTTATAACTCAAGAACGGCTAAATTGATTTGGCTGAAAATTGGTGGGTAGTTAGCTTAGAACCAGGAGAAGGACATAGGATACTTTTTATCCCGGAAACCACCCTCTAAAGGGGTGAAAAGGGGGGTGAGCGTTTGTATGGGAAATTAAAAACTGATGGCTGTATTTGGATGAAATTTTTGAAAGAGATAGGTGAGATACTGAGATAAAGGATAGGATACTTTTTATTAACAGGGGGATGGAAAGGGGTGGGTTAGGGATAAAAAAGACGAGTATCGATATTGGTATAATTTCCGAGGTTTTTAGGTCGTTTATTTTAAAAATGATATCTATTTTTAACTCCGAAATGTTAGAAGTAAAATATTATCATCCCTTAATAGGGCGGAAAGGGGTCGAAATGTCTAAAAATCAACATTGATGTCGTTTTCATGGTTTTTCCCATACATTGTCTAAGTTCTCAAAATAATTAATTAATTAATAGGTATATGTTTCCTGTTTTCCGGGGGGTATGCTAGGGATAAAAATGTAAAAAATCGATATGGGTGTCATTTTCGAGGAATTTTGGGTCGTTGATTTCGAAAATGTTGATTTCGATAAAGAAGGTTAAAAAATGGATGTGATAGGTATTGGGTATCGGTATAAGGTAATAAGTTTGAATAATGAATATGGGTATAATTTTTAAAGTTTTTGGGTTCGTTTATTTGATAATCTATATCTATTTATATAAAAGAAAGTGGACCGATTTGGCTGAAAATTGGTGAAGTGGTTTGAACTTTGAACTTTTTATCCCGTTCGACCGCGTTCCCGTGTGACATGACATAAAACGTATATAAAACGTAGTATTAAATGACGGTCCCATTGTAGCTTAGAATCAATGGTAATGCCCAGAAATACTGCTGAGTGAACTATTTCAATAGGTAAAATAATTGGTTATTAAAAAAATTAACTTAATAACATCTAAAATCTGCTTATTTATTATTGCCTCTAAGGCGGAACAGAGTTCGCCGGGTCATTTATATACAATTACCGATAATCACACTTTCATGCTTATTATATCTGTATCTAATATCTTTTTTCATTAATTTCATAATAATAATATTTCATCCTCGCTATCACGTGACCGCAAACACGCATCACGTTAACGCCCATTGAAACAACGGGTCCGGATGTCATTTCGACCTATGACATTTCTTAGAGAACAAGACCATTTTGCCGATTTGATTACCGTGAGACGTTACGTCATATAGCGAAGCTATGACAGCTTAAGTTAACGTTTTAGCGGGAAATGTAAACATTTTTTAACCAACTTCAAAAAAAAGGAGGAGGTTCTCAATTTGACTGAATTTTTTTTTTGTATGTATATTACTCGATATCTCTGAGAATTGTTAACCGATTTTCAAAATTATTTTTTTATTCAAAAGGGTTTACTCCCGAGATGGTCCCATTGCCACCAAGTCAGGATCTGATGAATGGATCATGGATGGATGAATGGATGATGGAAGGTATAACTCCTTATTGATTAGGAATTAGTGGATGATTATTTAAATATTGATATCTTCGAGAATTATAAGCCGATGTTTATAGTTCTTTTTTTTTCGAAAGGGTATATTCTTGAGTTGGTCCCATTGGCACCAAATCTGGATCTGATAAAGGAATCTTAGGCAAATCGAAGGAAACCCTCAAGTATTATAGGCGCATACAATCTGTTTTACTTATTTTCTAAAACAATTCAAGTATTTACGTCTGGTATTCATAATCTCATGTTGCTGAGCTGATGATGGAAGGTATGACTCCTCAACGATTAGGAGTTCGTGGATAATTCTTTCAATATTATAGGGTCATATAGAGTGTTATTCTGGAGATAGAGATAGAGTCTCAATTTCACCAAGTCTTGGTCTAGTTTTATTTATTTTTCTAAAACTATTCCAGTATTTGCGTCTGGTATTCGTCATCTTATGTTGCTTAGCTGATGATGGAAAGTATAACTCCTTGAAGATTAGTAGTTTTAAGTAAGTAATTCTTTAAATATTAAAGGCTCATTATACCTTTTTCGTCTTTAGTCTCATTAGACCGGCACTCTCTCATTAAAGCAGCTCGTTTTGATGGTCTACCTATTAATAATTTTCACTAAAAAGTAACAAAAAGTTAAATTTTTAACAAAAATAAAAACCGACTTCAAAAAGACCCCGCAAAAAAATTTTATAAAAAAAAAACACAAATAAGAACCAGACTAAATAGCTATTTAAATATCTAAACACTAAAAAGTATAAAATAAATTCATCCGACTGCTTAGATGAAAGTATTAAACTTTAACACGTATTTAAATATTTACAATAATCAGTTAGTTTTGGAGTCGGTGCCAGCCAAACTAAAAAAAAAGTAGGTAGACACTTCATAACAAATTACCTTACTAATAACAATTTGAAACAAATTAGTTAAAATATGAGTATCTATTAACCTACTATTGGTTCTGTATCTACAAAAACCTATTTTACCACCCTTCACCAAGAAACAACAAATTGCAAAATTCCAAATTGATGACGATCGTATAAAATTACGCGGGCTGGCACCGACTCCAAAACTAACTGATTATTGTATCTAAAAGTAGAACTGACTTTGAGGGTTCAAGGGTTTTCGCATAGGACGGAAATATTTGTTTATTGTTTTAACAAGGTATCCATTAGGTATTTATTTGGACAAATAAATGGTGGTAATCGTGTCAAGACGGCTGTTTCATGACTTTTACCAAATAAAATTATGAAGCCATTGGATAACAAGCATTTACCTAACTTATTTTTTTATAGCGACCCGCCCCGGCTTCGCACGGTGAGCGCAAAGTAATAGAAACTATACATATAAACCTTCCTCTTGAATCACTTTATGTATTGGTAAAAATCGCATCAACCAACATACCTTGCCTAATTTAAAATATCTAAGCGAACAGACAGAAGCGGCGACTTTGTTTTATACTATGTAACGATTCATTAAGAAAGTACATACCGTGTGCGTCTTTCTTAAATATTCATATCAACAATTTTATACATCCAAATGTTTACACATCCAAATGTTTATATAGAATTTACCTACTTATCTTTCTTGAGAAACCAGCAACAGCGAAATAATCTTATTTAGTAGGTACGATCATTTTAGAGCAGATGAGGGAAAGAATTCAACTAAGTATTTCTGAACTAGGTTGATGTGTGGCATACTTCAATCTACTACAAAACCGTACTAAACCTCATTGTTAAAGTAACAATTAAACCTTCACCATTGACCTCCGAAATATTTTCACGCTGCACGGTGTCGTTAAAAAGAATGTGCTGACTGTATTTCTTGCCTAGCATGTCGTATAAGGCGACTAATGGTATATGGGGTTTCGGGTGTGTGATTGAGTAGGCGACAAGCTAGCCACTTGTCACTAAAATTGACAGTTTTATTTTTGGTTAAATGTGGTTGAAGGGGCCTACTGCCCCTTTGAGTCTGCCTACCCCTTCGGGGATTATGGGCGTAATATTATGTATATATATATGTTAAATATGTATGTATGTTAAATTGTAATATATTTATTGTATTTAAAACAAGATCCTGAGAGTATGATTTTTACATTTTATTTTAATTTTTTTATTGTTTACATTGTTTATTTTTATTTTCCTGAAATAACCAAAAAAAAATCAAGTACATATCGTTATCATATTTATATCCAGAAGAATATTAATATAGCGCGTCTAATGACAAAAGGCATTAAATATATTTGTGAAACTCATGAGTGGAATACTTATAAAAAGTAAATTTTTTATTTATAATTAATCATTGTCTGGCCTTTTTAATGAATTATGATTCATTAAAACAGGTCTGGACAGGAATTTTACCTATATTTACCTTACATTTACATATAAAAATATGTAAAAATAAAATTCCTAATATATAAAAATTTATATAAAATACTTTTCATGCAATAAACAGACGGGTCAAGATCGATTCTAGATTCTAGCACAATTCTAGTGCGGATCCTCTACTACACAAACGGACGATGCACCAAAATAACGCTTAGAAAAACTGATCATTTTACGACATCTGATAGACCAGATTTAATTGAATAATACATAATCCACAAACGTATCCTAATTTTATTTTATTTTCTTTATTAAGCTCTACGTTTCACCCGTGTAACTCCCGTTCCAGTGGGAATACGGAGATAAAATTAAAGTAGCTTTCCATTGGTGATATAAAACAATAATTTACAAATCGCTCCAGTAGTTCGGAGCCTATTCAATTCCAACAAACAAACAATCAAATCTTTCCTCTTAATAATATTAATATAATAAATGACGTTCAAAATTAATTAGCTTAAAGGAATTTTCGCCAAATTGCTTATCCCATAATGACCAACTATCAAAATTTTTGATGATTATCATCATGAACTCTATGGTACCGTACGCACCGCTACATCTACATTATCATAGCGCCTATACTGTATTAAAAAATACTCTTACCTATAAATAGGTAAGAGCTTATACCTACACCTTATTTTATTGACAGCATATAAGTTAAGAGATGGCTAATAAAAAAGTTATACCTAAAGGAACTTTTGTGTCGTAAGTATATAGTTGAAGAGTTTAAGTTTCGTCGTCAATAATGTGTATCGACTTCAACTAGCTGCCATATTTCTTAGCACAGTAATATTTGAAACTTGCTTGACGAAAAAAACTGTCTAAATTTCAAAAAGCTTTTAATTTAAAACCTACAGCTTTCATTTAGCTACAGTCATTAAATACACTAATGCTAATTTAAGGGTATCCAATATTTTATTTCACTTAATCGCCAAACCAATCGAAATTCTGCCAAATAACAACAAAGTTACCACCCTGATAGGACTTTAATGTGTGTTACGTACTTATATTCAAACCAAAAATGTGGTTTAGGGACCTCATTGCGCCTTGGACTCTGTCTGCCTTCCTCTTCGGGGATTGTAGGCGTGATCATATGTATATATGTACGTATCGTTGCGCATACATTTACTTATTGAAGAATTTTATTTTAATATTCATAAATGTAACCAATTTTCAATTATTCAATCTCAATATCAACATAAGATAACGCCTGATTGTTTTATGCATGCTAAAATGTGACGTGATCTGAACTGTAACTTGTAGCAAGTGCTTTGGGCACTAGATATCAACTCTGTCAGTGAACACCAAAGAATAAAATACTCAGATAACTTATTATCTATAACTTCATTATTTCTAGTCACCTAGAAGTCCCGCCTTCGATTTTAAAGTCAAAAATGATAGACGCGTGGAGTAGATAAGCACATTTGACGCGAAGGAAAAGCTACTTTGATTCAACTTACTCAATTCATATTTCCGTTCACTTTGTAATAAACATAGACGTCTATAATAACAATTACAATTCACAATAACAAAATAATTGCAATCGTCCTCGCCCGGGAACAAACACTATTCAACTCAGAATTATATAATTTATTTATTCGCACCACTCGATTATATATGTACTTATAATTACATTCAATTTGATTAACCACCTATGCATATTTATTTCGTACCTACTTTTCTGCCATTAGGAATTATCGGATATAAAAAAAAGGAATATACATTTAAATTGCATTCTATCCGTTCTCTATGTTTTGTTTTCTTTGGTCAATATTTTAATTTATTCTTTAAGGGAAGGAAGCGACGTAGTACCATATATGGGCATTTTATTTAATCTCTAGCTCTACATGCGTATGTTTATGTATTTATTTACTTATAAATGATAATACGGATAATTTATAATTAAGATACTATTGAACTTACCTACTTTGATATTGTTATGCAGATATACTTAGTTAGCAATTGGATGCAACGGACCTTCTCTATAAAAAATATTGAAGCATCGTAATATATAATAGAACTTTTAATCTTTACTAGAAAAAAAGTTTTAATTAATTTTGCTTATCGGATGTTCCGACCAATTGACAACAAAGATTATTCAGTGAAGTATAGCATACAAGGGGTGCTTTATTAAGGGCACTCTTAAACATAGGAAAAATACGCATTTCATATATCTATATTTTACCGTACAAAAACTTCTGACAATAGTCATATATAAACTTATATAAAACATATATAAACTATATTAACTTAAGGTAAACTCATACGAAATAAACGACTAAGAAGATAATATATTCGGCTATATGGACCAGGGATGGCGAACCATTGCATCGACACGAATGCTATATTACATCGCTTGAAGCGGCTCATAAAACTTTTTTCATGCAGACAATTACTTTGAGATCATAAAATTATCAAAAACGATTAACAATAACATTATTGGCACTTGAGGCGTTAATTATAGAATTAACATCTCAGCTTAATTTAACTTGCCCGATTGTTCAAATAGGTTCGCCATCTCTGCTATAAGCAAACAAGAAGTCTTTCAAGGAATTAGTGTCCTTCTTCAAAGCTTCATCTAATATGCTCTTATATTCTTAAAATTAAAAGTTATAATGGTCTGTTGTAATTAGAATACGTGCTCACTTATAAAGAAGTCTTGAACACAAATTATCCGAAACGTATGAGGTTCACTTTAGATTCTTTTTGTACGGAAAACCCGTTGGTGTCGATTTCCCTGAGACTGTCCCTCGTGCCGGCGTGCTCCTGACAGAACATTATAATCCTCTTGCACGCTTCTTGGAGAATGTCCTCAGGCACGGTCAGGACGATGCGCATAAAATTTGGGTAGAAGAAGCACTAGAATTGAAATAAGAGGCCAAATTAATTCATAGTCCGAACAGACCATTAAGAATCTATGCCTTGGAATATTTTGAGTCCTTAATTTTTATCATTTAACACAGAAACTGGTACTTTTTAAATTTGAAAATGAAGGAGGAGCTCACTGCTGCTGTGGCAACTGCCGCTGTCTCGGCCTACGACCCAGGGGTGTTGGGGGAATCGCTTGCAGCGGCGGCAGTACTTAAAGAACTTGCGTAAGAACTTATGTATTATGGCCGATGCCGGGTGCGATACTTAACTTTTGATTTAACATAAAAATGAATCGCTTAATGTGTTGCTAAACGCAAACCTCGAGAACAGCTGAACCGATTACGCTAATTATTTTTTAGTTGTGTTTGTCATGTGAAGGTTCTTATGAAAGAAAAAATAAAAAAAAGTTGCGCGGAATATTTTAAGAAATGGGTATTGAAATCCGAGAACGGGGCGATACGAAGTGCGACGGGTCAGCTAGTTTAACATAAAATGAACCTTAAAGCAAACAAACTACAAGACAGAATATAATCGGTAAATGATAATTTTTCACGCAAAAACGACTGAATAATTTTAATGAAACTTTCCAGTAATATTGTAGTTAATACATTCGAATAACACATAGGCTATGTTTTATTGATGTAGGTGTGCGGGCAGAAACTAGTAGATAATAAACAATAGAACCAACCTGTCCAGGTATGCAGAGCACAGATTGCTCAGAGTACATTCGCTCAATAAACTGCAGCTCGTTCTTGAACGAGGGGAACATAGCCATTTTAATCTCGATCATCATGTACATGGATCCCTGCGGCATGATCGGGCGCAGGCCCGGGGCGCGCTGCAGCTCCGTACAAGCTACCATTGCTTGGCTCTGCAATTTAAAATAATGGGAATAAACGACAATAATTTCTTGTAAAATGTTGTAAATAAATTCAAATATAAAACAAAGTCACCACTTCTATCTGTTCGCTTTTAATTTGAACTATGCAATGGACGTTGATGCGATGCGATGCGATTCACCAATACATAAAGTAATTCAAGAGGACGGTTTATAAATATACTTAGTTTAAAATTGTTTTGAGCTAGGGCGGGTTGCTAGTTTAAGAATATCTTACAAAAAAAAACTTTGTTTGTAGCTATTATGACAAATTACAACAGTATATCAAAACCGGATTATAATTAATTATATTTTTTATTTTTCATAATAAGCTACGTTTTGTTGGTAGTCTATTATTTCATTTTTAATATTGATTTAATTGATTCTTCTCCATGCATAAAGGGGTCTGCTGCCTCTTTGACTCTGCCTACCCCTTCGGGGATTTTGGGCGTGATGTTATGTATGTATGTATATCTCCATTCATCATCCGACAATAGTCCGCCTTCACCTTAAAGTCACAACGAACTTGATACCTTCTTTCCGCCTCATTAACATCTTAATGAAACTTACATTGATAAGAAAATTAAAAAAAACTGTCGATTTTACTACATTAATGAGCTGCATTTATTCAACCAAGTGCTATGTGTACCTATATATTTGCAATTTAAATATTAACACCATTGCGTCTAAACTGAATTGAAAAACAATGACTTCTTTTCATCAGAGATCTGTCCTATTAATAAGCCTTTGAAAACTCTTACCTCTATGAACGACATTGTTTCATCAAAGAAGTGATCTGGTGTAGATTTGAGTATCGCGGGCAGTGCTTCCTGAATCAGCTTATTTGGACCAAAAATTCTGCCGCACAAGTTACCTAAGCCCTTACGAATATCCTTTCCAAAAATTTGGTTGCGATCATGAATGATGAGCCAGCCCATCCGCCAACCAGGAACTAGGAACCTCTTGGTCAGCCCGCTGCAAGTCAGAATTGGGACGTCTTTTGACAAGGCCGATATGGCTGTGTACTCTTGTCCAGAGAACACAAAGTGCTCATAAATCTCATCGGCTATAATCGGAACGCGGTTCCTAGACGCAATGTCCAGAATCTCCAGTAAGTGGTCCTTTGAGTAAACAGATCCACACGGGTTTGAAGGATTGACGACGATGATTGCTGCCGTTTTGTCGTCGATGTGTTTCTCTAAACTCTTTAAGTCTACCTCCCATTTTTGATCTGGCTGAAATTAAAGAAATATATCGAAGAAATTTTAAAATCAAAAAACATAATAATTAAATAGTAGGTTTTTAATTAGTTTGTCACGCGTTTTAAAATTTTCCATCCAACCCAACTTTTCTTTTGCAAAAAAGAGCCTTAACACTTACCTACCTACTTCTTGGAAACTGCCTACTTTTTTGGGGACTGCAGGCGTGATAGTATATAATATATACTTTACGACCATGACTATCTACTTAGTACAATTTCAGCATCTGACGTCACCCACTTACAATAATATTGTTATTTTGCGCATTACGGTCTGTATTATGAATACTGCTGATTGTGATACTCTCTATAATCTTTTATAGTGTCTGCTATTTATATAAATATCGGCTTAAGCTGTAATCATGTGCTTTTGTGGCTTATTATAATGTATGACAGATGTAAACGTAGCCAGATCTCTATTATCGCTACTAATATTATAAATGTATAGATATCCCATGTTGGTCTGGGACTTGGCCCATGTTGATTTGGGACAAAAAAACAGAATGAGCCAACTGTGGTTCTTGCCTAGCATGTCGTAAAAGGCGACTAATGGTATATATCGGGTTTTGGGTGTATGATTGTGTTTACAATTTTCCATCTAACCCAGCCCGGCTATATTTTTGGCTGAATGTGGTTGAAGGGGCATGCTGCCCCTTTGACTCTGCCTACCCCTTCGGGGATTATGGGGGTAATGTTATGTAATTATGTGTGTTATTATGTATAGTAGCAAAATCCCAGAAATATAATTAAATTACACTTCCAACTATAATTAATTACTTCGATAGTTTTAAGACCCGATAGTTGGTAACCATGGATAATTCTGATGCTTATATATGTACTTGTTTCTGACAAGGAATTTGTCCATGTTAGATACCATCGACGGCTATTTAGTTTTCGGTGGTAATGTTGTAAATAATATGGATATGGACGGTAGGTTGATTTTGTAGGCGACAAGCTAGCCACTTGTCACCACTTTTTCACAATGTTCCATCTAACCCAGCCCAGTGTTATTTTTGGCTGAATGTGGTTAAAGGGGCTGTCCCTTTCACTCTGCCTACCCCTTCGGGGATTATGGGCATGATGTTAGTTATTTATGTATGTATCGACGTTAGGTATTCGACATTATCGAATATTGCTATCAATAATTAGTATAGTCAGTTAGTCTATACTAACGATGCAAATTTAGGCAAATTTTTATCAATAGTTAGTATAGTTAGTTAGTCTATACTAACGATGCAAATTTAGGCAAATTGCTATCAATAGTTAGTATAGTCAGTTAGTCTATACTAGCGATGCAAATTTAGGCAAATTGCTATCAATAGTTAGTATAGTCAGTTAGTCTATACTAACGATGCAAATTTAGGCAAAACACATACTATGTTTTCTTGAATGCCCACTATCGACAACCTCTCGATCGTATCATCATCTCTTTAACCTAAAAAAACGAGAACGAACTGGAAAATTATATTTCCAGTCTGATTGGTCAATTATCTCGACTACTTGTCAGACGGTGTCCCTTTCAGGGCCACAAATGACAAGCACCTGTCTAGCTGTCCTCGCTTATAATAACATTTATTAAATTAAATTATCTATAAATGTGAATAGTCTATAAATTTGTATATTTTAATCTATACTTATAATAAATCTGTAGAGAGGTCAATTCTGTACATGAAATATATTTTCAAAATAACTATCAGAAAAATGCAATCAGTAAAATGTTTGTCTGTCTGTCTGTCTGTCTGTATGTTCCTTATAGAAACAAAAACTACTCGACGGATTTTAACGAAACTTGGTACAATTATTATTCATACTTCTGGGCAGGTTATAGTATACTTTTCATCACGCTACAAGCAATAGGAGCAGAGTAGTGAAGGGAAATGTTGGGAAAACGGAAGAAGTTACTCCATTTTTTAAGCTTCCGTCGCGTGTGCAGCCTTAATGGTTAAAGTTACATAAAAATCATGTATGACGGAAAAAGTCTTTATAATATTAACCATAAATGCGGGTGACACCGCTGGCACAGCTAGTAGACAATATAATTCTTAAAATCTTGGTCAGGGATTTAAAAAAGATTTTTTGAAGTGATTCTATCTAGCAAGTCATATAAGGCTTTAAACTAATGTTGTATCTTCTTAAAAAAAGTCTTCTTAAAATACTTCTTAAAAATTTCTTAAAATCTTTTAAAAAAAATTGGAAACAAAATTTGTCCCTTCGGCTACCCCTTCGGGTATTGCAGGCGAAATAATATGTTTTAATATATATATTGTAGGCTTTTTTTTTTGTTTTTTGTTAAGCATTTATTTATAAGTACTACCCCTCGCGCTCTTTTTTCTTAAATTGTCAGGACGGTGAATCTATACTTATAATAAATCTGTAGAGAGGTCAATTCTGTACATGAAATATATTTTCAAATTAAATATCAGGGGGTGATTAGTGATCGATACTGATGCCAAAAATGCAATCAGTAAAATTTTTGTCTGTCTGTCTGTCTGTCTGTCTGAATGTTCCTTATAGAAACAAAAACTACTCGACGGATTTTAACGAAACTTGGTACAATTATTCTTCATACTCCTGGGCAGGTTATAGTATACTTTTCATCACGCTACAATCAATAGGAGCAGAGTAGTGAAGGGAAACGTTGGGAAAACGGGAGAAGTTACTCCAATTTTTAAGCTTCCGTCGCGTGTGCAGTCTTAATGGTTAAAGTTACATAGAAATCATGTATGACGGAAATAGTCTTTATAATATTAACCATAAACGCGGATGACACCGCTGGCACAGCTAGTATATATAAATAAAACAAAGTCGTGTTTGTTACACCACTTATAAGTCGAGAACGGCTGAACCGATTTACGTTGTTTTTGATTTGTTGGATTTGTCTTCGTCCAGAATAACAGAATAACTATTAAAAACATTGAAAAATTGACGATAAAACAAAATAAAAGCAAAAGTATTTTCTCATATAAAACGGTGGGATTCGTATCTGTCAATGTTAAATGTCAATCATGAAGAGAATTAAATCTATTGATTTTTGTTATTTTTTATTTCTCTCTATTATTATTATATAATAAAATAATAATAAAGTTTACTTTAGTATTTACTAAAGTATTTTCATTTACTGGGCGATACGAAGTTCGCCGGGACAGCTAGTCTTTAATAAAACTGTCTAAGAGTAGGCGACGTGTGTGGTGTGTTACAAAAGCCTATAGACTACGGTAAACCTTAACCATCAAGGCGTCTTGTTGATAAAAAAATCTACTTACCAATAAATCGTAATATTTCATTCCTATACCAAGGCCCTCAGCCAGAGTCATGTAGATCGTGTACCCGGGCCTCGGCACGAGAATATTCTGTCCTGCCTCGGCTAAAACGGCGATGGACAGCTCTAATGCGTGCGCGCAGCCACTGCACAAGATAACGTCGTCCGCCGTGACAGGGCCCTGGTGCGTGCTGTAGTCCGCCACTGCCTGCCGTGCCGCGTACTGCCCGTTAGTCGGCGCGTAGTTCCGACTTGCATTCGTCTCGATACTGTCTCGGACGGCTTGCATCAATTCCTCGGGAGGAACTAGGTTTCCGAAAGCCGTCGGGTCACCTACAATACAAGTTGTTTTTAAAAATATATTCAATCATTTTAAAAGTTCGCATTCTAATGGACGAAATATCTTCAGTATTGTAGATAAAAATACAATAATTAATTATGACAAAAGAGGATGAATACCTATTCTATTGCTAGGTGAATGTTTTTTATCACCCTACGAAAATCTGACATATCGCTACAGTGGTAAAAAATATAAACCTATGTATATGTGACCCTGAAAGTTGCTAGTAGGTACTTATACCTACTTATTCAATAGATTATTGTGAAAAATTTAAAAACTAAAACAATCTGTATCCTATTATCTAATCGATACATAGATAGATATCCTCAAAGAGAATGGCTGGCCAAAGTGGAGCGCAAAAGCTATATTATGCTAAAAAGGGTGAAATTGGTAGAAGTGCTCTTTCACTTCCACCTTTGCTTTTTGCCGCGATCCAGAAGCCGGTGCACACCTCTCTACTCTCTCTCTCTCCATGCCGATGTCGCACCTTTGCTACCCTGAGCGGCGGCTAATTTGGGGGCCCCATCTAGTGGAAGGCGAGTCACCACCTACCGTACTATGATTTGTGAGATATTGAATTGGCAGACGTCTGTTATCTCACCCCATAGCCCAAATTTTCTTTCCACGAGAACGCCTTGCAATATGTTCTCTAATCTAAGAAATAGCCCATATTTCTTTTGTTTCTACCTTACTGCATTAGTGCTGCACTTGCCGGGTATTACTATTGACTATATCTATTATATTCGTGCACTCGGAAGTAAACTACTGGTCCGATTTGAAAAAATATTTCAGTGTTAGACAACCGATTTATCAAGGAAGGCTATATAACATTGTCCATAAACGCGGATGAAACTGCAGGCACAGCTAGTTTCTTATATACCAGATTTACACGGTATCAACGGTATAGGACCTTTCCTTTCTTTTTAGGTAGAAAAAAATAAGTAAGAAATAGACATTAAAGCCCAGTTTTATTTTTGGCTTAAAGTGGTTAAAAGGGTCTGCTGCCTCTTAAACCACTATGTAGTTATATTATCTATTATCCATATATACAAATACTTTTTATTAAATGCATATGAAAACAATACCAATATCTAACTACTAATAAGTATAAATCAATTATTTAGTTTTTGACTTCCAAAATATCCCACTTGTAGAAATAAGTAGGTATTGCAAGATTGGTTAAGAGGATTTCTCAAACGCCATAACACTTTTAGTCAACGTAAAGCTCAAAATCTGGATCCTGCATGAACGCCAAAAGTTAACAAAACCGTAGTTACTGATTACTTTAACAAATTGAAGACAATTATACAAGATAATGAAGTCATGAATAAATTAAACGTTGTATTAATTATTTAACGTTGTTCTTTTTCCATTTAATATTAAGGTGACTATTTAACTTCCAAAGTTGGTAACCAAAATAAAAATGTTCTAACAATTACTAAGTATTTTAATTCAACATAAATTAAATAGTGCTAACTATAACTCAGCGTACGGTTAATATGGCCACAAGTGTGGGCATATTGGATAATTCCACTTTGCCCCACCAAGGCGCCCCGCTGGTGGGGCAAAGTTTACATATACTGGTGGAAATATGGCCACTTTCCACTTTTTTATATAAATGCAAATAACTCAAAATGTTTCATATATTTGCTATATTTTTCTTTATAGTTTGTACGCTATATACACTTTACTAATAAGTACGTACGTAACTAATAAGTAAGTTAGCTCAGTACCATGAAATATGTCCAAAAATTTATATCAAACCTTAAGGTGGCCATATTCGACCCAGGTACCTTAACTATGTAACCTTTATCAGCTGGTTCCTGAAACTTTAAAAAACTACTACCTACTCAAGCACGGTCTCAACGAAATATTCTCAATTCAAACTCACGAATTTCAACAAGAGCGATACTCTCAAAGAGAAATAGCAAGAAACTCACCAATTGTAAGAGGAATCACTTCCTTGTCAGGATTAGGTTTCACCTGTAGGCCTTCCACGACGTTCCTGATCAGGTTTTTGGAGTTGCGGGCGAGCGTGGACGCCCGCACCTCCCATGGTCTGTTTGGCCGCCCAGACATCTGTCCGTGCGTCTGATACCAGTAATTGTGGTCACTGCCCAATCGTGCTCACTTTTTAAGACTGTCGATCCACGCGTTCTATGTTGTTTAACAGGTTTCAAAGGCAGGCGACGTTTTACAAAATACGTCAGATTATTTAGGATTCCTCGGATTTCGGAAACCAAAATTGCCAAAGGTTGCAGGCTAGCACGCGACTGTTGCGCCTAACGGCATTCGCTGTTATGTTTTTCAAAGTCGGTTCGCTGGTTTTTAGTAACCTGCCACTAATGACTGGTATAGATAGTTCCGCAAATAACATGATCTTATTGAAGCTGTTAGCTGGGTTTTAATAGTCTACTATTTTCAAATAAGGATGTGTAAGCCTACATTATTTACCTTCCCTATTCTCAGGTTATCAAGTGTAGGCGCAACGTGTGTCAGACATCCTGGATAAATGTAAAGATACATTAAACACATGTAACGCAATCATTCATATTTTATTCGATTTTATTTTTCACAATCCGCAATCTCCAAATAAAATTTACTTATTTGGTTGCTAAAAATATGATCCTGTGTGGATTTGGGAAGACTGGTAATTACACTGAAGCGATTGAGCTACTACAGCTCTAAATATCTACCAATGGTAAAGCTTTATTTAATTTTTAATAATAATAAACACGGTTATCTCAATAAGTAGGTAACAGTCAAGGTTTTATTGTTAAAACATATTTTTATACTACAAAGGACCAAAATATTTACCTATTTCCCACCCAACGTAGTAAGAAAACTGTTCATATACTTACCTACGTTGATTCCAAAATAATGCGGTCACAAAAATAAGAAACAAATCTATACTCCTTAGATTCAACGTACTTGTGGCTAACAATCCTTCCTAAAAATAGTACAATGTAACTCTTGCTTTCTTCCTATTTGCTAATTGTCTTTTCTTCTTGACTCTGGCACGCAACAAATAAGCTAAGCACCACATATTTTTTCGTTAGCTTTAAACCATCCGGTAAAAGTTATTGCTTTTGGAAAGTGCCTGAAAATATTGAATATTAATGGTTAATAATGATATTTACAATATATCTAAAAATCAACATTCAGAATTGAAGTTAAGTGTAAAATATCTTTTCCTACCTTCCGCACCTGACGTATTCTGTTGATCTGCAAATTGGCCCTCTAGCCGAGCTAGCTAGTACCCGTGCGTTTAAAGTAGGTAGTTACTGTCCTACATCACAAATTTACTTTGTAAGAAAATAAGTAACGTCTGGCGGTCCTATGGAAATATGAGTGACTGGATGTCACTATACACTGCACTACTATAGGTAGTGCAGTGTATAGTGACATCCAGTCACTCATAACGTAACCGTAACCTTGAAACAGTTGGTGGTCCCCGACAAGACACACACACAAGACGACTTATTTTATAAACTGGTCCTTAATCAGAATCACTAAAGGGTTAAGAACCGCTATAAAAATCAAGTTCATGGTCTTAACATTAATTAGATCATGATTCTGGATTTATGGAGTCTGGTTATTACTTACGTCATTACTTAATAGAATAATATACATTACTAGAAGTACTGCTATCTAACGTACGTAATTCATCGATACAGGATCCAAACAAATTTAATGATGGTTTAACATCCATAGTTATGTAAAATTTTAAATGGGCCGGTTTCTTTTTTCCTCGCTCCGTCTAAAGTTAAACCAGAACTTCTTACATGTAAGGTCCTTGCTTTTAAACTACCACCGCATTATATTTTTATAAATGCGCGCCTTTTACGAATGCATTGGATTAATAGGTACAATCGTGTTCTTATAAGGTACCTACTACTATGGTAATAAAAAGCTCTGTAAGGTTTAATTTTGCCAACAGACCGTTATGTTAGGTTAAAAGTTATTAGATACCTACTAGCTTTTTACTACGGCTACACTCGCATTGATGTAGATATTTCCACCTGTATAAGAAATAGCTATTGGGTATAGATACAGAACGTTTCCTTGACAACGTGTATTCAAAATTACATGATGATCGGTTGAGTTACTGTGAAGAAATAGTAAAAAAATACAAACTCATATATATGTCACATAATCCCAGAAGGGATCCAATCATAACTTTAAGGATAGAAGGCATTGTCGAAACAGTACTTCTCAGCTTTAAAATCTGTGAGAGAATAGATCACCCCTATTTTTCCACCCTTAGTATACGATTTTTTTTTTCTAATTTATAACCTTCATATATACCCTATCCAATAAAAAAGAATTATAAGAGTTGGACTACTCTGTAAAAGGTTACGCGTGGTCATACATTACATTACAATTAGTGAGTGAACAGTCAATCATCCCCAGTTTTCCTTCCCTTAGGGTTGGATTTTTTTTTTCAGAATTATTTATGACCAACTTCAGAGTGTACCCTTTCCAATAAAATAAGAACTATCAAAGTCCGACTACTCTCTAATAAGTTATGCTTGGTCATATATTACAATCAGTGAATGAATAATCAATCATCCCCTGTTTTCCAACACTTAGGGTTGGTTTTTTTTTTTAAATATAAATGTGTTTAACTTTGGGG
The DNA here is from genome assembly GCA_951394215.1 of Glyphodes perspectalis. Classification (NCBI taxonomy): domain Eukaryota; kingdom Metazoa; phylum Arthropoda; class Insecta; order Lepidoptera; family Crambidae; genus Glyphodes; species Glyphodes perspectalis. The sequence goes on along the minus strand of OX596202.1, from coordinate 12,029,182 downwards.
TACCTATACCCTTTGTAATAAAAATATAATTATCAAAATCGGACTACTCTGTAAAAAGTTATCATACATAAAAAAATATATACGCGTCGAATTGAGAACCTCCTCTGTTCATTTTGTCGTCGGTTTAAAAATTTAGTTTGATTAGATGGAAAATTGTGAAAAGTAATGACAAGTAGCTAGTTCGTCCCTCGTAACATAATCACAAACGCAATACCCAACGCACCACCAGTCACCTTTCACGACATGCTAAGCAAGGAACTTAGTTGTTACATTATTTTAGAGTCCCAGACTAAAATGGCACAACGTAGGTAATACACAAATAACATTAAGAATTATTACGAAGAATGGGAGCATTGAAAAACTTTTATTTAAGTCATTTATATAGAGCTACGGATCCTCCATAGGCATACACAGGTAAGGCATAAGGTGCCTTAGTGAATACATTATAATAACCGATTTTAACTGGTCTTTATAAACAAGAATTTATAAGTAACTTATGCTTACTTCTTCATCAATATTAATATACTTACTTACATATACTACATAACATATTTTTAAAAGTTTTTGAGATTCAAAGATTTTATTTTGTTCTAGAACTTATCTAGAAATACAATATTATTTGGAATTTATTTATATACTTAAAATGAAATACTTGCATAATTTATCCTATTCTTACAAAAGGAATTTATGAAATGGTAGATGAAAATACGTATGTAAATTTTATAAATAAAACAAACAAATGAATAATTGTAAGTGTCTATAAGACCAACTGTAATATGTCTATCGGAAATTTTATTTTTAGGCGCACCATTTTTTTACGGCACTGCGCGCTTTTATATTATTTTTCATGGATCTATCTATGGTCAAAATGCCGTACAAAAATAAGTATATGACCAAAATGTACTCACTCTGCCGGCACTTTTGAATTCTCACCAGCACCCAGTTGGACAGCTTACAAGTGACGGCATAGTGCTGAATCTTATTATTTTATGCTCTTATATCGTCCTATATACGTCACCTGGTGGTTCATATGACCCATCCATTTTGGACATGGGCCAGTAGTCTATACCGGAGTCGTCTGCCCTATCAAGCTCTATGGCATAGGTGGACGCTTTAAGTCGCCACAATTTACCCCTGCTGCGACGTCTTCAGCCGGTCGTGGCTCTTAGAGCGGCTCGTGCGTATCGCACTGTCTCCCACACGGGCCTACAATCGTATTCCATGATGGTTATGGTGGCATCACACTTATAGTTCTGTTCGTGTCATTTTAGGGCAATAAGTAGGTAGGTTTTGATTCTTATCCATGGCTACAAATATCTATTTATTATCTAATTCGAACTTACTTAACGCGTGGAAGCGTTCATGAAATATAAGAACTTCCTTTTTTCCTTTTGTGGACCTACTGTCAATATGAACTTAAGCTCAATAGCTTGTTATGCTTGAACCAATGTTCAAGCTTTAAATGCGTAAGGACTATGGACACAAATTAATACTCCTTTCAGAAGTGTAGCTTTGAATTGAAATTTAAAAAAAATGTTTATGATTTGTCTACATTTTGGTACAATGTCGAGTAGGTCTCTACAGCCAAGATAATATAGAAATACTCCAATTGTAGACACATTATATTATATAATGAACCTAACTGATTGCCAAAGTAAGTAGGTAACTAATTAAAATTTTCCTAAGTAAACGAATTGATGAATAAACGAATGCATGAGACGGGAACTTGTTTGTCAAGGATTTCATTTGACATTATATTAACATATAAATTAAATAAATTAATTAAAAATATTCACCAAAACGTATCTAATACCTACATACATAACATCACGCCCATAATCCCCGAATGGGTAGGCAGAGTCAAATGGGCAGCATGCCCCTTCAACCACATTCAGCCAAAAATAAAGCCGGGCTGGGTTAGATGGAAAATTGTGAAAAAGCAGTGACAAGCGGCTAACCTGTTGCCTACACAATTTCAGCTACTTTCATAGTATCATGTCCTATGGCTTGCTTTTATGGGGGTCCGCAGCGGATATCCAAAGTATTTTTGTATTACAAAAGAGGGCAATTAGGGCTATATACCGACTTGGACCCCGCGACTCCCTAAAAGAGTTATTTCAGAAAATCAACATTCTCACTGTGGCGTCCCAATACATTCTCGATTGTTTAATGTAAGTATGTGTATAAAAACTTGCATTCTCTTCCCAAAAAATCGGATAGTCATGGCATTAATACTAGAAACAAGCATAAGCTAGCTATCCCAAATCTCAGGCTAAGTAGGGTTAGTCATTCTTTTGTTGGTCAAAGTATAAAAATGTTCAATCTGCTGCCACAAAAGGTTATAAACTGACCTATGCACAAGTTTAAGATATACCTACATCAAAAAAAATCTCATGCATAAAGGTTATTATAAAGTTGAAGATTTCTTGAATGACAAAAACCGATGGTCTACGAGTGATTAATTAGTCACTAATAATAGTTTTAACTATCTATGTATAAATGAAATTCGCCTATTTTATGAAATTAATCATGACATCACAATTTTATGTAATAATTCACTGTATAATTATATGACATTGCCTAAGAAGCTTTGAGCTGTGTTCTTTAGTTGGCTTGTTATTATTATTTAAATTTTTCCATTTTTCTCTGACCAACCCGAGTAGTCATGCTCACTAAAATGTCGTTGGGGTGGTGGCGCTATGTGGCAGGTCGTTACATTCCCTAAAATATGGTTGAGTGAAGCGATGGCTGACACATACGTCATGCCTGGGAACAGGTGCCGCCTTTGCGGACTGGTCTGCTCTGGTCGGGTCATATTTTTATTTTTTCTTAGTAATTATAAATTTTTATTATCTTATTTCACACCAGGCCCACTTTGAAACATGGTTCAAAGTTAAATATGATTCTTACAACTTTGTTAATATACTGTTGTTGAAAAGAGTAACTACCGAGTTTCTTGCCGGATTCTTCTCGGTAGATGCAACATTCCGAACCGGTGGTAGAATCATATCTCTTTCAACTGTTTTTGACGATTTATAAGTGTTTCTTTGAAACCTATATAAATAAAGAATACTTATTTTGACTTTTGACTTTTTGACACAATCACACACTCAAAACCCGATATACCATTAGTCGCCTTTTACGACATGCTGGGCAAGAACCACAGTTGGCATATTCTTTTTAAGTCCCAGACCAACATGGGACAGTGGGCTGGGTTGGATGAAAAGCTGTGAAAAAGGAGTGACAAGTGGCTAGCTCGTCGCCTACTTAGTCACATACCCAAAAGCCCGTAAACCATTAGTCGCCTTTTACGACGTGCTAGGCAAGAACCACAGTTGGCACATTCTTTTTTTTTGTCCCAGATCAGCATGGGCCATGTCCTAGACCAACGTATCTAATAAATGCTATAAATACACAATAACCACCACAATTCATATCGCTTGCCTAGTTTCAATAGGTGTTCCCGTCTACTAAGAGTACCTAGATATCTAGTACTTTATGACAACTTTATCATTGATCACTCGGCTGTGGAAAATCGATAGAGGCGCCTTAGTGCCAGATATTCTCATTTTCGATTAACGACATTTATGGGAGATACATAAAAGAAATTCAAGTAGGTAGGCATACGATATAATTAAATAGGTAGATACATTTAATTGATCCGATCCATGCATCCAACACATGACCGCCTTGTGCATAACATAACCTCGCTAACAAACCATCAAGCAAGATACTACTCCGGACAAGCCTATTAAATCACAATAAGAGATACCTGTTAATAACTTTAAATTAAATAATTATCAATCCAATGTTTATCTAATCGCATACAGATTTGATGGTCTACCAATCATAAATGAAACCGCTAATAGGTACTTAGTCACAGACATTATTAGTTTAGCTTTGAAATTGCTGTTTTAATAAACTGGCCATTTTGAAGTGTTTATCTAAACTTACACTTAGCCGCGGTTACTTTTTAGATGCAAATTATTCAATATTTTGATAAATCATTCATCTATTTAATTATTATCAGAGCCGATTGATTATCGATCAGGGTAGAGCGAGATTGCCTTAGGCGCTCTTGGATTCCCCTTCCCCCTCCCTCTCAACAAAGTTATCGTACCGTAGAGGGGGAGGGCTTTAAAACGTCCTAGACCATTCCGCCAGTAAGATCCGAGTCTAAGAAGAACCCTTAGGTAGGCGGGCTATGAGCGGCCAGCCGGTCGCAGCACAACTTGGATTGACGAGAAATAGCAAGACTGGCTATTCGTTTCGCTTGCCTCCCTGCTCTCTACCGTTCAGATTATTGGCCCTCATTTCTAGACCGGACCGCATCTGGCGGAGGAAACACGATCTCCGCGACGAGGCACTCTCCGTTAACGTAGCGTCCGTCACGTTGCGTTCCCCCCTGTGATTATAGCAGAAGACATAGCGTGAGACCGATTATTCGGGTCACGGGACTGCCTGTCGTCCAACCCAGCACGTCTTAACTATTCCAAATTCCAACCTAGAATTTGGAATAGTTGCTGGGTGACCCAGCATATGACATACGCGTACCTACATTACATCAACGCAGCACGCGGTGGCCTACGTAGCTCGGTACTCTCAGTAGGTACCGCATAGTCCCGGTAGTAGGGATACTGACTTTTCCAGTACTGTGCTAATAGAAGCTACTTTGGGGTTTAGTCGGTTCGAGTCCGATCCGAAATACTGCCCTCATCTACCCGTTGCAGACAGCGACGGCTCGTAGGAGTATTTTTTTTTATTTACACCACACTGTTAGAGGTCGTATAATCTTCTACACCCGTGTCATTACCAGCTTTTTGGTATTAAAATTCTCCTAGCGATCCAAACACCGTCTGTATGGACGTCTTAACTCTTATCTCTAAAAGAACCTTACTAACTACTAAATATTTTAAAAAATCGGACATTTTTGCGAGTCAGAATAATATAAGTTGCCTTTTCAATGAAGGATATACTATTTATTTATTAACCTAAGTAAGTATCTAACGTTTAACATATAAAATTAATTAAAGAATGGATAGCAATATAAATTTACCTTCATTTAACAAGTATCTTACCGACAGTCAACTTAATATTAATCAATACTAGGTCAACAACTATACAGAGGTTAGGCTTTAAATATCCATATAAAGACGTTTACAAATAAATTATCATAGTTATTCATCGCAAGAGCTACTTTTAACTTTGCTTAAAATGGTGGGAATACGCATTATGCATAGTATCGGGCAGCAGACTAGAATACCACGATCTAGAAACCGGTGCTAACTTTCTATACACCCTTACCCACCATGTTTATATTACCACCTTACTTGTGAGATATTGAATTGAAATGGCGAGCTATCGTAATATTTATAGTTAACCACAATAGTTATGTTCCATGATTCTGCAAAGAGACATATTAATTAATTTAATTATATCACACACTCATATTAAAACGTCATACGAGGCCTCATCATGTGTGTCCCCATGCAAGCTTTCCAAAGGACCGGGAAGGTAACACTTCCCGTGATATCTAAATGGAGACAACAAAATTTGTTAATATCATTATTTAATAATGATATGTATTAGCACTGTACTTTATCACAATTTTCCATCTAACCCAACTCCTATTAAATTATTGATGATATTTATTTATGTATTTCAGTTGGCAGCGCGGTAAATTCGAAATATTATTATATAAAAATTTCAACTTTTTGTCTATATAAATATTTATACTTCTTGCCCTCCTTTATTTTTATACAATATTTTTAAAATTTCGGGAAGGGTTTGAACCCCTAAAACTCCCCTTCTGGATACGCCCGCTCGTGCCACCAGGAGCTCTGTACCTTAAATTTGGCACGCAAGTCGCTTTCCGTATGGATAATCTTTTTTTTATCATGAAAACTTTAACCTTGATATTTTAAAAGCTAGAGTTTTTAAACAAATTAATTTAAAACGTTTGCGTAAAGGTGACAAAAAACGTATCCATGATTGTTCTTGAACTGTTTTAATATGTAACTAATTTGCTTAACTATTTTTGTTGCCAAATCTTTATTTTTGGTCGCTAAGACCTACGCAAAAGTCGTCATATAAAGCGACAAAGTCGCTAAATTAGCAACTCGATGTATCGTACTATCAGTTTGATGAGCGTCAAGGCGAGTTTCCACCGAACAAAAGTTGCCAACTTTTGTGTTAGCGGCACGTGTTGGTGACAAAAGTTTCTGTAATTTCCTTGTGTTGGTAACAAATGTTGGGAACCGTGGTTCTGTTTTACGGTAAACATCAAAGAATAGGTACGCTTGTTGCCGATATTGATTGGCTCTGTGAAGATTTCTCAAAATATAAGAAAGAATGCATGGAAAGCTACAATCGTCGTTCGAAGACATTTTGATGTCAACTAAAATGTTTTTCAAATTTGGCGACTCGGTGTAGACACGATGGCAACAAAAGTTAGCGATTTTATAAAGAGTACCTAATTGCAAACAGTTGGAAACACTGAAATTGCCAACAATTTCGGTGGAGACTCGCCTTTAGACGCACTGTGTTCGCTATCTTCGTGACCTTTTATTTCGATACAACATAATTTGGAGTCCGAATTCACAGACAGAATCAATTGAGTTCTAAAGTAATGGAATTAAGGTATTCTTAAAGTAGAGTTTACATTTTTTATCACTTTACCGGGAATTGCTCAAACAAGGAATGTATGAAAGATCTCTTGACCTTTAAAAATTATCAAACTTTTCTATGCATTGAAATTGAAGTTTTTATGTAGTTCTATGTATAAACCATAGATGTGTAAACGAATTTACTAAATAAATTAATACATACTTAGATTTATAAGTTCATAAAACCAAAATCAATTATTTTTCTAATAAATAATACCATTGAGCAAAATGTTATTAATCTATTAAGCATCTATGGCTCTGAGTACTGAAACCAATGGAGATGGCATACCTACAAAAAATGTAAGCCCAATTTGAGTGAGAAACAAATATGGCGCCTTTGCGTAGTGTCATTCCACTTTACTTACTTACATAAAAATATATTGTTGGGTCTTTTTACGTGCAGTATTGTAGGCTTGTTAAAAAGAAATAGATAGAGGTTTATGATTACAATATCGATATTAATCATATTTGTATAGCAGATTGTCCTCTATCTATCTCTTTTTAACAAGTCTACAATACTGCACGTAAAAAGAGACAACAATATATTTGACTTAACTATTTTCGGTAACATCATCAAGTGACGTCATAGAAATACCTAAGTGAAGCCGGCTTACCATTTTGGTTTCTCGCTTTAAGTTGTCAATGTCAGTGGAATTTGCAGTTTAATGTGCCAATATTGATAAAATTTGCGATTATAATCTAACTTGTAACATTCAGAAACATCGTCATAAATAAATTGTTCAGAGACATAAAGTATGTAAATAAGTAAAGTGAAATGACACTAACACAAAGGCGCCATATTTGTTTCTCACTCAAATTGGGCTTCACTTTTTCGTGGTTATGCCATCTCCATTAGTTTCAGTACTCAGAGTGAAATGCTGTCAACTGTGATTACAACCACAGACGAGTAATGTAAAACTGTGATTACAACTGTCAACTGTCACACCAGTTGTCAATTCGAAATTTATAAACTAAATTTTGTGTTTCATACTTAAAATAGTAAAAGTAATATAATTTTAATTAGAACAATGAAATTGAATGGCTTATATAATCACATAAACAATCTAAACAAATTACCAACTATACTATTTCGGCCATTTGCAACAAATACGTCTACGTCTTCCAATCGAAATGCTTTGAGTTATTGTGCAAAAATTGTTAGGTAATTTTATTTTCGTTTTAATCTTAGCCAATTACTACTTTAAAAATGAACAAGTAGATTTGGTTTGTCAATTTTCCTGGTACTTTGTTTACTTTGCAGATAGGCAGCACGATTATGAGAACTTCTTGGCAACTCTCCTCATGACTAAAGCTATACGCTCCCCAGCGCTGGTGGTGAGAGCTTTTAACGTGGAAGTAGCGCGTATTCAAGATCAAACTACTGATGCACAAACGGCCGCTTTTCGTCTACAGTTCTGGCAAGACGCACTAACTAATATTTACAAAAAAGATCAGACAATTCAAAACATTCCTGCAAATCCTATAGCACAAGAATTGTTTAAGGTATTGTTTACACTATGATGCTTAAAAATGAAAAAAATGAAACTGGTAAAAAACATGCCTTTTACTTTATGGACTTAGTATAGGTTTTCATTCCACTTACAGGTATTTTTAATAGTACTTTATCACATTAATTCAATTGTTAATATCATACTCTTAGATAACATTGAAAGTTGCAGATATCACAATAAAATTTATTTTGAATTAATTTTAACTGAATATAATTACAGGTATGCTACTGCTATTCCTTGCCTAGGAGACATTTGGAGAGATTAATAACATCAAGAAGTGGCTTAATTAAAACCAGATATTTCAGAAGCCTAGAAGATGTGGAAAGATATGCTGAAGATGCAGTGTCACCAATATATTATTTACTTTTAAATGTGGCGGGTGTTGCTGATATACATGCAGATCATGCTGCTTCACATTTAGGAAAGGCACAAGGAATAACAAATGTGTTAAGGTAGAGAAAAAATATTAATTTACTTGAAGCTTGATTCCATTGTCATCTTTATTTAGCACATACTGAAGTTTTAGTAAACACTAAATGTGATATGATTCTAAATTTATCAATTATTTCCACAGATCAATCTTTGTTTCCAATAGTCATAAAATGATATCTCTTCCAATGGACACACTTATGAAACATGGAGTTAGTCAAGAAGAAGTGTTGCGAGGTGTTGATAACGAAAACATGAGAAATGTGGCATTTGAAATAGCAACACAAGCTAATAATCATTTACAGAAGGTAAATCCAAACATTTATTTTACAATTTAAATATTAATGCATACTTTGCAGTCATTTGATACATAAAAAACTATACCTATACTGCTAAAATGTAAATATTATAAATATATAGCTTTTTTCACGTATTCCTTAGATGATGTAATTTATTTAATTTTAATGTTTCTTTCCAGGCTCGTAAAATTCAGATACCTAAAAAAGCAAACCAAATATTTTTACCAGCAACAGCAGTTGATGCATACCTCAAGAAGTTACAGAAAATAAACTTTAATATATTTGATAAGTCCTTGCAGAAACAATCTGCTATATTACCATTTAGTCTCTATTACAGACGAATTATGAATAAATATTAATTTCATTATTTAAGTAGAAATTGTTAGCTTAGAATAGGTTTGGTTAAATATTAGCATGTACTTGTTTGTGTGAAGTAAGCACTTATTTATGGAATAAATGTTAACTGTTAAATAAAATTTAGATACTGTATTTTTTTTACCTTTGTAATTAAATTTGTTTAACCGATTTGATATTATGTTCTGCAGCAAAATATAAGAAGTAGGTATTTTTTGGGCTTAATGATAAATAAAACAAATATCTTTTTTTAACATTTCATTGAAAAATTGCACTGTTTTCTCAAGCTTCTTCATGCAAATAAATACTTATAACAATTTGAGATTCAAGCAATGTATGTATGTTTGGCAACTTGAGTACCTAAAAGTACCTTAAATATCTAGCTACACATAATGCTACTGTGATAATATCATACCTCACTACTCAAATAACTTACGGAAAATATGAAATCATCTGTAATTAAACAATAAATAATAGTGTGCCTGTACTTTTAGTCTACTATCTATATCCTGAATTTCATTAGTACTCTTTAATGAATTATACATACAAACATCGATTATCCTTTGCAAAAAAAGCTTCACATGTTGGTATCAAAAATAGAATCCAATAAATTTCTGTGCACTGTGTATTTATAAGATAATTAGCAATATTTTAACTTTGGTTGAGAACATTCCGAAATCTTTGGTAGCATTCAATTCCGTGCGAGAAATGTGATGGTATTCAAAAATAATGAAATTGATTATACAAATACAAATCTAATAATGTACTTCAGCACTTAGAAATTAATTCAAAATCAACAAGACATAGTAGCAAATAATTAGAAAATTAACGAGTATGTTACTCCAGCAGGAAAGTAGCTCCTAGAGTGATATAAGCGGAACGTAGTAAATGTGCGTCATTTAAAAAAATTGTGCATGATGTTGTTTTGAAAAAAATCTAAAAAAAATATTCCTGCTGCGGTAACGTTTCTTTAGAAGATACATGATTCTGAAAAACGCTACCCCAGCAGGAAATGCAATATCCCGAAAACCTGAAGATGCATAAATTATATTTTCAGCTTACATTCATGCAAACCTCATCTATGCACATTTGTTCTCTCCGATCATTTGTATTTAGTATTTTCCTGCTAGAGAAACATTACCCTAGCAGGAATTGTTCTATTTAGATTTTTTCCAAAACGACATCATGCATGATTTTTTTAAGCGGCGCACATTTACTGCTGATTACGCTCTTAATTATATGTTCCACTTGTATAATCCTAGAAGCTACTTTCCTGCTGGGGTAACATACTCAAAATTAACAATTAACCCATAACATGAATAAAATTTACTATTACATGACTGTTACTTTTATTTTAATTGACAATTAAAAGGTTCCAAATCTTCAGTGCTATTACATTTATAAAAAATAAAAATGTACCAAGTATATTACTGTAAAATATCAAGAAATGTTGGTTTTAAACCAGGTATTTTTCTTGTTGTATCAATAGCAGTTTAAATACCTTTGCTGCCAAGTTAAAAGCTAAATAAATTACATGTTTCATGTATTTATTTCTGAAACTTTAACCAAATAAATTAATAAATCCTTATACAAAAAATCAGATGTATATATGCTACACAGCCAATAAAAAAGATCTAAGTCTAATTTGGAATGTAACATTATTAAGTAAGAGTATAAAATATTTTTTAAATACATACTTAAGCCTATCATAAAAAAGCTAACTGTAAGTACTGTTCAATCACAATGAGCTTGCTGCAATAAAAAGCTACAAAATTAATTAAATATAATTAGGTTCCATTATTCAGATGGTGTCAAATCCTTTTCTGGTTCACCCTCAGATAATATTTGTTGAAGTAAATCATAAATTGGTTCAAAGGCCTTGCGGCAAGCTGCATTAGTTGGGATGAGGTAGTCATGCATGTCATGATGGCTGATAGTTCCATCATTTTGAATGAATCCTTTATCTATTGACACCATTTCCACTTTATTCATATTAACAACCTTTTCACGAAGAAGCTGATTGATTCTAGAATTCTTCTCCCTCAAGGTATTAGGATGCTGACCGCGAGGTAGTAGACTCTGAAACAATTGAAACAGATCACTTTTATAAAATCAGCAAAAACATACTGAGAAGATTGGGAAGAATGGGCTGCCTGGAGTGATCAGCTGCTATGGCTCACATACAATGTTCCACTCTAAGGACTAAGTGCGTAAACCAACAGCACTAACATGGAACATAAATCAGCAAAAAGTATCTGAATACTTTGAAAATGTATTAGATGGGAATGCATTGCAACAATTGACTTTTTATTATTATATGTTACTTTATCAGACTGGTAATAATTATGAGGAAACAAACACTTACAGGCAATACAATATAAGCACTTGGGTGTTTTTCCCTGATAGTCCTGATAATCTCTAAGATCCCCTCACACACCTGCTCTGGGGTGTGCTCAACATTATTAGTGCCAACATGCACAACTATTACCTGCAAAAAAGGAAGTAGTATTATTTTGTCATTTAAAATTATATAAATGCTTGCACCACTTATTGATAAAATTAAATTGCACACAATTATTACCAACGCATGGAGATGAAAATATGGATAATTGAACACTTACTTTTGGATCAACGTGATCAAGTTCCCCATTTTTAATACGCCACAACACATTTTGAGTCTGATCCTTGTGGATGCTGAAATTGAGGCAGTGAAGTGGGGCAAACCATTGATTCCAAACTTCAGTATGTTCTAGAGCTTGTAAAATTGAATCCCCTATAAAAATCACGTCTGCATCTTTTCCTTTAGCATCAGATAGAAATCGGTTATGCTGCAATAGATATTAAGTTACATTAAAAGAATATTTCATTGAAATTACGACAAAAAATGCGGCGTTTTTTTTATATTTTATAATTGTGACGAAAACGATAAATACGTCAAAATACTGTATCTAGGACCACGTAGAAACCTTGCAGCATATCTATGATCACGAAAATCAATTATAAATTCACTGGTACTACTTTTTGATCAAGACTTACAATGCTATTCCATCTTCCATCTCCTTCCGTGTCTTCCTGTGGTGCTGCGACAAAACAAGGATTCATATTTGCAATGAAATTGTAAATTACAGAGGTTTACCACATTTAGATTGACTAATAATTGTAAAAAATGTAAATTGTAAAATTAGCTTGGCGGTTGATTCCTGTCAGTCAATAAAACTGTCAAGTCTCAAGTGTCAAATTCATTCCTTGCCGTGATCTTATTTACCTCATCGTTCTAAAAAAAATAGCAACGATATATTTTTATGAAGCCTTAACTTTAAGAAAAGGCTGGCCTTTGCATACAAAAACCTTAAAATTATAGCAAACTAGGAAACATAAAAACACTTGATGTCCTTTTCTTCTATTTATATTTTATAGGAAAATTCCAATTATTTATCAAAGTTCTGTCTTATTATTTTTCGTAATCCATGTTTAGCTTCAGGATTTATCTCTCTATAAATTGTGTTGTTTGGATAAATTGAATATCTTAAGACTTTTTACGAAATTAAATTCATTAATCGATTAAAATACATATGATTTTATTGCACACACCGGTTTTATATCTTGACATTAGTTGAGAAACGTGCACGGTGCATGCCACACCACAACACTAGGTATTAAATCTTTAGAAGAAATTGTTCATTCATCATAAATTTATTTTATCTCCAAGTTTGTAAATTCTGAAAATGTTTAAGTAAATAACCAATAAAAATATATAAAAATTTTACAACTTTACGATTTATGTGCAATTAAGCTTAAATTATATGTAATAAACAAAATAATCAAAATAGCTCACCTAACATGGAATTCGATAACGCTACTGAAGAAATGGTTTCTTCAATTGAAAATAGACATAGAAAAGAGAAGAAAGAACTTCAAGCTCAAATCCAAGCGTTGAAGAAAGCAGCTAAAAACGATAAAACGAAGAAGAAGGAACTTTTAGCAGAAATAACTAGGTTAGAATTATCTATAGAAAATCGTCATAAGCAAGAATTAGATGCTCATCAGAAAGAAATCCTCAATGAGAGAACTGATTGCACTGATGATCAAAAAAGTATCGAAAATGATGTAGCTCAAATGAAAATATCAAAGGCGCAAAGACGTCGGGATAAAAAATCTCAACAGGAAAAAGAAAGGGAAGAGCAAATAAAATTGCAGGACAAAGAAAATTTACATGGACCTAGAAATAAAGAAATTCAAGAAATATTAGCTAGACTTAAGGAGAAAAATCTTGGGATTTTCACAATTCCTTCAGATGGAGACTGCCTTTATAATGCAATAGCTCATCAATTATTATTAAAAAGAAATGAAAATATTTCAGCAACCTCACTAAGGACAAACGCGGCAGAATTCATAAAAAGGCATAAAGACGAATTTTTGCCTTTCATGATAAATCCTGATTCATTTGAGATGCTGAATGATGATGAATTTGAAGAATACTGTACAAAATTAGCAAATACGACTATATGGGGAGGTCAATTGGAAATTCGAGCTTTGTCAAGTGCTTTGAAATGTCCAATAAGTGTAATTCAGGCCACAGGGCCTGATAGCATTGAACAAGGTACTGAGTTTGCAGAGCCACCTTTAGTGATCACCTACCATAGACATATGTACAGTTTGGGTGAACATTATAATTCCACCGTTATTCAAGGTAAAGCAGACAACTAATTATTCACAATTCACAATTTAATTTATACAACTTAAGCATTGTCAGATTGTGATCCTAATAGATGGATGCTATTTTTTTGCAGTAAAAACTTTTGGGAGTCAGTAAAGTGGGTAATATAAAAAAAATATCAGTCGAATTGAGAACCTCCTCCTTTTTTTTTGAAGTCGGTTAAAAAAAATTCTTATTAAGTACTTTAAAGTGATAACTACTATTTTTAATCAATACACATTTATATATTGAAACAAGTTGCTATCAATAGTATGTTTGCAAGGTTTAAAAAAAAAACTATTCTCATCACTTGTGTGGAAATCATTATTTGATAATGCATAGAAAACATACTGAAAAACACTACAAATACATATAAGATTTTTTTATTTGTAAGCAAAAGGTTAGGAAACAGACAAAAACTTAGTACAGAATTGTAACAAATTAGCATTCTTGTAATACATATAATAAAGTAAATATGAATAAATAACAAATCTTATTTATTCCCCATTTTGTACTGTAGATCCCTCTGCTACTTTTTCCTCTTCCGGGTTATTCTTGTTGGGATCATCGGGCTTCATGGCAGGGAATAGCAACACCTCCTGTAAAATAATAAATGATTTTATATTTTGTAGTCACAAGTAAATGTTACATGTAAGTTGTAACATTGCAATGAGGTTTACTGTAAACCTAGTTGACAATTGGTATTGATAAAAGGTAAAATACCTAAAAGTACATATTTCAATAATAGATAATAATTTGCCATAAATACAATTGGTCTGGGAGTAATGGTCTATTGGGTGGGTTCTCTTCATAAAAAGGACAATGTTGCATAGAATGTCGGAACACTGTATGTATTCACTATGGATATGGTGTGCCGAATGGTTATCAAACTGATGGCACGTCAGATTGGATGTCTCCGTTTCAACAATAAGAGAACACGGCCAATGCCTAGATATCGCAAGGTAGTGAGTTAATTATATATAGGTAATATGTAGAAATAATTTTCAACAATAGATAACTAACAAATAGATACAAGTCCATGTGCATTATTCTTATCAAAATACCCAGCTCGGATACCTACTGGGGACAATAAAATAGAATTGAAATTTCCCACAATTAATTATAAGTACTTTGTTTACGGATTTACCAATATATGTATGTACTTGATATAATTACAACATGATAACCTAATCGCGGAAGTACTGTCAATACATCACATGTAGTTTTAGGCTACCTAATTATTTATCAATGCAAGATAAATAATTGTTAGACCACATACATACATAAAGTCTAACATGCCCACAAGCTTGAGAGAGGTAGGCAAAATATGAGGCGCTATTGACTCCTAAAACTACATTTAACTAAAAATATAACTAGGTCTTTTACAACGGAGCGGTGGTAGCTCGATGGTAAGGACACGCGCCTCTTAACCGAGGAGTGCGGGTTCGGACCCGGGCACGTACCTCTGGATTTTTCAAATCTATGTACGTATTTATACCACTAGCTCGACGGTGAAGGAAAACATCGTGATGAAACCTGCAAATTCAAATAACTTTGGATTTGTAACCATGATCCAAAAATTGTCTGGTTCCCCTATCTTAGGGTTACGAAGGTCAGATCGGCAGTCGCTTCAATGTAATTACCAGACTTGCTAAATCCTGGATCATGGTCTAAGCGGACCCCGTCTAAGCACGGGACATAACGCTAGAAAGATGATGATAACTAGGCCTTTTGCAACGATAGATAACTAGACGTCCTGACTGGGAATAGGTTCATAAAATCTTTACTGACCTTAATGTTATTTGAATCAGTAAGGAACATGGTAAGCCTGTCGATTCCTAGACCCCAGCCTCCCGTGGGTGGTAGACCATATTCGAGAGCAGTACAGAAAGCCTCGTCCGTTGGAGGAGCCTCGTCGTCACCAGCCGCGCGATCCTTGGCCTGTTGCTCAAATCGCTCCCTTTGTGTGCCTGGGTCATTTAACTCTGTGTATGCATTGCAGATCTCTTTTTTCATAACGAAGAGCTCAAACCTACAAAAAAAAATGGTTATTGGTAATAAATTAAAATACAAATAAATGAGCAATTGTAAATGTTATTGTTTAATGAATGCATAACCTTTGGTGAAACCAAATGATAACATTATGCAAGAATGTATTGTGTACTACACCCGCGTAGTTCCCGTACGCATAGGAATACGGAAATAAAATATGGCCTGTTACTTGTTGATAAAAGCTTTCCATTGGTGAAAGAATTATTCAAATCAGTCCAGCAATCAAATCTTTCCTCTTTATAATATTAGTATAAATTACACATTTATACCTACTGTGCAATTTTTTATGGTAACAGGACAAACAAATATTTGATAAATAACTTTTTTACAGATTCAAGGTTTTACAACCTTTCTTATTATGTACTTCCAATACTTAATTGGAGGTCAGTTTGACCCATTATTTTAGATTTAGAGAGTTTGTTTACTATTAAATTTAAGGGATTTCCAGGAGAATCAGATATGTTAGATCATGGTTAAACATCCATAGTTATTTGAATGTGCAGGTCATAATTGTTCCACTTACTGCAAATGTTATATTGCATGCATAGAATTGAAAAGCCCAAGGCTTTTGTATTTTCAAACGTGGTTTCCAATACTACATTTAAATATCCTTAAAGTTAATAATTCTTTGTGTTTATGACTAAATTCATACATAGTAGTGCGTCACCCAATTGATACAATGTAAGCAAACATTGCCATACTCTAGCTAATATTTGCACAAAATGTGTACAATTGTAAAGGTGTGTTGCTATAAAACATAAAATAAGATTAATTAGCTAGGTAGTCAATTGTATAAATAAGGTTAACGCAATACATTCAATTATCAAAATATACCTTTCCGTCAAGCCTGGTGTATCTCTATGATATTTTGATAGAGGGCTCATAATTTGAGGATGATCCATGATAAATGTCGGGTTGATGCATTTTTCTTCAATAAACTCTCCCACCAGTTTATCTAGAAGTCGCGCAGTAGTTCTGGGAGCAGGGCATTCTATCTAAAAAAAATTTAACATTAGATTACAAGAACATTTAAAAATACAAATTAGAAGAAACTATATACTATCACTATCTTTACCTCATGTTTCTCACACAGTTTACTTAGAATATCATTTGTTTCTTGGGAGTCAAACTGCTCAGGTGGCGGAAATTTGACATTCAGAAGTTTCTCTAAAGTTGCAATCATAGGAACTCTGGCAAATGGTGGTGTAAAGTCTACCTCAACTTCTTCACCTTCAGGTCCATCTGGGTGGTATTTGATCTAAAATATTAACAGTGTAAAGGACATTATTCTCATACTATAATTAAATGAAAATATGAGAACACAGTAATAATGATTTTTACCTTATAAGTACCATGAATACTCTTGACCATTCCTGATATCATAGACTCAGTAATGGCAATAAGATCATGATAATCTGCATATGCCATATAGAATTCACATGTTGTAAACTCTGGGTTATGAGTCAAATCAATTCCCTCATTTCTAAATTGTCTTCCAATCTCATATACTCTATCCAAACCACCAACAACAAGCATTTTATGATACAATTCTGGAGCAATTCTCATGTATAGATCCATGTTGAGGTCATTGTGATGCGTAATGAAGGGCTTGGCTGTGGCACCTCCAGGGATCATATTCATCATTGGAGTTTCTATTTCTAGGAAACCTAAGTTGTCCAAAAACCGCCTGACGTAAGCTATGATTTTGGCTCTTGTATAAAATGTTTGTCTCACCTGGAATTATTTGGAAAATGATAACTTGAATCTTAGAACTACATAATGAAGTTGATGTTCATATAATTTGTTTAAATCAATTACACACTTACTTTGTCATTTAAAATGAGATCCAGGTACCGCTTCCTGAATCTAGTCTCCTTATCTTTAAGACCAAAGTGTAAGTGAGGAAGCATATGCAGACAAGGGGCTAGTAACTTAATACTCTTTGGTACAATGGAGAGCTCTCCTTTCTTAGTTTTTCCAGGATGACCAACACACCCAATAATGTCACCTCTTCTCAACTTATCCGTATCAGTTATAAATTTCTCCTCTGACTCATACAATTTAGCATTAGCCATAACCTGTAAAATTACATCATACATCAAAAATTTTATTTAACACTAGGAAAAATAATATTTATCATTGAAACATACACTTTTCTATTTGTAAACTATGATATTCTATAACCAAATGCATATAAATACCTGTATCTTCACACCTTCTCCTCTTAAATCATAAAATATTAACTTAGCACCAGACTCCCTAATGGAGTGAACTCTTCCTGCAACTGAAAGTGTTACATTCTCTAACACTTCGCCACTGCCCAAATAATTGTACTTTTCAATGAACTCCTCCAACGAAATTGTGACAGTAAACTTGTGAGGGTATGGATGATCCTCTTTTGACCCTAATTTAAGAGCCGCTACTGCGGCTGTTCTCAACTTGTAGTACTCATTTGGGCTGATTTCTTCTTCAGCTTTGGCCGAAGATTTTTTTTCAGTACCAGCGACAGGTTGCTGTGCAGCCTTCTCTGTCTTCTCTTTCAACTTTTGCTCAGCCTTCAATCTCCTTTTCAATTCACTATAAAAGAAAATACCACATACGAATTTGAATATTAATAAAGAGTCGAAAATAAGAAGTAAACTAACCGTTTGCTCACAGCAGTCGATAAATTTTTATATCCATGGATAATTTGGGTTCTGATTGGAACTGCACTTGCTATTGCAGGTAATGTTGTTAGTGCCTTTAACATCATATTGATCGCAGGAAATACTCACTTCTTGGATAACTTTTCGCCAGTAGTATCGGCCATTCTTATGGCTTGTTTGTTAGCTATGTTTAATTCACTTTACAGAGTGAAGACTTGTGAGAAACTAACCTAAAAGTGACCGATCGTTCGTATTTTTGACACGTTCGTAATCGCAATATTAGAGACGAGAAAAATCAAATCGGTAACCGGTATTTGATGTTAAATGACAAGCAAACGATTAATTTATATTCGATTCAATTATATATTATTCCCTTTTATTTCCTTTTATTGACTGGCCCGATGGTCGAGTGGTCAGAGACCCTGGCCACGAAACCGAGGGACGCGGGTTCGAATCCCGCTAGGGGCAAATGTTTCGTGTGATGAACATGGGCATTTGTACTCGAGTCATCCGTTCACCTAGTATCCATAGCACAAGCATAAGCTTAGTTTGGGACTAGGGAATTGGTGTGTCAGTCTTAAGAATTATTTATTTATCTATATTTTCGGTGCTATATGATTAAGAAGTAATATCTTTTCACTTTATACCAGGGTTTCCCAACTTTCATTCCACGGAGGCTCCCCGGACCATAAATTATATTTTCATGCCCCCCCCTTAGGTGTTCAAAAATCTTAGATTACAGAATAAAAGGCAGATGGACCGCTCGGAACAAAGATGTGAGGCAAGAATTAAGCTATGAGTGCGTGACACACTGTAGGAACATTGTATCCTAGTGTGCGTGTAAGTTTGCCAGGGTAATGAAAAAAAGTCCCACTGTTTTTTGTGTTTAATTCTCGAGTAATATAATATTGGTTGGTATTATAACATGTATTTAATTATTTATATTTTACATTAAAATAAACATCTTAAATTTATTTTTTGAAATATAAAACTTTGTAATTATAATCGACATACAAAACATGCAATCTTAGCAGCCTTTATTTTGCACCAATTTCTTGAAATATTGCCTTTTGGCATCTACACATGAGACTCATACAAGCAGCACCCCGCGGTTTCACTCGTGTACAATACGCTCGTTTCATGGCGCCCCACGTTGGACGCCATGAAACGAGTGTATTGTTAGAACGTTTTTATTCGTTGTACTGGTATATTACATCGACACATTAACATTAACACACGAATTAGCTCACAAACAGGAATAGTGGATAAAGTTTGAATCGAGCATCTTAATTACTCGCCGTTTACACAACAACTACTAGTTTTCGCCGGGCGCCGTGTTAGACGACGCGGCCGGGCGGCGGGGCAGTTCTCGGATTGCCTAACAGATGGCGTTACTATCCCCGCGATAGGAGGTTCCCGCGTTACAGGGATAAAATTTATACCTAGTAGTTTATTCGTTACATACATACAAATAATCTTTCACCTTTATAATAATAGTGTAGATTACAAGTATTTTCATATTACCTTTACTTCAAGGAAAATATTTCAATGTAACCTAGCAACACTAACCAAATTTCATTGAAGTTTTGTGTTCCAAGTCATGAGAAACAATTAACACGGAAATATAATATCAAAATATTTAAATAATTATTACTTAACTATGCAATGGTACTCCGTTTTCTCGTTTTAATTTTTGGAACAATTTTTACATTGTTTAAACACACAAGACGGCATTTTTAAGAATTAATTTAAAACACATATATGATGTACTGTCAACGCAACGCTTTGTTTCGAACTGTTTTGAGTTTGTATTTGCTTTCGATTTTGTATTTGCTTTGCCGGCCGCACTCTTGTGTCCGTTACGGCTCTATCTGCCTTTTGTTCTGTAATCTGAGTTAAAAAATAATAATTTTATTGTTTTATTTTTTAATTTACCTACGCATTGAATAGATTTCTTTCTTCGGAAAAGCAAACTTATATATTATGCATCCCTAAAGATTCCCTACGCCCCCTTAGGGGGCGTGCCCCCCTGGTGGGGAAGTCCTGCTATATACTTTTATTTAACTCTAGTGACTTTTTACAAAAATGATATAATTTCAATATTAAAATAAAAAAAATATTTAAAATTAATAAGTAGGTACATAATTTGCCTGTTTTCTAACATTACCCGATGTAGCATATACTTAGTGAACTCCTGTGTAAGAGTATATAGGTAGTATTTACTTCATCAAAGCTGATAATGACTAAGAAATTATGTAAGTATGTTACAATATTAAGAATTTACAAAATAAGTATGTACATATGCATGCATTGATTTTGATACATACAATCACGCCCGCAATACTGAAAGGTGTAGGTAGAGTCCAATAAGCAAAAAGCTCTCCTAAACATTCTCAACTTAAAATAAAATTACCATAAATAGTGAGATGGATTGTTTTTAGTCGATCTATACTTGGTTGGTGATGGTGAATACATTATAAGGGTTTGGAAATATGGGCTGTGTGGGCTATCATGGTTAAAGATTTTTTTTGCTGGCAATTTTATATCTATTGACATCACAGCTGTTCGTTTTGCCTGTGGTCTGTCTTGCTAGGGAAAATTGTAATAATTATTCTGAAAGTGAGTTATAATCCGCATTGTTTGTGTATTCATTATCAATTTAAGTTAAAATAGAGTAACACAATAAAATTTTGCAAAGTTTATGACTATCCAAGGTTGGCAAACGTTTTTTATATATGTCAAATCTCGTTTTATTTCTCTTGCATTCTTGTGAATATCCAATGCAAATGCTGTAAATTTGTGGTATTATGGTATATTTTTACAACATTGCGTGTTATTTTCTTGATTGCAGGTACAATCTTATGTAGACAGAATTGTTTTGAACATCTGTGTAAATTACGAAAATACTATGCCTCTTTTTGGTAAATCTCAGAAAAGCCCAGCGGAGCTTGTGAGATCTTTGAAGGATGCTGTTACGGCGTTAGAAAGAGGTGACAAAAAAGCCGAAAAGGCTCAAGAGGATGTCAGCAAGAATTTGGTTAGTGGATGTGGAGTGGAGTGTGGATAAATATGTCAGAATAGGGCCATAAATTCTTTATCAATAATGTGAAGAACACTTCTTCCGATTGTGCTTATCTAGTAAATTATACTAAATTGTCATTTATATTACCTACTTGGTCAGTTTTATTTATGTGATGGGATGTCTTTGTACTTTGATCACCAGGTTTTGATAAAGAACATGCTGTATGGTACATCGGATGCTGAACCACAGACTGATATCATAGTTGCACAGTTAGCACAAGAGCTTTACAATACAAATTTGCTTCTTCTTCTTATCCAGGTAGGCACTAATTAATTATCACTACCATACCAATAGTAGTATTTATAAGTCCAAATTTTCAGATTAATTGTAATGATTGTGTACAATTTTTACATTTTGCTAAAATCAAGGATGGTTTGTTTTTGTTTGTGTCTTAGGGGAAACTTCTTTGTTGTTACTGGGTTCGGAACATTTTTTCGGCTGAAATGTACACTTATGAAATATCTTTTGTAAAATATCCTAACTCAATAACAAGATGCCGGCCATATCGATTAATCATGTAACGTGAATAGTAGTGTCAATCTCTAGAGTAAACTTTCCGATTCCCGTAGTATTTTCCCAATTCATACAAAATTTTGTTTCAATTTAAATTTAACTAAATATTAAATTAGTAATAAATTTATAAAGAAAATTTATAAACTGTGTTTACACTAATATATGGAGATTATTAATTATTTTTTACAATGATATTAACATATTAAGTCCACTATGTTTAAAACTGAATAATTCAATTTGTAAAAAGTATGATGCATGGAAAGTAGTATTGACACCTGTCACGGGAATCTTCTTAAGTGAAACAGACTATAATTTTGTTTTTTTTCTATTTAGAACCTGAACCGAATTGACTTTGAGGGGAAGAAAGATGTAGCACAGGTGTTTAACAATGTGTTAAGACGTCAGATAGGCACTCGGTCACCTACAGTGGAGTATATATGTACCAAACCAGAGATTCTCTTCACCTTGATGTCGGGGTAATATATTATTTCTTTTTTATGAAATCTTTTATCAAGTGCTTTAAGATTCATACATACATACATAACATGACGCTCATAAAGCCCGAAGGGGTAGGTAGAGTCAAAGGGGCAGCAGGCACCTTTAACCACATTCGGCCAAAAATAAAACTGGGCTGGGTTCAATGGAAAATTGTAAAAAAGTAGTTGTGATAAGTGGCTAGCTCATCACCTACACAATCACATACCCAAAACCCCCATAAATACCATTAGTCACCTTTTACCACATGCTAGGCAAGAAACACAGTTGACACATTCTTTTTAAGTCCTAGACCAACATTGATGTGCTGTAAGACTTTTCTTTGAAAAATGATGATGAAGACCATAAGTCATGAAATACATTTATTATTACAATGGTATTTATAGGTTTCCTACTACACAGCTATTTTGTAATGCAATATAGTTGTAAGTAGCTTTGAGCAAGTTCATAATATGATAAACTTAAATATTTATATATTGTTTATTAATCACTGAGTGTAAAAATGTAACAATCCATGATATTATGTATTGTTTAGTTCAAAGCATCTTTGAACTCAAAATAATAAAATGTAAATCTATACTTAAAATAATAACATGTACAACTTGCTAAATGAAATGATTTATAAGTTTTTATTTTTCCATGGTTACTGTTGAGATTGTGTTTTTAATCTCTATACCTACCTAAATATTAATATTTTAAATTTATTTGTTGAATTTATTATTATTTTTTTAAATACTGCTCATTACTTTTATAATTTGTAATTTTCTATTATGATGGAGTCATTTTGAATAATTATTTTATTACAGGTATGAACATCAGGAAATAGCATCAAATTGTGGTACTATGCTTAGAGAGTGTGCACGATATGAGGCTTTAGCCAAGATAATGTTATATTCAGATGATTTTTACAATTTCTTCCGTTATGTAGAAGTTTCCACTTTTGATATTGCCTCAGATGCCTTTTCTACTTTTAAGGTTTGTTTTATAATCTAGTATTTATTATATTTTTAAACAAATAGGGCATAAGAACACTAGATATTATTAATAAATGAATTGGTTGGTCAATCCAGATATATTTAATAGAACTAATGTAGACAATCTGCAATGCAACTTATGTAACCAGAATATTCAAATTTCAAATGTGCATGGCAAGTTGCGTTATCATGTAATCACATAAGTTGGGAGCAGTGTTGAAAAGTTTAGCCATAGTTTCTGTAATGAATTTGAGTAAAAATAAATATTTATATAAGAAATGGATAATAATCTCCTAACTATGTTACATTAAAAATTTTAATATACTTTTACAGGAATTGCTAACACGACACAAAATGTTGTGCGCCGAATTTTTAGAAGCTAATTATGATAAAGTGTTCAACCACTATCAACAACTGCTCAATTCTGAGAATTATGTTACTCGACGGCAGAGTCTCAAGTTGCTCGGAGAGCTGCTCCTGGACCGGCATAACTTTTCCATCATGACCCGTTACATCACCAACCCTGACAATCTTAAACTTATGATGAATATGTTAAAGGAAAAGTCGCGCAACATACAATTTGAGGCTTTCCATGTTTTTAAGGTAAATCAATTTCTTTTTTATTTAAGTAAATATTTATTATGTATTTTGTTAAATAATAGAACCAGAAGATAACATCAAAAATGTATTCCATTCTATTTAATATCTAAGGTAAATTAAAATACATAAAGACACACCTGTGCGTCTACTGGACCCTAAGAGGCGCGGAGTTTAATTTAAAAGAGAATATTCTTTAAATGTCTCATTCTGACATAGCCTAGTCTCCAATAGCGGCTTTTGGAATCTGGGTATAAATAAATGAAGAGGATAAATTCAGTCCCCTTATGTATGCCATAGTTTACTGTATTTTATACACATTTATACACTACCCCACTAGGAAAGTGGCGTGAAGTTTAGTTAGTTAGTTATACACATATTATGTTTATGAAAGTACCATTACAATCAAGTGTTAACTACTATAAATTATTTCAGGTATTTGTAGCCAATCCAAATAAACCAAAACCAATTCTGGACATTTTATTACGAAATCAAGACAAGCTGGTAGACTTCCTTACCAAGTTCCACACGGACCGTTCGGAGGACGAGCAGTTCAACGACGAAAAGGCTTACCTTATAAAACAAATCAAAGAGCTCAAGCCATTGGAACACTAACATTTATTGCATTTCATTATCGCTACTTCCTCCTCAAAAAGAAGTTAGTTATAGATGCTATTATATTTAAACGCTTCTAAGTCACCCGAGGGTGCTGCGCGTCGCCGCGGAGACACAAGGTTCAGCAAACATTGGAATTCTAAATGGATTTACATTTGGTCTGTGATGAGTCAGGGAAGAAAGTATATTTGTGCTACGAGCAAATTAACATTTTTAATAAAGGTTTGTAGTAATTAGTGTTACTTATGGTTTGACTTATATATTTCGTAAGTTGTTAAAACCATTTTTAGTTTTATGACGTGTTTAGTGACAGTTCCAGAGTCACAATCGAAATATATTTTGTCCCGTTAGCCTATTTGTGCCCTAAGTTTTTGCAACTGGGAAGTAAAACAGTTACACAAGATCCATACTATGAAAGAAATTTGTGTTTAATCATGTATGTTATAAAATTCTTTTTTTTACTTCATTTATATTAAAAATAGTCATTTTTAGAGCTATCAATATTGTTAAATCTTGATAAACAAAGTATTTTATATGTATATCATCAGTATTGGTTTAACATTAAAAGATTAGTATATTCACCTATTATTTCCAGTAATAAAATCTCATCAGAACCGAACTGTTCTGATTTCTTTAAATATGTTGCAAAAATGCCTAGTAGTGAGTTCGTTAACAGTTTAAGTACGCAAAATCACATAGGCGTTGTATTTTCATATTTAATTAAATAGGTATATTTGTTGTCAAATTTTTGTACTATATTAAAATGTATAATTTTATTTTATCACCATCATTATTGCAATTACATTCTATGAAAACTGAATAAAATAAGATATTTATATCAATTTAATGTATTATTAATTTATTTTACTATTTAAAAACAACTTACAATTATTTAAGGTGGTTGCATGCGATAAAGCGTTTGTTTCCGATGACTCGCAACCTAACGCGTGTAACACTTACTCATTGAGAAAAAAAAACCCAACAAGTATTAGTGTTATTTATTGGGATGCGACTATTGGGAACAAACGCGATATAGGAGTTTAGATCTAACCCCCCACTTCTTTTCAACTACAATGACTACACCGGTTCTGCGAGGTCAGTCATTCAATAAACGATCGATTGATTACAAGCCTAAAAACCATTGTAACAAAGTGGAATAATCGTAGGTACTAAAATAACAATATCTTGAGCTAAGTTATTGTGCAGTGTGATTTAAAAGTTAAAAATGAGAAGTACCTAAATGTTAACAAAAATATTAAGTGCTTAGATACAAAATTATACACATGACCTAAACTTTTATAAATTAATTAATTTGTTTATAGAAATCAGAAATATCATATAGACATTACCTAAATTTGAAAATTAAAGAAGAAGGAATAATAAATAATACAGTGTCACCCATTTCACAAATTTATTTCATTCAATATATATTAGGTACAAGTACTGAAACTCCAATATATATCGTATGTACAAGGAAAAGAGTATGTAGACATTGAATGTGCCATAGATACCTAATATTTAGTATACGGTTGATGAGATAATATGAATACAAGCAGTTATTGCGTAAGTTATTATTTATACATACAATGTTGGTTAAAATCCAAACAGATAAAAATACATGAAGAATTAAATACAAACAATTTAACGAGGACATCCACTTACCTACTTGTATTGTGACAAATCTGTATCAATGATTTAGTCTGTCCTAAAGTTCTGTTTATGCCTGTGACCAAACTACAGGAAGTATTAAATACAAAGAAAAATTCAAGGATAATTAAATAACAATTATGTTTTACCTGCACTTTGCTAGTATGAATAACATTATAAGTGAACCGTGTAGAAAATTTATAGGAATAGGAAAGGAAATTACTGGTGTGATGTATGTACAATTAGACATGATTTTCTAGTAATATGTAACTTTGAAAAGTTTCTTGTGTATGTCTTTTTGTACATAATATATTCTTGTCGGCGAGAAATTAAAGATTAGCTATTCACTAAATAAATTCGTATATAAAAATACAACACACGTTTACATATATTTTACTTTTCGCGACCAAAGATATTTCGCATATTGCAGATTATACATTAATGAAATAGTGCATATTGGTTGTAGTAGGTATTACTGTAAGACAAGAGTATTTATGTCGTAATGTACATAGTATCTATAATTTTTTTAGTAGATAAAATTGGTGAAGAAACTAGGAAGTGTTTAACAGCCTTGTTGGTACCGTTAAGGTCAAATGGTTGTTGGGTAAACAGGTATTGGTATTGGGTCTGTGTCTTTGTGCTACCTTAATTGTATCATAGTGTTTAATCTACCTTGATACTGCATAATCATATCGCATGAGACATTTTCAAACCAAATAAAGGGTTTCCACATTCTGGAAAGTCAAGGTCAGGGAATGTTAATGAAAAGTCATGGAAGCTTAAGGTTGTCAGGGAAAGTCAATGAAATCTAAGAGCAATCTGTAACGTCAGGAAATAGTCGAGATTTTTCATTGATTGTATAGAAAATTGATCTCGAGTTGTGAGAAATTTGGCTCAACATTAACTCCCGCTAAACAGCTTTCGGCAGGAAAAAAGAAGTGACTCAAGAGGTATCTTCCAAGGAAGAAACACCCCAACTCTCCTCGTGAGATTAAGTGCAACGCCCCTCTAGTTGGTCAGGGAATTTACAAAAAAATGTTAGGGAAAAAGTAAGGGATTTTTTTTTTATATTTTCAGTTGACACCTTGAAATATTTATATTTAATTCTTCCAATTTACATATAACCTGATGATTGGAAAATCTACGGGCAGCCTGACAGGTCACTTTTGATCAGAAATAATAAAATTTACACACAAAAATATCAAAATCTAAGCGAGACAACATTTAATTGTAAGATATCTTACAATTAAAATTTTATCTCGTCTTTTATTTAAAAAGCGAATGAGTTACATTAATATTTGAACTCTTATTTCTGCCTTTCACTATAATGATTCATAGATTCAAAATAAATCTAACCATTATACCCTGGTAGAATCAATCAGTCTATAAAAACACAAAACATCAATTATACATATTTTCACTAGCTTAATTAAACTATAAATCCAATGACATTACATACTTAACTACAGTGTAATAAATAGGAATTAGAGAAGAAACTTTTCTATGGCTTGTATACTTTTAATATTATATTGATACGATTATTTCGCTGAGGCAAACTACATTTTTTTTTAAGTATGAAGGTGGAATTTATGAAGAATAATTAATTTAATCGCGGCGAGGCGTAAATATTGTTTTACATAAATATTCGTGGTATATGTATTTATGCATCTCTATATAAATAAATACATATAACTCGAAATATAAGTCTTGGTGGTGTTTTCTTAGTAGCCAGAAAATAATAATGAAAATTAATGTTAGATATTCATTTATGTGAATATCTAACTAGGAATCTAATTAGGAAAAAGGAGAAAAAGTGATACAAAATAAACAGTAAAATAAATACGAGTAATATGACACAATACACTTCGGTACGGGTGGTGGAGCCCTGTATTCAAAAATTATTGGCTAATTTTTATTTACAAGTGTTAGAAATCCAATTTACTGATGATAAACTAGATTGTTACGTGAGATCAACGCAAAGTTTTTGTTTATGGGTCTTAATTTTTATATATCTACCTATTCTAGTGTTCACCCGATCTAGATATTGGGATAAATGAAGCAGTCGGGCTAATATGGATTACTGTCTACTGAATATAACGCCATGTAATGTGTTGGATATCATTTGTAGATATAATTTAAACAAAGATGCTAAAAATGATCCCTGCCTCGCAATAAGCATAATAACTAAATAACCAGTTCAATAAGATTGTCTAAAACTGGTATAATGGAAAATAAAAACCTTGGAATAACAACATAACATTAATATTAATAAAGTTGAAGCGATATAATGTTGATTTTATACAGTATAGTATAGTATTATCAATAAATATCTACTTTTAGATTCTAATAATTAGTACTCGTTACGTGTATTTTAACAAACCAAACTTCAATCAAATTACCAACAATATACACATTACTTATAGGTTATTTTAATTTTATAAAACGCTAACCATTTTACGAATTACTATATTCATTCAATTTTATATTCTTGATGCCTTTTTAAAAGTAGCATGGATTAAATTCAGCTTGGTGATACCAAGATTTTTGGGATTTGTGTAATGCTACATTCCTGTCTATGATTAAGAACGACATTTAGGTAATTTCGGACGTCCTATTGAAGTAGTCTTGCAAGCAGATTTTATGTGATGGATTACTGTCGCATATTTAATTATTC
The DNA here is from genome assembly GCA_951394215.1 of Glyphodes perspectalis. Lineage (NCBI taxonomy): Eukaryota > Metazoa > Arthropoda > Insecta > Lepidoptera > Crambidae > Glyphodes > Glyphodes perspectalis. The sequence continues at coordinate 11,999,934 of OX596202.1, read as the reverse complement.
GACACACTGCATCCTAAAACAAACAACGTCAACTTTCTGATATTTATGTTGTGTGGTAGTTTTCGTAAAACTTGGTTAGTGTTTGCGCCGAGAAAAGGTTTGGCAACTATACTTTATCGAAAAAAAATGATAATATGATTGAAATGTTGGGTTATTTATGAGCCACTTTCATACAAATAGTAAAGTAAAAATTATCTTTACTTGAAAATCATGCTTTAATTTTAACTTTTAGAAACCCATGCATAAAAACAGACTAAACAAAACGAAAGTTATTTACAACACATTGACATTTTGTAATAGTACGCGGATGCATTCTATCAAAGTGTAATATGTGTAATAAATACATCCTGGATCTGATAAATATCCTAATGGTAATTAGTTTTGTCAAATATGTTAGGCCATGTCATATCACTACTTTAAAAAAAATCGGTTGACTGCCGTCGTCTTGGTAGTAATAAATAAGAGCAGTCAAGCTGAAACTGATATTTTAAACTACTCATTGTGTCTCTAAAGTATTCACTCTAATACTTGTATGAAAATGTGTTTAAAACTAGTAGTTTAAAGTTTTATTAATTATGCAATCTATACAAATACCGTAAAGATTGATAGAGATATATTTATTAGCCAAGATATAATCCAATGAATTCCAATTATAGGAGATCATTATTTAGTAATAAAAGGTAATATATCATGGGTATTATCACACTTAATTAGGTCGGGTAAGCTATACAATAGTCAGTTCCTTAATTTTATACGAACGTAATTAATAACTTCGTTCTTTTAACCTCTAATTATTCTGTAAGACAGTAAGCTGTTACTATCGTTTTGCATTAAGAGGGAGAGACACTCAAAGCGTATTATAGTAAATAGTCAGAGAATTATCTGACCAACACTGGCTCGCATGGTTAGACTTACAGCCGGTCTCAAATCAGTGCGAGTTTACAGTTGAGATTGTCTCAAACTGCCACTCAAAAAAAAGTGTAAACGCAGTGTACCGCATTTTCAAGGAAAGATTCTCTATTCATAAACTGGCCGTAAGACGCAACGGTTGTCGGATTTTCATAATCCTATAAACGCGCAGGTTTTAAAAGACGAGTCAAAGTATGGTGTATACTAAATCGGCGTCATGTTTCGTTTGGATTTAATTGATGGCAGTGACGTATTGGGACGCAATCCGGGGTGGCACTTAGCTCATGATGATGAGCTGGCCAGTGTTGTTGGCGTACACGAGGCCCTGCCCCGGCTGCGGGGCCCAGCGGAGGCAGTTGAGGCTGGTAAAACCGTGCTCCCAATGTTGCTCCAGTTCTTTGATCGGTGACAATCCAGTTCGGCTCGAACTCTCTGCAAGTGAATAGTTTTTGAGAAAAGGAAGATGCAAGATGGCGTTCGGTGCTATCTGCCTACCCGCTAAGGAAGTGGCGTGAAGTTTAGTTAGTTAGGAAGATGCAAGTCGACGTAAACATGGCACTTTTAGACAGAATGATTATTTAGAATATTTGAATCAAGGCATTTCATTAAACGATTAATATCTAGATATTACACACTTATGTAGATACTTTAGTTCGTTTTAGATCATAATGACAACTTCTCAATATATGGCAGTAATGTGAATGTCATGTCGTTGTGAAGTTTAGTTAGTTAGTTACTTTTATAATTCTATGAACCACACTGTTGTCTAAAGATAATAGGTTTAAAAAATATTTATTTCTCATTAAAAACTAAATAGTCATTCAAATTAGAAATTACAAATTACACTTATGTGGGCATGTAAAATAAATTTTGTCCAGTAGTTTGTAGATACACTGGGAATGGGAATATGGGAGGGTGCTGATAAGAGTCTTGTCAGCCCATTGACAAGAGACTATATGCTCAACGGTGGTGGTTAATAAATACATATGCAACGAAAAAAATATCGCACATCATGTGTGTTAAATTCTCGGCGGCCTTTTTTCTTTAGTGTGGAATGGGCTTTGCGCAGTCTCTAGAGGGACACGTACCCAGCGGGTCGAGGCGGTAGAGCACGGCGAAGACATTGCTGCGGCCGTGCGGCGTGGAGCTGAACCGGCGCGAGCCCAGCCCCACGGCCAGGTGGCGCGCCGTGGGCGACAGCGCCACCGACACCGCGCTCTGCTCCAGCACCGCCGTGTGCAGGCACTGCCCCAGCCGCGACCACTCCAGCGAGTACACGCCTGACAAACAAAATATCACGCTTTTCTACAATACATACATACATATCGTCACGCCTGTAATCGCGCAAAGGGCTAACTCCTTTAAGAAATAACCTTTTTATAGATATAAATGGACATTTGTATAAAATGACAGATCAGCGATTGTCGGGTCACTTCACCGAGGACACGCCTGACAATCAAAATTCATACTTTTTAATTACTGTGGAAATATTTTTGATGGTATTTTAAACATCTTGCGACTATAAATCGAAGTCATACCCTTTAACAAGTAGAAGGCAGTGAACGCGTTTTGCGAAATAGCGTCTTTGTCACTACATCATTCGAGTCCTTAAGCTTTCGAACCTTTCGAAGTAGTAAGAGAGCTGGCACCAAGTTTAGAGTAATATTTGAGTCAAGCTGAAAATTTGTAACATACCTCTCCTATTAGGTATACCCCAATATGGAACTGCAAATCTAGCTGGTAGGGAGAGGTATGGTAAAAGTTTTCAGCTTGCTTAAAATACCTACCCAAAATTGGTGCCAGCTCTCGGACTAAAGTGTTGGTTATACGAATATGATACATTTTAAATCGAATAAAAATGGTTGCGTCAAGAAAACGCGTTGAAAAGAACATTTGTTATCTGAAACGATATTTAGATCTTTTTAGTTCGTCCCAGAATATGAATCAAAACTGAAACTGCTCATAAAGTATAATGATTGTCATTTACAATAAAATATCTATCAGAAAAGGGTTATACGCACCCAGCCAATGATTCGTATGCCTCAAACGAGGGACGGGCAGTAGGGCGACCAGGAGTCGGCCGTCCTTCGATATATCGATGCTGGCGTCGTTGTGAATCCTACACTTTTGTACCACCACATTTTTCGTACCTGAAGAATACAAACATAATTACGGCTTAAGGCTGTTTAAAAATGTCACCATTTGATTTTGTTGTAGTTAAATTGGTACATAAATACCATTTGGATTAATGTTGGCCCGCAATTAGCTCATTAAGCCAAAAAGTATGGGTTAGACGAACATTTGTGACACAAGTAATGTTACAAAATCAATACCCAATACATAATTAGACGCCTTTTACGACATGATAGACTAGAAACCCCAAAGACAATTAAATCGGTATAGTAATGTAAAAAATAAGCGCGTGTAACGCCTTACTGTCTGCGATATCGGGCGTATCGCCGGTGGTGAAATCCCAGGCCTGCACGCGGTGCGAGGGTGGCGGCAGCGCCTCCGAGATGATGCCAGCGTCCAGCAGCCCCGCCATGCCGCCGATGCGACGCGTGCCGCCCGCCGACGCGCCGCCTCCGCCCCCGCCGCCGCCTCCGCCGCCACTCCCTCCGCCTCCGCCCCCGCCCCCGCCCGCGCCGCTTGGACCTCCACCTTCAGGTCCATCGTCGTCCACGAGCATTGCGTTCTATAATTTATGCGCATATTATCATATGAATATCCATGTTTAGTTCCGCTAGGGAGGAAGGCGATTATAATGATAAGATTAATAAAATAACTAATACCAGCAAACGAGTGGTAAACAAGGAGAGCTTAATTTTGTTTACTCGAGGCTGAATAATTTTGTCGCACTTTTTACTCAGATTTGTTGTTCAATACAATAAAGTTTAATGGTTTGATGCTCAAAAAAGGACTGAAGTTATTAAAAAAAAGTAAGTTGAACTAAGAGGATAAAGAAATAATTTAATAATTCGTATCATCCATCTTCATGTATTATTCCATTGTTATACGAAATATCCTTGCTTGCTTGCATGTTTCAAATACTAAATACGAAATTCACTCTTAGGTTGATGATAAAAAAGCTAAAACTCCATCGGTGAAAACATCTGCAAATATTTAAGTATTAAAAATCGAACATGAGTTACCTGGGCAAGAATTATGGGTTGCAAATATTCGTGTATTCGTGGCAGTCTATGTTGCTGGCTACCTGATGCTTCAGGATTCACGATCTGGTCGTTGACCTGCATGAGGGGCATGGCGACGTTGTTCAAAACTGTATGGAACTGGCCCGGCTCGTCTGACCACCTGCTCGAGAATTCGCCGCTGCGCCGAGGCGTCAGAATATGAGGGCGATTGTAAGTTGTGAAACGGCTACGGCTACCCACTTCCGGCTCATTCGGTGCAGATCTGTTTTCTGGTTGATTATCCAGATTCTGACGGGCAAACATGTCTCTCACAGTCGAAGGGGTATACACTCGGATGGTCTGTAATCGTCGGAACCTGTTTCTAGCAGCATTTCTCAGCCGGATAGCTTGTAAATGCGCTATTCTTATTAAATTTACTCGATGTTCAAATTCATTCATTACTTCCGATCGTGGAGATTCTTGGTTTGAGTTATCGGCAGGAAGTGACGCATTTGAAGGCCCAGCTACAGGTTCGTTATTAGCTGGTTCATTTCTTTGTGCCTGTTTTATGACTTTAGTCCTACTAGGCCACGAACGGAGTGCAGGTATTCTGTAAGTGGATACAGGAGGCACGGGTCTCCTTTTGATCATGGGGTGTGCAGAAGGATTAGTTCTATGCAGGGCTTTTAATCGTCTACTCTCTAGATACAGTTCTCGCCTGTTTCTAGCTGTTGCAGAATTGTTTCTATTGGCAGCAGCTATTTGAACGGCAAGACGATTGCTCCATCGCTGCGCAACTGATCTAGTTGGCAGCGATTGTGTGTTGTTCTCTTGAGCTCTACCTGCAGTTGATACCCCACGATTATTATTTTCATTCTCAGTTTTCTTCATTTTGGTTTTGTCCACTTTTTGAGAACGATCTTCTTCTGTGTCATTGGGTACCCTTGGCGAGGAGGGGTCGTCAGGCCCGTCAACATTTACTGGGCCAGGGTGCTCAACATTTTCGATTCGCACCACGTTCAGAGAATCCACACTTTGACTAGCAGGTGTCGGGTTGTTATTTGCTCTAGCATTGTGTCTATTCGTCATTAACATCAGACATGTAAGAGCTAAAGCCTTTTTCAGGGTTCGTAACATATTGATTATTAGTTGACTCAGTCCACGCTCTTCTAAGCACATCATCATCATGTTAAACATAACGGATAACACTTGCATTGCTCGCATACGGATTTGATGGCGGGTCGCACTAATTTCAATAGCACGAATTAAGTCTCTACGGGATCTATTAGAATACCGAGGAGTTAATCGATTTGAAGCAGGATTTCTGTTGCGTCTTCTAATTTCATCGTCACGTCGCAATCTAAATGCATTAAGTAGTCTTCTCCTGAACATATTCATATCGCGACTAGATGATCCTGAAGGCCTAGAATGTGGGGATCTAGGTCCGGGGCTAGGTCTGCTATTATTGCTCGTTTCTGCAGAAGTATTTGGGGCGCTTTCCGTATTGGTATTGCTCGTATTTGCATTCATGGGTACATTACGAGTTTCTTCCGCCCGTCTATCATTGTCTTCATTTCTAGGAGTACCTTGACTACCCCTCGAAGATCTATTAGAACGTGACAAATTATCTGACATCTCACTCAACATCATACAACGTTCTAACAATGACCTAGTATAATAACTGGGTAAATCTTGCCTACCAGTCTCTCTATGTAGCATTAGTATACGCCTTCTTAAATTTTCCCATATGTTACGTAGCTCTCGCATTGTGACCCGACTCCCTCTTAACCACATGTTGGTTAGTTGCATTGTATGTTTTTGTAATACAGTCACTCCTCCCTTGACTTTTCTATAAGCTTCATCGGGTGGAATTACATATCCTCTAGTCCAAAATGTTTCGCGACTCGATTGTCTGTCCGCATCTTCAGATGCTTGCGAACGCGATGCTGCGTCTCTTTCCCTAGCTGATGCACTGGTAGACGGTTGCTGATCGTCATTTGGTGGATTTTGGAATCGAACACGAAATCCGCTATTTGCACCTAACATTACATCGATACCGCTATTTTCGCGTGAGGTTTCTTCATCGCGCCTGTCCTGATTTATATCAAACTCCATACGATCTGTAGGGGGAGGTGTTCTCTCAGTGTTAGCTGCGTTACTATTGGCTTGATCGCTATCACGCGATCCTTCTTCACGGAACGATGAATTTCTCGTTCGAAAAATATTAACCTCGAGAGATTGGTCACTATCAGAGTCCGACGTCGACGAAAGAAAATCTCGACGGAGATTGGAGCTAAACAAACGTAAGCGAGGTCTACCGCCTCGCGAACGCGTACCGCCCTCACTTTCATCCGAATGTGCACGAGTGCCAGAACCGCGGCGAGGAATGCTACGTTCTACGCTAGCTAACGTCGATAGAGACATATTTGTGATCAGATTTAACAAACGTGTACCGGAGTCCCTGAGTATGTCACGAATCAAATCGAGGCTTTCATTTATCGACTGAGCATCTACAGGCGCACCCGATGGGCTCATCTGAGTGGAAGAATTTGTCATCGTAGGTCTTTGCCCAGTTCCACGAGACGTTGATGGCATGCTATCTGAATACGCAGACGAATGTCGCCCAGAAGAAGTAGACGGTGCATCGCGACTGGTACTGGAAGAACTATGAGTTCTATTTGAAGTTGTACTGTGATGAGACGGTGATGAGTTACGCCTACGTGGGAAAAAATCTGGTCTCCTAGAGGACGTAAATATACTAGTACGCGACGTGTTGGTGACATTCCTGGATGATGATCTGACATTATCAGACGAAGAAGTTCTGCTAACTTGAGGCCTTCCTATAGTCGAAGAGAAAGGGTTTGGTAAAAGTCTAGTTATCCGTTCACTTTGGTCAACAGTCCTAAAAGATCGGCCAGGTGAATCGTTTAGTCTTTGAAATAGTGAAGACCTCGATCCAAATATGGTACTTGAGGTATCTTGAGGTGATGAATCTTCATTTCTAAAATACAGAAAACACATTTTAGTGTTACTATATAATACAGAACGTGGACAAGAATAAAGATAATTACGAATATATTACCTAGTGGGATTACTGTCAAATGACAGAACGTCGAGATTCAATAAGCGGCTGCTGCTACCTTCCCCGTCACCGCTCTCTACACGACTCTCGCGACGACGAACCGGTTCTGGCGTTGGGGTTACTAAAATAGAAAGTAATATTTGACTTTGTACATGTCAAGTGATTGAAAAAAAAAACTAAATGTGACATACCAGTGTCCGAATCGTCTGATTCAACTACTGCCGGAATAGCCGGCGTCCATCCTGACCTACTTGGTAAAACGTCAGTTTCCATCGGATCGGTACCACGGTCAATCTGAAATTATATTTTAACACACTTGTTTTATTCCATAGAGTATAAAGTGACCACTTCAGATCGTAATTCATTCGAAATAATAATCCTGGTAGATCTATGTATCACATTTACTATCTTAAACATGGGAATAGATTTCTGAAAATAGCATGATTGCTCACACTAAAGAGTTTGGTAAAATATATACACTATTAATTTATATTGCACCTATGTTCAAAAAAAGTCGCAATATATTTACTCTAAATGACACCTTATTTTAGATATTTATTATGTATTAATTTTACTTGTTTAATAGATTGTTGGTAAAATTATTAAAAATGTATATAAGTAAATTTGTTATTAAAAATCGAAAATAAAATATATTTTAGGCCGATTGACGATTCTGCTAACCCGTGAATTGAAGGCATTAAGGTATTTTTTATGTATGTATACTTATGTATATGGTATTAAAAAGTAAGCCAATTGATGGCACACTGTGAATCTTAGTTTAAAAATCCCATTTGAACCATAGCATTTGATAGTTGATAAAAAGTGCGTAAATGCTTGGTGGTCAACTACCCTGTTGTTGTAGTAGCAGTTTGGACTTGTAGTAGGCCCCGAGAGATTAACACTAAAATTCTGGGTTTTTTTCAGTAAATATAAATAAATTATTATTACCATATTGGGAGGAGGTGGAGTATTAGTCAGGCGATGTCGCACCATGAACAATCTTTGGTAGTTCCTCACCAAGCTGTCATATCTCTGAACTAAATTTTGGTATGAATTTACAATCATATCTTGCGCCAGACCAGAATTTTCTTGGGATCGGTTCCCACCTGGACTTTCGTCAAAATCATCTCTTCTGTTATTGTTTATATTAGGTGGGCCCCAACTTCCATTTGTTTGCAGCACTGTGGGTGGCCCTCCACTAGGATTTGACCATAAAGATATGCCAGTTATTAGTTTATATCCAAGGGCATCAAACGCTACATATCTGCAATTAAATAAATTGAGTGAGAATATGTGAATTTGTTTATGTACATACATGCTTATTTTATTTAAAAATATCTATAACAGCTAAATTTTTAATGATACAATGAATCTCTATCCATTTTGGTTTAAATTTCTCATAAATGAATCCATTATAAGAAGCTTACATAGCATCATTCCTAATATATAAATTAGACTAGCATATTCATCTAATTATCACTTAATTCTAGGTAAATAATATGTTAGTACAATTTTGTGTCCATCATGTACGCACCTAACTTTTTCATTGACATTATTAGTAGAAACTTTAGTGAAAGGTGCAGGTTGACTCCAATCCCAGAAGTAAAGTTCATTGTATGTCGCGATTACAAGCAACTGCTCTCGCGGATGGAAAGCTATGGAAGCTATTACAGTCTCGTTTCTCACATTCCAAACTTCGCTACCGCCCTATAAATCAAAATACATAAGTTAAGTACAGTGGCATGGCCAATGTGTGCCTTAAAGCGCTAGATTATGTCTAAGATTAGATAAATCAGCCAAGTGCGAGCAGGACTCGACACCAACAGTTCCTTATAAAGTTGGCCATCATACAAATCAAAGCACTAAAATTTCAATTCAGAGTCGGATTTAAATACAAAGGGTTAAATACAAATATACAATCAAAAGAAATGGTTAAACACATTTCTTGCCTAACATATACATTATTGGTGTAGAGTAATAAAACACTTGAGAAAAACATCTATACATATAATGACACATTGACAGACAGATGGATGGACAAGCAAATGGATGGTTTGTGTCTGAAGGTTTATAATGAATATTATAAATAATTTTACTGTAGCAAGTAAAAAAAAACTGCAACATAAGTAGCTTTTAACCTTATTTCGTCATATCATATATATCTGAAGGTTCAAAATTGTTCTTGTTTTTTAATTAATATTATGAAAAATATACATAGTATATCCTTGCATAGTATGTTAGGTTTGCAGGCGATTATGTAGGCAAAGAGCTAGCCATTTGTTACTACTTTTTTAAAATTTTCCGTCTAACCCAATTCAACTTTATTTTTGGCTAAATGTGGTTTAAGGTGCTTGTAGCTCTTTGGACTCGGCCTACCACTAAGGGATAGCGGGTGTGATGATATGTACAAGTCTGTGTGAATGTTAATTGGTGAATATTTGTGAAATCACAAAAAAGTACAATAGATATCAGTTACTCACACTCGAGATATCCCAAACCCTGACTTGTCCCCCGAGGCAACCAGAACCAATCAGTTGCGGGTGTGATGGATGGAATGCAATGCACCAAGGTGTTCGCGGATGTCCTTTCAATATTCTAACATGTTTACCACTGGCAAGTTCTGACACATACACATTGTGGTTACCGTGTGTTGATGCTACTTTGGTCCTGAAATTGGTGGGATAATGATTTAATATTATATCAAGACATATAAAGGACAGTTTATGTACCTTTGATTTATTACTGATTGCTTACCCATCAGGACTAAATACCATCAAAAAGGTTGATCTTGGGTAACCAGGTAAATCACAACACTGAAATAAAAGGCAAAAATTAATTTAATAATTTTGTTGAATCTTTTTTTTAACAACTTTTTGAAGAGTGGCTCACCCTAATATTAAGTGGTTTCTTCACTAGAATATCCTCAGCAATATTTTCAAGTACAGTTTTATTAGGGGCGGTGTGCGGTGGGTTGATACCATGTTCCCTCCATTGCCAACTCCGGGCTACATTTCCCACATTCTGAGCGTCATCAATTGGATCGTTCTTGCAACCTAGCCATTCATTGTCTATTACTGGGTCCATCCTACTAGAAATTTAATATTAATAAATTATTTATTTCCCTTTATTTGCAATCTTGGTCATATACTTTTTTTAATATATAAATCAAAGTTAACAGATTACTTACCTTTTATTATGTGATCACCACATTACAAAATGCAGAAGAAACCTGAAAATTTAATTCATAATAATTATCTAAACACATTTTAATTACTTGAAATAAATATTGTTAGAAAGGTTATATAATGACTAAAATAATGAAATAAGTTACACTCCTATGTTATGAACATAGGTTTTTGCTAAGTTGTTGTACTTATCTCTATTTGTTCAAGTTAGAATACATAATAGGTATGTACCAGTCCAGGTTTGCAGTAGGCCATATTGGAAAATGTCAACAGGTTATCCAGCATTATAGATCGTGATGCTCGTAGTCAATTTGAAAGAAAACTATTAGAAGTTCTGTTTTACTATTCTACATTGTATAAGTTTATTGAAAACTCGTCTAAATTCACCTCACCCATGGTAGCAAAACCACATCTGAAAACGTCATTTACCTTGGTCATGTTGATGTGAGTATGTTTACGTGAAGCACAACACAAGATCGTTAGAAATATTAGCTTTTTGTCTATTTAGCGAATACTGTGAAGGACTAAATACACTTTTACAGCATTTAATTCCACAACAGAAACAATCCAACAATACACAGCTGCGAACTGTCAAAATGCATTGTATTTGTTTTTATAAAGTGACTCGGTGTTATAGCAAAAGTCATTGAAATATACAGCCAAAATTATGAATAAAACAATTTTAAACAATTATTTATAAACTATATACATATTAATTTAATACTTATTTTATGTTAAAAGAATGTAATGTAAACACTGAAAAATACAAATCCATGATTAATTTTATTTAACCTATGAAAGTGACGAGACGAATGGAACGGGCCACTTTGTGCGGTAATTTTAAATGATTAAAACATTTAGGAGATACAAAGTTGCTAAATTGCTTATTCCAAATATTTTGTAAAATTGAGCTTTTTTAAGACATTTAACGCAGGGAAGTGATGATGGGTAAACACTACAGTACCTAATTTGGATTAAAGAAGCAAATCGCAAATAAAAAAAAAAAAAAATTGGCCTCCTAACCGATTTCGGTCACGGAGACCAATCTCAACGAGGATTAGCCAACTGCAGTGGCGGATTTACAGTCTTGGCCGCCCTAGGCCCCAAGCCATAATTCTCAGTAGATACTAAAGCGTCATCACTTAATTTTTATCACGATTGGCCGCCTCTAATATCTGGCCGCCCTAGGCCCGGGCCTACTGGGCCTTAGGGTAAATCGGCCACTTGGCAACTGCGCAGGAGATATTATATTGCACAAGTGTGTGCGCAAACATAGTCCGGTGAGACGGCAATTCGACATGACCGGAGAGAGGTCAGGCGCAGGACCAACGTCTTAACGTGCTAACGAGGCATAGGGGTAATTAAACCGCCAGCTTCCCGACTCCGGGCTGTTACTGAGTAATTTCTATATTGAAATCAGCTACAAATTTTTGGCCCGACTCGGGATTGGAACCCGGGACCTCTTGGCCCTTAGGCGGCGCATGCTACCACTAGGCCAACGAGGCAGTCAAATCAGTTAGATTAATAAAAATAAACCCAAGATAAGTGTGCAAAGTGTGAACCAATTTGAAAATTTCTTTTTTTATTGGAAAGCTACTTTATCAGCGAGTAATTTATGCTATATTGTATCCCCGTATTCCCACGGGAACGGGAACTACGCGGGTGAAACCCCAGGGCTCTGCAAGTACTCAATAAAGATTAACTTGTAGTATATATCCTTTTTTATTATGTAATTTTATTTATCTGGCGATGTATATTAGATAATATTTTCAAAATATTTTCAATATAAGTATTAGAGGAAGGTAGAAGTTTGAGGGTGACAATAGATAATAATTTGTGAGAGTGCACGTCGCGATGATTGATAGCGTCGAAGTTTAGCGACCGACAAGTTGATCTATGATCAAAGCTGCCTTGTGTCCTTTGAGCAATTGGTTCATTAAAAACTTTAGAGGTATGATACGTACGTAAGTGTGATCGTTATTTAAGTGTGGGCAAACATTTATAGATATGTTTATCGATCTTTTATTTGAATTGAGTTATATAGCTAAACTATTGAAAAATTGGGACTTAAAAAAAATTACCAACTGTATGTCTTGCCGTAAAATGGAACGAATGGTGTATTGGGTACTTATTGGAATTATGGCAGACGATGATTTACCATCTAACTCAACTTAATTTTATTTTTTGCTAGATAAAGTTTAAGGTGCTAATTGCTCCTTGAGCTCTACTTATCCCTATGGAGATGGTAAGTTTAGTTAAGCTATAATTTTGATGATGCTATGATTGGCTTTTATGGCCCATAAAAACCGCGTAGCGTTATTTTCCTTGAATCTTATATTCATTTTAATAAACAATAGGTAAGCATGATAATAAACATTACGTTCAACTCAGTTTTACAAGTTGCTTTCGACGAGCCCACTCTCCCTTCAACACGAAGATTTTTGCCATTTAGATTTACGAGTGCGTCGTAAAATAAATCTCAAATATTAGGTACGCCGCGCCATCGGCTTCGCTTCCGCCCTATTCTTAAAAATACCCAGCGCATTTGCAAAAGTGACAGAAACATTTTTGCTGTAAAAACTTTTCGTTTTATTTTCTTTAGGAGCTCAGATATCTTTTTATATTCGCTGACTAGTATGATGTGCTTATGCAATATTCAGGTGCTGCGGGCGGTTTGCAGTTGCGTGGGCGTTACTTCGGCAAACTTACGACTGTTGCCAACCATCAGACAGGCGATTTTACTTACGCTAGCCGTGTGCCTTAACGATAACTCCTCAAAAACCACGTGGGTACTAGTATGGGTAATAGTACTATTATCTGGTAATATATTTATTATAACGATATATATATATATATATGATAACGATATTTCCCATAATATTTTTATAGTAAGGTGAATTCAATTATTTTTTCTAAATACTTACCTACGTATAATTAATTACCTACAATACATTTCGAAAGTCATTATTGTTTACATGTACCTAAAGGTATTATCACAAAATACACCTTGAGTATTATTATTTCATAAAGTAATAAAATTATTGAGCCGTAGATACATTATTATAGGGTAATGTCAACAATCCCTGTTTAAGTACCATATTGATTGCGACCTATTTTAATTGAAATTAATAATGCAAATAGCAAATAATCAGACGACATGCATTGTCGAAGTTCCGGCATTGTTGATAGGTACGAACTGCATAATTAAATAACAAACGCGGTGCTTGATCAATATTCAGAGATTGGGGAAAACGAAGCAGCCTGGTTGCCTGGTCGACTGAACGAGGTCACCGACTGATCTAATTAGGCATAACTGTATATGTGGGACGTGTATTCTGTGGAATCCGTTGGCAGTCTAAAAGCACCAAATGAAAAGTTATTAAGTTTCGAACCAGGATATTCCAAATGTCAATTTAAATTTCTTTGTTCTGTTCATACGTTTGTACTTTATAGCTGAATCTAAAAAAAAAATCTATTAAGTAGTTTTCGGTGATATCTGCTTCAGCTAGCGTCCTTTGTCGAAATCAGAATAATTTGCTAAAATAGCATTTGTCCGACGCGTTCGATCCACGATGAGCTCATATAACATTCAGCCTTTGGGAGATGCTTCTAAGATGACATGCTGTTGTCTTGTAGACCGAGCCATCGCGCCATGTCGACTTCGTTTCTCGTCTCCGAGGTGATTATAATCAATTTTAACGTGGCCTCACTTCGAATTTTGCACTTAGGTTAAAATAGACGTCAATGAAGCGAAATATTGTATTTAAACGGTAAAACTCTCTGCATAAATTGTTCTCCATGGATTTCAATATATATCTATAGACATAAATTTAGTTACTTTGTGTTTTATTCTTCATAACTTTAATTCTACAACGCAAACAAAGTCGAAATCTTTTTCAAATGTCAGTTTAAATATCATAGTAATATTAAATTGTGGTTACATATGGGCACTGAAAAATTACCTCTCATTGCCACAGAAATGCGTATATCTTTACATATTTTAAGTACCAAAGCGACGCCTGTAACGAGATTTTTCTCGAAATTTGATTCGCGGCAATTTTGCGCACGAAATGGATTATTTTCCGGAGAAGACGTGATGCGTTAGCGTGATTTAATATCAACCCTACCTAAATTTGAAATGTTTCGCTCGGAATCTATTATATACAGCCAAAAACGAAGCGTTTTTAGGGGTGTAAACACATGTGACCAAACATGCTGTCAGATTTTTATCAAGCCGCCACATTACATCTGTCTATAGCAGTGTTTCGCAAAGTGTGTGCCGCGGCACATTGGTGTACCTACCTACCGTGGTCATTAGTTGCTGTGCCTCGGAAAAATAAGGTTATCTTATAAGGCTCAATAGACGGGCGGAAGAATAATACTAACACAGATATAAATCGAGCGCACGCGCGGTTTGATTAATCTATACTTATAATAAATCTGTAGAGAGGTCAATTCTGTACATGAAATATATTTTCAAAATAACTATCAGGCAGGGGGTAATCATAGTGATCGATATTGATGCCAAAAATGCAATCAGTAAAATTTTTGTCTGTCTGTCTGTCTGTATGTCCCTTATAGAAACAAAAATTACTCGACGGATTTTAACGAAACTTGGTACAATTATTCTTCATACTCCTGGGCAGGTTATAGTATACTTTTCATCACGCTACAATCAATAGGAACAGAGTAGTGAAGGGAAATGTTGGGAAAACGGGAGAAGTTACTCCACTTTTAAAGCTTCCGTCGCGTGTGCAGCCTTAATGGTTAAAGTTACATAGAAATCATGTATGACGGAAATAGTCTTTATAATATTAACCATAAACGCGGGTGACATCGCTGGCACAGCTAGTAATAAATAAGTATTGTAAAAACCTTATAAACTCATTATTTATGGTGTGCCTCCAAAAAAAAAATTGTTTTCCTAGATGTACCTACCTTGAACACAAAAAGTTTGCGGAACACTGGTCTATACCTAGTACTATCTTTCCGCACGTTACGTATATTAAATATGTATATTAGTTATGATGAGAAAACAACGGTTTAACTCTTTTGATTCATAAGATAAGTCAGTGTCACTAGGTATGGTCAGAACAGGAATCCATCCATAATGCACATCCGAAACAATCACGTAAGAAGCTCTAATAAATTATGATCAAATATTCTATTAACTCTAATCATTCAACGCTGTTCTAACCAAACTGTGAAACTATTTTCTGTTCTCATTGCATTTTCACAAATTCATTTAAATTATAGATACGTCTTCGTTGGTATTCCATTAACTATCAGTTTTTGTAGCTGTTAGATAAACAAAATCATTTTTTATTACAGAAATAGATATGACAAACGAGGCAGCTACACGTAGTTGTTGTCCAATTAGGTTTCACACAGTTTTCTCTGTGCTGTATTTAGCCGTGGACTTCTTCCTGGCGAGCTTAGTAGAGACGGCTTCAGCGTCGTAGCCACTCCCACTACGTCCCACTCAAATATTCATTCAATTCAAAAATAGACCTCGCTAGCGACGAAATATCCTTCTATTCCGAAGTAGCTGTAAACTTCTGCTCCTTATTGATTTTACGCCTCGATTCCAACATAAGACGTTTATATTTCACCTATTTTGAAATTACTTTATGTCTATTGTGTTGTATTGTTTCGGTTGTTTTATATTTCTTGAGATTGTCATTCGGTCCAATGTTACTGATTAAAATTCCTAACTAACAATAGACGGCCAGATCAAACATTTTTGCTCTTTGAGTTTACATTAAGGACAATGGTAATACGAAAGGGCTTTCAATTTGCGACTTTCTTTGTTCTCTGTGTATTAATTAATAAAGGACCGAGTGAGGCTGAGTAGGTCCGCTTTAAAAGATTTATTAAATTGCGGAGAGGTTGTAGTTTTAATGCAAGGCGACAGTTTTTAAACAGTAGGATTTTTTCCACTGTCCAATGAGAGTCGAGGGTGATTCTGTGACGTTTAGTCTCGGCTCTCGGCGGAGTCGGAGGGCCGTCTGAGGACGTGCGCAGTGCATTAATTGTCAGCCTGTGCTCTCTGACACACCGTTGTTTCATTCGAAATGTTGCCTAGCAGTTTCTTTTTTCGGTCATCAAATTTAATTCAGCCACTATAGTTGTTTAAAATAGGATTTAAGTTCCCTTCGTCAGAATTCCTCGTTTATTCTGAATTTTGAGCCATTATTACAATTTAGCTGACTTGAAATATAGCCGCCCTGCTGACCAAGTACCTACTTGTTTGGGGCTCTTAGCATGTTGGCAAAACTTGTAATGGAGAGACAGGTCTCTTAGGAGATATTTAGCTAATTAAAGTCTCACATACTCAAGCTACTATACACATCGTGATGTAGGTTGTTAATGTCGGGATGACTACTGTGTAGTTCGGTATGTAGAAATGCAAACCAGAACAAATATACATTTTGGCCGGTTACTATTAATGTAATTATTATATTATTTATTCCTGAGTACAATATTGGTTTTCGCTAGGTTGCAGCGAGTTGCGGGGCAAGATATTAATTGGGTCTGGTTTCATTCACTGTTTGGTAAATTGTCCGCTTCGTTCAGTCGGTCTTTTAAATAATAATAGTTCAGGTAAATAATAGATACGTTAGAAATCTATAACTACATATTTATATTTTTTTAAGGAGAAGTTCCCGCTGACATATAAACGCAAGCGCAACCAGCAGTAACCACTAATACACACGTAGACACGTGCAATTTAGATAGTTGTTTTAATTTAAAATGCTGACACACACTAAGAAGGGATTTTGAAAAAAAAAAATTAACCCTAAAGGGATGAATTAGGGGTTACAAGGTTGTATGGAAAAATCTTTAAATTAGCAACGATTTTGATAAAACTTGAGATTTATGCTCTTAACAACATTTCATTAAATACGCGTTTCATGGTTTATTGGAATTCACCCCTAAGGGTGCAAAATAGGGGTTTAAAGTTTCTAAGAAAAATATTTAAAATCTGCTCAAATTTCTATGACGCGATGGCATATGTCTATATTATGTTAAAGATAACTACGGAAAAAATAAATGTCCATCTGTGCGAAGCCAGGGCGGGCCGCTAGTGTTATAATATTCACTAGCCTTTTCTGGGGCTCCAGCCGCGTGCTTTAGAGATTCGTTATCGTACGTCCTGCTAGATTTACCTATTAATTTACTGTTGTGTCTTCTATATAAATTTAAATACTAATTTTATTCTAATCTTTGAAGACGATTTGGGTGTTTGAGTACCTATTCAAACACACAAACATTAAATTTTTCACATTATTTACATATTGACTGGCTCGATGGCGCATTAGGTAGTGACCCTGCCCCATGCGCCAGGAGTTGTGGGTACAATCCCCACCCAGGACAAACATTCGTATGATGAATACTTGTGTTTGTTCTGTGTCTGGGTGTTTATATCCTATATCTAAGTATATATTTGTAATACCACTGTTGTTTCTAATATCCGTAACACGAGTGCTTAAGCTACTTACCTCGGAGTCAGATCAGTGTATGTGATGTAGTCTGATATTTATATTTATTTATATAGGTACCACCTTTAAATCCGTTATTAATTAGGTATATTTTTAGATTTAGTATCTACTTACGGAGATATATTATTAGAATTATAATTAAACATAAAATTAATATCAAATTTAGTATTGCGTCTGATATGACTTTCACCTCTGTGGTGCTCATTTCGTCTTTAGCGATTTAACTCCAATAATACATTTTGTTCACTACTGTTTGAGTCTGAACTCTAGAAAAGTATTATTTCTGAATTGAGGCTAGAAAGTTACATTATTACCATTAAACCACATAAAATATTTAACGGCTCCACTTTTCAGATCTAACGCTGATGAAAGTGTGAAATGGTCCTGTACAAAATGTCATATTTTTAGGTAAAGGGTCGAATTGGAGGGATAATGTGCCAACGCCATCCGGCCGGACGAAAATAGCACGGTAGGTCGGAGGTTCGACCCTCACACGTCATCAGGAAGTCCTTTGGCTACAGTCATGAACTGGGGAAGAAAATAGATTCGCTTTGCATATTTCATAGAGTTTTATACAGCGATTCCACTTTACGACTTTGGTTCGTTTAGTCTTACGTATTTAAAATGTTGGTTAGCATACATTTTAGCAGTTAGATAAAAACGAGATGGTTAATGGTTGGTCGTATTAGCTTATTTTTCCTACAAATTAATTTGCATGTTATGAAACTCATACGGAAAAAAAATATAGTTTCTACTTAATAAATAAAATGTACTTGTGAAGATTCTCAGTCTATTCATATAAAAAAATAATTTTAATATTATGCGAAATAATATTGATCTGAGTTGTTGTAGGCACTTCGTTGATTAATGCCATAATCTTATATAACTTAGACTGGCTCGATGGCGCATTCGGTAGAGGCCCTCCCCTATGATATTTGTAACACCACTCTTGAATCTGATGTCTGTAACACAAGTGCTTAAGCTACAGCTCGGAGTCAGATTAATGCTGACTAACTGATTTGATTTGGTCAGTAATCAAATCAAATATACCATTATCAATATACGATGGGTCCTATGTATAAGGGCCAAACTAACAATTTGGGGATTTTGAGCTTTTTATAGTAAATGCATCTTATTAGTACAATTGATTTGATGTACTTAGAAAAAAAAAATTCTGCACAGAAACACATTTTTTTACTGCAGTAAAAGGGCCAATAAAACATAAATTTCAACGTGCAAGGGTCAAAATGTAGTTTAAGACTTATACATGGGGAGTTGCCACGCTTTTGTTTATTTCTCATTTTATACAGTAGCAAACCTTTATAGTGTAATGAGTTATTGTTTTATAGATTGTTAACGTAAACGCGGTGTATTATTAGGATTAACGGCCAATGTGGCACATTGGCCGTGATACTTGTTTTATTCCAAAAAATACACATGGGCCCTACTGTTTTTTAAGGGTTCCAAACCATAAAGTAGTCTAATGGTGCGACTTTGTCTGTTTGTTCTACATTTATTTAAAAAACTACTAATGCTATTGTCATGTAAATTTTGGTACCGCTATAAAACAATTTGCATTTCTTTAAATAATTGTAATACGCGTGTAATGGGCAATTTGACATATTGGACTGGTTAGGAAGTTTAAAAAAAAAATAGAAAAACTAGCGTATAAGGGTTAATGTGCAGTTTAAAAAAAACTAAAATATATATAATTTAAATAATATAGAGCAAATAATAAATGTTATTGTCTTAGCAACCATGCAAAGTTTCATAAACTTTGGTGTAACCATCTTAAAATTATACCAATTTTATACTTTCGGAGCCCCTCCTGTAAAGTTGTGATATTGCACTTCGGCCCTTATACATAGGACCCATCGATTATAATGTAAGTATTAACGAATAAGTAACAATCTTAACATTTCAAATTAAAATATAGGATGAAATTAATTGTACCATTACGCCCGTAATTCCCGAAGGGATAGGCAAAGTTAAAAAAGACAACTAGCCCCGTTAACCACTTTCAGCCAGACTGGGCTGGGTTAGATGGACAATTCAAATTCGTAAAATAATAAATAAACAATCATCAAAATGATTGTAATACTTCTCTGCATAACTTATATGTAGATACTAGCTGTGCCCGCGTTTAACGTTTTTGTTTAATGTCATATAGCATAAAGCCTTTCTCGATAAATGAACTATCTAACATCATCTTCCTAACATTATGTCCCGTGCTTAAACGGGGTCCGCTTAGTTGGACCATGACCCAGGATTTAGCGAGTCTGGTAATTGAAGCGACTGCCGATCTGAACTTCCTAACCATAGGGGAACCAGACAATTTTTTGATCGTGGTTACAAATCCAAAGTTGTTTGAATTTGCAGGTTTCATCACGATGTTTTCCCTCACCGTCGAGCTAGTGGTTTAAATACGTACATAGATTTGAAAAAGGTACGTGCTTGAGTTTAAACCCGCACTCCTCATTTTTGAGGCGCGTGTCCTTACCATTTAGCTACCACCGCTCAATTGGCAAATAGGCTATCTAATAATGAAATAATTTTTCAAATCGGACCAGTAGTTCCTGAGATTAGCGCGATCAAGCAAACAAACAAACAAATTATTCAGCTTTATAATATTAGTAAGTATAGATTTATGTCCACGATATAGCGGTGGTAGCTCAATGGTAAGGACACGAGCCTCTTAACCGAGGAGTGCGGGTTCAAACCCGGGCACGTACCTCTTTTTCAAGTCTATGTACGTATTTATACCACTAGCTCGACGGTGAAGGAAAACATCGTGATGAAACCTGCAAATTCAAACAACTTTGGATTTTGTAACCATGATCTAAAAATTGTCTGGTTCCCCTATCTTAGGGTTACGAAGGTCAGATCGGCAGTCGCTTCAATGTAACTACCAGACTCGCTAAATCCTGGATCATGGTCTAAGCGGACCCCGATTAAGCACGGGACATAACGCTAGGAAGATGATGATAGATTTATGTCCACAAGTATTATATTCTGTGTGTTTACGGCTATTCCATGGTGGCAATTAATTCTCAATCTTAATCATTAAGACATTAGGGCTGCAGCTGTTGTGCCGAGTTCAGTGGCTCCGACAATTTGAACCAATGCCAGGTCTGGACCGTTTCTAAAGGACTAACATAACATTGTGTAATTTTTGTAGCAATAACTGTTGGGAAAGTACGATCTTTCGTTATGCACAGCCCATTTAAGTACCTACTACTCAGAATTTTATTCGTTGAGCTAAGCAATGTACTGTCTGGTAACTCACTAGAAAATATAATTACTGTGGAATTGGCAGTAAATATTTTATGCAGTAGGTAGTTAGTGATTTTATAAATGCGTGATAAATGTTCTATTGACTTTAGCGTGACGGTAATCTTGACGAGATTTCACTTTTATCAAATTTTTTATTATGTTTACATTTTTCTTTCTGGTAAACTTCTTGCTATTAGCAGATAGTTCGCTGCGATTACTTATAGCTATACTTATGGGACCGTCTCAATATATTTCAGTCAGATGGATTCAATTTAGCAGAATTGTCAAATGTTTACAAAAGGAACAGCAAGATAGATTTAATCTGGCGGGAGATGGGGAGATCCAATCAACTTC
This sequence comes from Glyphodes perspectalis, assembly GCA_951394215.1. NCBI lineage: Eukaryota > Metazoa > Arthropoda > Insecta > Lepidoptera > Crambidae > Glyphodes > Glyphodes perspectalis. The sequence continues at coordinate 11,978,498 of OX596202.1, read as the reverse complement.
TAGCCTGCAGTTTTCATGGACCGGTCATATTTCACCTCTTTGATAGTGCCCGCGTCGAGCGAATGTTTGCAGCGCTCTGCCTCTGTTTACTTTCGGTTTTTCACTAGAACAACATTCTACATGCCAAAGGCACGTATGCACGTACCTTTCACGTGTACAGTTTCACTTATATAGAAATTCACTTTATTGTACAAGAATCTAGTTATATAAACATGTAGTTAGAAAAACCAGCCCTAGGTACCAGCCTACACGATCACACGTGCATCCGCGTGAATACTATTGTCTAATATAATACACTAGCAGCGCCCCGCAGTTTCAGGTGCGTAGATGCTTTTCCCATGGGAATAAGGGGATAAAATATACCCTATGTTACTAGCCGATAAAATAGCTTTCGGTGAAATAATTTTTAAATTGGTCCAGTAGTTTCGGAGCCTATTTAATGCAAACAAACAAACAATTAAATATTTCCTCTTTATAATATTACTAAGTAAGGCCTATGTATTTTTTTATCCAACAACATCATATAATATTGATCTGACTGCGAGGTAAGTAGCTTAAGCACTTGCGTTAGGAAAACCAGAATACCAAATGCGCCATCGAACCAGTCAAGTCAAGTATGATATTGTCTATCGTATTGTTTGCATTTTACAGTGAGCGATATAAAGAAAGTAAATTATTTCCAGCTGCTATTTTATACTAATTGAATATTTGATAAATATAAAAAGGATTTGGATTCTGGAGTCATTTTAATAGTCCGTTCCATGGTTAATAAAAGTAACTAAGTTATAGTAAAAATAACGTTAGATACATTATGGTTTTCATGGCTTATATATGGGTAGTATGTTTTTCGCTGACGCAATCGGTATTTCAGGTTTTTAGCACACCAAATAGCGAGTCGGCTTTCGTTTTGAGCGTTTATTTTCAATTAATAGTAGATGGTGAAAAGGGTAGCATGGCAGAAGGCGGGTTTTCGCTGATTTCATAGAAATTCCTACAGTCGGTGCAATCTGCTCGGCAGCCGGACGGCCGGCAATCGAGTAATTTAATGAACACTTCCCTAATCGAGTGACGAGTTGAAAGCTGCTCGGACCAAAAATAACATTAAAAATTGGATTTCCAATTTAAGCCCGCGACGGTAAAGTTATTTTTAGTGCCTACTATTTCATGCACTGTGTCAATTAAGATAAGTACATTTAAATTTATACAGCCTTGTAAAACGTTATGAATAATGCTTAACGAGTAAAAAACCTTATGTAGGTCTGATGTTGGTCTGTGACTTAAAAATAATGTGCCTACTGTGTTCCTTGCCTAGCATGTCGTAAAAGGCGTCTAATGTCGGGTTTTTGGTGTATGACTGTGTAGGCGACCAGCTAGGACTTTGTCAATTGTCACTACCAGCCAATTTTTTTTCCTGGCTGAATGTGGTTAGGTAGGCTAGCTGCCCCTTTGTGTCTGCCTACCCCTTTGAGCATTACGGGCATCATGATATGTATACATATGTGTACGTACCTGCCTTATTTTAACGATAAATATATATATATAGTATATTATAAAATAATGTTGGGCTCTTTGTTGTGGTTGAATACATAGGGGAGCCTTTATGAGCGAAATGTTTCCAAAATAAAGTACTAAGTCATACAATACCTACCTACACATACAAACTATATTTTTTTAACTACATTTAAACGTAACTATAAAATATTATTTGAATATTCGGAGCTTATAAAACTTTTGCTCCTTATACAGTAGATTTACGTAATATATACACATCACCTACCTACTTATTTAGATTTAGATACATGTTCGGTTACGACGAAGAAAATTACATTTAAGCGGGTCAGACGGGACGATTTATCAACGTAGAGATGACGTTTACGGCCGATAGCAACTGATTTGTTCCAGATCTAATGCGAATCCAATATTTACGCATCATAATGATGGAGGAAGACGACGTGTACGCAAACGTTTGTATTAAATCCATGTATTATTCCTTTCTATCGTCTGATAATGTATTTTAAAGGGAAGATGGTTTACTTCGATAAATTATTTTGATTTAAAATTAAAAGAATATGTAAGGAAAATAACCATTACTTTTGAGCTTTATTCGCACGTTTATAAATTAATATTTGCTTAGATTACCTAAATAACACGAAGTATTCAAATAAATAATTAGTATCTATTCAAAGAATGCTCTAGTTTGAAATGAATAATAGTTTGCAGCGGACATTTGATCAAATAGTCAAAAGACGTAATTTACGAGAAACTAACATATTATGTTAACAAAAACGTTTACTAAATGTGTCGGCCTTGCCTGTGAGCTTGAGAAAATGGAATTGTTAACATGCATTCAGAGAGCATTCCTTGGGCTTTGCAGTAGACAGCACTAAGTCTGTATCTAGTGTCTGGGGGAGCACTACATCACGGAGGGTTATCGAGCAGTTAGCCGCTTTACTGTAGGCGTCTCACTTCGGGCCACCTTGGGAAATGCATAAGTTTGTGCCTTATACGAGCGAGATGGTTCCATGAAATATATGCCTAGATTACAGTTACATTTTATATCTTAGTTATATGTAAATATTTGAATTATAAACGGCATACGTGGATATTATTGTTTTTGTACTTGGCTGAATGTGGTTAAAGGGACATGTTTTTTCTTTGATTCTACCTACCCCTTCGGATAATACGGGCGTAATGTTATGTATGTGTATACGTGAATATTTCGTAGATTATACTTCGAATTAATAACTTAAATTAACATTTATGAGGTTTATTAATAATGCATCTATATTTATTCATGTTATTTTTTTTGCACAAATTATATAACAAGCGGCCAGTTCGTTATCCAGCGAATAAAATCAAATATTAGTAAGATCATACCCGTTCGTTCATATTTTATGTAGCAAAATGAGTTGCGTGTGTTGGCTTTTGAACGCTAGCTCGTAGCACTCGTAGCGCTCGTAGCTCCCGTAGCGGACTCAGTGACGCAGAAGACAGTTTTTTCATGAATCGCAACGTAGTGCTGCGCGAATGTAATCCCCTCACTGCGTACTTTTCTATTATCCTACAAAATGGATTTCATATTATCCCTGTTTCCATTAGGCATTTCGATTTCAGATCATACATAGGTACCCGATGAGTTTTTGTCTCACTTTCAATATTTTTAGCTTCTGAATGCAGAAAAACGATATAGCGCCAGACGGATTCGATGATAATATAAGCAGTGGATTTTATGTATTCTGAGTTTCATTATTGGAAACAGATGAATATGTTTATTTTTTTTGTAATTATGAGATTTGATTGTGGTTTTGTTTAGTAATATAATACTTTAGTATCTAAATATGTGTAGAACCCTAGTTATGCATGCTTAACGGGCACCTACTTAACAGAAATCAGACATAAGCAAATAGTATTTCTTGTATTTCGATTATGCCAAGGATCTGTGTATACTGGATCCATTCTGCGTTTGTAGACGTAATTAGGATTAGCCTAGTGATTTGTGTTGGCCTAAATTAGATGAAAGGGGCACCTTCCCCACATCAGTACGCCGCGGCGCCTCGCGTCACCCCATCTTTTATTGTGCCGAGCTTTCCAATTACATAGGAGGGAAGTACCTGCGCCCATCGTCGACTTGTTATCTCTGGCACGAGTGCAAGGGTTCTTCAAGTAAAAGCTCGTGCTTTCGTTAAATTTTTGATAACTGTTTCAATATTTTGCGTCAATATTTTATGTGTTCAGAAAAAAATCGAGTCGTGTCGTGTGACTTACAGTCGTTTTGAACAAAACAAATCAACCAAGAATATTGTTTCTGTAAAAAATACATGTGTTAGTTAAAGCTCTTATTTAATTACCCATTTAAATATTGAACTTAGTGTTATAACATGCTATAATAATCTAACGCAAACTGTAGTATGAATATAAAACTACTCCAAAGTTAACAATATAAATTAATAAAATAAAATTAAAATGTATAAGTAGGTCTTTTTCTACGCCGTGTCGAGTGTGTACATCTACGAATGCACTTATTAATTTTATCATAATTTAATGTCTGTTCCTGCCATTTGTAATACAGTATCTCAAATTATGCATTTCAATTATTGAATGTCAAAATTCCGTTAATCCAATTTGTTAATCGTTTTGTGGCAAACGAAATTTTAAATGGCAACTTACTGAGAAGTTAATTTGAACAACAAACGACAAAAGTTACAGGCGCGCAGGGGCGGTCTGGAACTTGCATCGGATTGCGTGACTTGTTAATTGCAAGTTTGGGAAACAGACTCATCTCTCTTAACTTGCTAAGTCCTGACACTGGTTAATGTAACAATGACTGATCGCAGTTTGTTGGTAATTAATTAAATTTCGGCCGGGAGCCTTGTCTCCTCGATTTGATGTTAGATCGGCTACTCCTGAGACAGAGCAGTGGTGTTGTTTGTATTAATAAACTTATATCTATCGCAAAGTTTAGATGAGGCTTCTGTCCGGTTGTTTATGCGAACCTAATAGATTTGTTGACAAGTTGAATTTGTTTGTTAATGTTTTTAGATAAATTAATACTGTAGAAAAATATCTCGATGGAGTATGAGTGGTATAGTTACCAATTAATTAGAAAAGTCACATATATCCATATAGTACAAATCGGAATGTGTTAAAATGTCAAAGGCTTCAATACCGGTAGACGAACAGTTAGCTATGACTTGGAGTAAAAAAAATTACACTTTGTGTAATAAGCCTGGATTTGTGGACTATGAATTTGCAGCTACGTACTTATATAAATAAGTACTTATATAAATAACGTTAATGCCCCGAATTATCATAATAACTTGACCCTAACTAAGCTAATAAGACAATAAGTCTGTGACTCAATTTTTTTTAAATTTTCTTTCTTAACGCCGGTGAGCGTACCCAGGCATTTTCAATTAAATATCGTTTGCGCGAGATACTTCATCACTTCGCTTTACAACCACTATAAACCACTAAACATTGTTCAAAATGCCGATTCAATATTCAATATTTCTCTTCAGCAGATGTCCTAAACGGCCTCGTAAACGGCTCGGACGTATTTAGTGCCGTATAAAAATATTATTTCTCGACGGCATACGATAAATTGTTGCGTAAAGATTTATCGACACCGTTTATCCGGATGATCCCGCGAGGGTGCCGGTGAATTATCAGGCAGGTTGTGCCCGCTACCCTGATTGTCTTTGAAATAACAGGTACTTTGCTGCCCTGGACATATTTACAATCAGTGTTAATTCATTTAAAACATCAGTTATTAGTCTGTTGCGTGGAATCAACACCACGCATGACACGCAATTAAGCTAGCTAGTCACACTTACTATAAGAGATAAACTTATAGCAAAAGCACACATTTCTCAATATTAATATGTCGTTAACGGTGTTGGTTTCACAATTATTCCTTGTTAATGTACTGTTATTTTTTATGAAATTCTGATTGTGAAACTGAGTTGACCTAAATAAATAAAAAAAAAAAACTAAAAAAAAAAAATGACTGCCGGAACATGTGAATTTAGCCGGTTAAAGGTGAGTCAGTTTTACGGATTGGGCCGTGGCGCCTTGAGTACAGTTATGAGCAATGAAATGTACAAACGTGACTTCTAATTACGTGGCAATAAGGTTCACTGTTTAATAGGAGCGTATAGTAAATCCGTGCTTCCTCTGTGGATGATAGACTTGTGGTTCTTACTTCTGGTTTTAAATTAAAACAGAAGTAAGAACCACCAGTCTATATTAAAACTTTTAATTTAGAGTCTGCGCTATTACTACAATTAGTTTAGCACATTATCATCATCATTATCATCCTAATGTTATGTCCCGTGCTTAGTCGGTATCCTCTTAGACCAGTGTACCGAAAAGTCTTGGTAAAAGGTACATACGTCTAGAAAATCTAGAAAATGTACATCTAGGAAAACGAATTTTTTTTGGAGGTACACCATGGATGAAAAACCAGATCTTGCGTGATTTACATCTGTGTACTTACTAAGTGTTTTCTATTTAGCTTTGTGAGATAACCTTATTTTCCGAGGCACACCAACTAATGACCACGGTACACCAGTGTGTCGCGGCACACGCTATGCGGAACACTGGCTTAGACCATGATCCAGGAATTAGCGAGTGTGGTAATTGCAGTGAATGGGCTGCCGATCTGACCTTTGTAACCCGTATATAGGGGAATCAGAAACTTTTGCAGGTTTCATCACAATGTTTTCCCTCACCCATGCATATAGCGCCGAAGAGACTGCTATCTGGTCCCTATTTTTACCACACCACATTATAGTTACTACTAACACGCCAGAAAATTCAATAAAGAAATACTAAAACTTGGAATGAAAGTACTTTATGGGGATTGTGCAAATGGTGACTGAATATCATATTGTGGATCAAAATATTGACCATTTAGCAAATACGTATAGTAAGTTAACTATTTGTTACGAAATAGAAAAAGAAACAAAAGGTGTAAGCAATCATCTTGTTGATAGTACCAATGAAAGTACAGATCAGCAGGTGTTATAGGATTAAATGTCACTGTAAAATAAGGTATAATTCTTAAGGTCGTTTAAATACATTTCTTATTATCGAAAGAGATCCGAGATAAGTTTTAAATTGAGGAGCCCCTGCTCAGTTAAGCCTCAAATCCCATTCACTGTAAGAGAAATGAAAGTTCTTTAGATTGGAACAGAGGAAATACCTACTAATATATTCTGTGCGAGTTGACATTTTCAGTTCAGTGATTAGCAAAGAAAACAAAAACCACTGTGGTAGTACTCCCAAATTAATTTTTACTTTGAGTGACACGTACCTCTGGGTTATTGACAGCAGAAAATTGTGATTGGCTGACAGAGGTTCTGGCTTGGGTACATAAACAAAAAGTATACCTACTCACTCTGTACCTAAAAATGTATACTGACAAAAATACATTTGATGTATACGGTCTCCATTTTTACGGATTTTGTTATGCTATATTTATTTTTAATTGATAAAAAACATAATGTAGAGAATCATTGGATGTGCATTTAATTGTATTTAGTAAAATTATGTTAACAGTTCTTTCCCACCGAAGTATAGGTACTGATATGTAATATAATATACACGTTACCCGAGTTCAGCATGTAATGAACCAAAGCTAAAGGAATCTTTTCCAGGACCAGATGCGCACCGTGAAAAGAATATTTTAAAACTTCATTGTTTTCAAAACGTGTGAGCTCCTCAGAAAAGTTCGAAAGTTTCTAAAACGGGGGCAAAAGAGTCTCTAGAAGAGACCGTTGTAGGTAATATAGGATTATAAAATATATACACACCTTGAAAATGATACAAAAAAAGCGATAATAATTTACAACAATGGTCACATGTCAAAATCGAATTATGAAATGTCCATAAAAGTAGATTTTTCAGGTTTTAAGAAAGGCACAAAGATTATTTTTTGATTTCTTATGAAAGTCGGTTATTCTGCGTTGAACTGTTTATTTTACTCTTTTTTTAAAAGTTATTAACACGGGTATGAAAACGTTTCCATATTATAATAAGTTTAACTAAAATCTAATGAGATCTTTCTGAAATTCTACTTTATTAAACTAACATACCTTATAACTCCTAAAATTAAACTAATATCGCTCCTGAATTGAAATAGTTTAGGGTTGATTTCGGGTTAATACGAGGCACATCATTTGGGCGCATTAACCCGTCCGTTAATGTTACTTCGCCTCATGTGGGCAGGTCACACTGCCGCAATGTGGGTCAGCGATGTGTATATGTGAGGCATCTAAGCTGCAGGACTCCACTCAGTATATGGGTGAGCATTCTGTTCACTCGGTAATAAGGTTAACGAGGTGGCTGAAGGCTTTAACGAGAAAAGGATTGCGCGTTTTTATTTAATTTAAAAAAGGCAGCGGAGAGAAATGGCGGCATCGCGCTTAGAGGTGCTATGGACGCGTTGTACATAACAGAGCTTGTGTTTCAACTGAATAAATAGTATTTATGAGCGCGGCATTGAGATGAAAGATGCGTTTTGTTCGTTTGTGATGAACCAGGCTTTGAAACTACTATCTCTTTGTCGGTCGAGATATTTTAATAAACTTCCACAAAATTCCTACATGCGAGTACATAAAATCACGCCCGTAATCTCCAAAGGGGTAGGAAGAGTCATGTACGTTTGACTCTTCCTTTAATCACATTCAGCCAAAAATAAAACTGGGACAACATGACCAACACAGGACAAAATTCCTGCCTTTATTTTGTATTTTAACAGAAACATGTTTATCCACATAACTTAAAGTAAAACTTAAAGCAGAATACCGTTTTCTACGGATTGGTTAAGCACGTACCACACGATGCACTCTAACCACTCTCCCTTTCTCTGTCCACATCCTACCAGTGTGGTTTACTTTATGTACCTGCGGCATCAAGCAAGTCTAATAAAACTAACACAAGCGCTATCCTTATTTATTTTTTACTTGCCTTATATAAACAAAAGACATAATGTATTCCATATAGGTATGTACAACATTATATGCGCAACCTTTTGAATAGTTATCTAACTTACACTACAGGTATTGTAGTATGACAAAAAAATCTTTGTTATTGGTTACACGTTTGTGCCTTAAATATATATTTATTAAAAATGGGTTCTGGGTACAAATATATTTCGGCTGATTTGGCATCAAGCCGCATAAATGAATATTTAGGTATATCTGTCCGCCATTCACGTCAAATAGAGAATGCTGAATCATATAATATGTTACTTGTATAATAAGAAGGAAGAAAAGAGGAGAAAATTCTCGGAAGACTTTTTGAGAGAGCCAAAAGCCGACTGAAGTAGGAGGCAGTTTATTTATAAAGCAGTCGTTGCAAGAAAGGATCAATAAATGTCGAAAATTGGAGCGCGAATCGCGAATGAGATTCTATTCTGAGAAAACTTATGGCAACTCGATCCTTGCTATCTGCCCGGAAAGTTTTATGACTCGGACTGAATAGTTATTGGTGCTGTTATTAGTAGCCGTCCGCGATTGTAGCGCGCTATGTTTTCCGATGCCGCTCGTGTTACGAGCGCTGTCCATGTTCATAAACTGCTGTATGATCGTGCAGATCACACGTGCCTTAAATGGTTTTTAATCAGTATTTTATTGTGATGCCAGTAACATAATATGAGCCCTACTCTTTGATTTGGGTTTTATCAAAATGTAGATAATTCATGTTTTTTAGCATATGTTAGCATGTTTAGTATGCATATTAGTTTATGCCTGATAAATTAATATATAAAACAATATCTTATATTTAAGCTACTTATTTCAAGTTATTTTGCTTGTACAAGTATAGTTAGCAACAAAATTAGCTGTATATTTTATTGTTGCCCAACGATATGTTGTTTAAGTACATATTCTTTCTACATATTCTTGTGTATTTTATGAAGGATAAAATAAAATCTTGTTTACCTTTCTATTGTTTATTTCTCCAAAATCTGAAATGCGTTTGCGCATGTAAATTATTACTTTCCCCTTAACAAAGACAAGAAGGTCTATTCGTTAAATTTTTGGCAAATCCTGTCAGAAGGTACGTGGCATACAGCCCCTCAAATCATTATGTAGCTTCTTAGAGATATTGAGCATACACTCAGTGTGTGTGTGTGTGTATGCCGTTTTGCAAACCGGCATTTATCCTATAGAAGGTCATGTTGACTCGTATATCCTGTTCCAGACTGCGCCAAAGTTACCGCAAAAGACACTAACAGTTGTAAGACAAAAGCAGTTATTCAGGAGCCGAGCATGTGTACATACGTTACTCAGTGTAGGTCGCACTCGATGCTATCTGCCGCAAGCAGAGCCCGACTGCGGGCCAAGTGGGGAAACTTTGACAAATCACCGCTCTAATCCTTATACTGCACTTCTGTTTACACTCAAACTGCGAGATCGGAATTATTAAGATGAAGGCCCGATTGTGATAAACTTGTCGGGAGACTTGAGCCGGGATCTTATTCAAATGCAGATTTGGGTCAGACGTCAATTGACTTCGAACAGTGTAATTAAGCAAAGACTTTTGGAAGTTAGATTGCTTGATTTAATTCTCTTGACTGAATATAATTTAGTTATTTACTGTTAAAATCTGTATTGTCTCGTTAATTACAATAGGTATTTTTCGAGTTGAACCAGGAAGTACCGGGAGATATTTTGGACTTTGATAGATCACTACTAGTCTTTAAATTTTGGGGTAACAGCCTAATTATTCTTAACGAGGAAAACATGCTCATGAGTCTATGCAATTTATACGACAATAATGTCATATTAGTCTAATATTTTGTTATTTTCTAAATTTTTTTATCTGCAAATAATACGTTACTATATTACTTTCAAGTAAAAACGTGTTCTAAATACGCAGGCATGCGTACTGAAATTACAAATTCGCGAAGTTTCAAAGCTAGCAAAAAAATATGTAAATGAAGTTTACGCAGAAGTTCGATCGAAAGTGGGTCAGAGCCTCACGGCGGTTCTGACGCTGAGCCTCGCGGCACAGGAACAAATAACAGTATCGTGTCTCTACGCTCAATTTACTTTCTCCTAATGCTTAGTCTCACCATCCAAGGCCGACTAACAGAAACGGGGGAAACGGGCGGAACGCCACGGACCTGGTCCTAGTATTGAGGGGCCTCCAAACGCCTTCAACTGCAATTGAAAACAACGCCTACAACTACAATCCTATTCTTAGGATCCTCATTCCTCTGTGGGTAGACTTTTTTCCAAGGGCGTACTTAACCTTTCAGCGCCATTCTTTTCTCCGACGCGAGATTCGGTATGTATTATTTAAAACATCTCCGATGGACTAAGTCCCATCAAGCTGGAAGCTATTGAAATATATAAGAAAGTAGGTATTTCGCTTGCACCATATGTACTATGAATCTGTACTGCTCATCCCTTATATTGTGACCTCGCCGCGGCAACTTCAATAACCTTTGATGTAAGTTCGTGAAAAGCTTTATATTTATTGTGCGAGTGTAATATTTCACTCTGTTTTCTTTTATAACATACATATGTGATTCATAACAAACAGTATAAACGCGTTCTGGTTTATAATTTTTCTTTTTATGTGTGTTCGCGGATAACCTCGTCGATTATGAACCGAGTTTGATGATTATTTTTTTCACATTTTGGATTAACAGAGAATAAATAAATAAATATCAGACGACATCACATACATTGATCTGGTTTCGAGGTAAGTAGCTTAAGCACTTGTGTTACGCATATCAGAATCAACAGTGGTATTACAAATATATACTTAAATATTGGATATTGACACTCAGACACAGAACAAACACAAGTATTCATCACACGAATGTTTGTCCAGGGTGGGGATCGAACCCACAACTCTTGGCGCATGGTCACTACCGAATGAGCCATCGAGCTAGTCTTATATAGAGAAATTGCTAATGTCATTGTTACGCATCGTGTAAAAACTGCAGCATTGGTGCTGACATTCAACATATTTTTTCTATGAGAGCACATTTTCCGGGTCGTGCCGTCACATCTCTTGTACCTACCGGTATCGGTCGGCTTGGCCACACAAACTGCCAGTAACTTTATTAATACGCCTAATTAACACCCAAAGTGGCATTGTGAACACATGAAATTGTTTATCCACCATTTTTCGAGGGGTTTATAAAAATCAATTCTGAGTTAAGTACGCTTGTCTATATCAAATTTCTCAATTCGCCTTTCGGTAATATTTCTATAATAAACAATAATTAAATATAAATAAAAAAACATTTTGAAAGTTGTACCGTATGTAGTTTTAGCGTAGGTATATTAGCCGCGTGATCAAATTAAAATGCTTTATTCTATGTCAATAAAACTCTAATAATTTTAGCAAGTGTAACTGTACTGTCCTCCAATAAAAACATTTTGATCAATAATTTAACGCGTGTCAGATTAACTGTCCGGCTGGCATTCTATAACGTTTTATAAAAAAAATTCCGCTAAAGCATGATACAATAAAAAACGTTTTATGAAAAACTAGAAAATAATATTATTCACGTAAAAATGCAATACTTAATCTTTTCATAAACATAATGGTGTTTAAATTTTAATAAAAAGTATATACATATATAGTTTTTTAAAATAAATAATTTGTATTTTTTAAAAAACGTGCTAGAATTCATATATCTAAAAATTATTAGATACTGACAATGACTACTTTTTCCAAAAAAATGCTGTGAATAATGTTTAATAATTCATTATAACCTTGTTTACTTATATACCATTTATATAAATAAATAAACCAGGTGTAATTATTTATTAAATTAACCAAAATTATACCGAGTTCGCACTAAATTAATAATAGCAACACGCGGTAAATTGGACATGTTACGTAAGCCCATCCAATTTGTTGTAACTAGTAGCGACGTAGAGCCCATGGGCATTTAAGTGTTTTACATATTCAGTTAATATCCATAATTTAATATGCCTGCAACCTATGCTGCGTTTTTATAATGATATTATCCGATAGACACCTAGAGGGGTTGCAACTCATGCGTGCCAATGAATGCAATTAAACGGTGTTAACTGATTGAGCCAATATAGAAAAAAGTACATTTCTACGCTTAAATAATACGTTGTGGATTATGGAAATACTTTACGGCGCAATTACGAACTAATGTCACAGTACAAAAGAAAAATAGACATTTCTTCATTTTTCTTTTATACTTCTTTAATTTATAGAAAAGAATCACAGAATGAGTTACGACATTTCGGCGCAGTTAATTTAAATATTTTCTTGTCAAGCGGAACTGTGTAAGGAGTGGGGGAGCAAGACAAGGCGTTGAATGGAGGTCTTTTGATGAAAAATGTTGACATTATATGGAAAACTCGGGCGTGATTCGAATACATCTCGCGTGACACCCCCCGGGTGGCTCGGTATTGGGCGGAAAACTAGTAGCGTAACTTGTGAATACTCAACACCAGTTGTTTTTTTTGTTTCATCTGGCAACGAACTGGCGTATATAGAAATAGGGCAATCCGCAAAGGCCGTTCAAATACTTGGTGAGTTTGAAACATGTTACGCACGATACGAAAAACGGTACTACTTACCTTGGTACGGCAATACATATTACGATTTGTGAAATTGCAGTTTTTTATTTTAATTATGTTATTAGTTAATATAAAGGTATGCATCAGAAAACGATGTTAAGATATCTATCTATGTAGTACGCCAAAAGCGTGAGATATAAATTAAATATAACGTAAGTTAGTACGCATGTATGTGTGTACTTAGGAAATGGAAAGTACATATTTACAGAAGTTTCACATTTTACTTCTTTCTATAAAATATAATAGTAAAACGCCAAGTATATGGCTGGAACTATGAACGACTTGGGTTAGGTATATGTATAGAATATGCTTTTGTGGGATGTTGTAAATACTTATACAATTGTGGAAACCTACCATTTTCCAATCTGCAAATTAATAGCAATCGGTAAAGGGAATTCGCTTCTTTTCTAATATATTTTTGGTCCAGAATTTACACGTAAGTACAACAACTCTAATGCTTTAGAGTTGGAAGTGACTTATCAGGCGGAATAAATTGGATTATAGCACTAAATAAAGATTCAATAAAACCGACTGAAGCTGGCCAGTGTTGGCACAAATGGGCCAATTTCTCAGGCGCGGTTAGCGCTAAAAGAAACTTTGCATCGGCTCCTTGTTCCCAGCAATCGCCGTCACTCACTTATCGGTCGTAGGACAGCAGCCGGTTGAATGCGCAGATGTCACTCTGTCGACTGTTCATTGTCGGTCTGATGTTTACAGACGATAAGCGATAACTAGACATTATCTATTTTGTTACGTGTTACATTGACAATTGATATATAAAGTTTTATAACATATGTTCGAACGTATATCGTTTATGATTTAAACTTAATGTGCAACACGTTACAAAACATGAGTCACTACTAATATAAGTGCCACCAAATTAAATGTATTAAATCTAGTCACGTTTTGACAGAAGTATATATAAATATAGCGGTAGGAGCTACGAGCTTTATTTATTTAAAAGTAAAAATGATTTTTTTTTTATGTCGTCATTCAAATGTGTTTAACGCTGTCGTTAAGATACGATGTAAGATTATGACGTGGTTGTTAAACGTAATTTTGCGTAAGCACCCGGAAACAATAGATGAACAATAAACATGCTATCCAAAGCGTGGAAGAGTTGGTGCCGTGGTAATATTGATTCGAATTTTGTTTGAATTTAGCTGCAGTAGTTGTTGTTATTCTTCGATTGAAAGAAGTTGTTAATTGTATGTCATGTAAATTGCTCCAACATACATACATACATCAATTCTTTATATAGTGCTTCTTAACTACATTTGTCATACCGCAAAGTGCTCCTATATTAAAGTCTTCCTAATTATCATGTGCTTTTACAAATACCTTTCAGCATCTACTTACGTCCAGGCCTCATTCCAATTCCCCGTTTTTATACTTCTCACGACCAGAACTATCGTCCTCCACTTGACGCTGTAGAAGTTATGTTTGTGTCTGGCTGTATTGTCCAGTACCGTCTTACACAACTGTGAGCATTATGGTATAGATGATATAAACAGATTCTTTGTGAACAGAGACAAGTATATTTTTAATGTCTCAGTATTTCTAGCGAGCCTGCTAGATAACGGACGAGGCTCTGGCGACCGAGCAGTGGCGGTATAAGCATACGCCCGCCCGGGCAACCGGATGGAAGAGGCTACAGCTGCCTTGGGATCTAAATAGTCTCTAAAATTGACTGGCTCGATGGCGCATTCGGTAATGACCCTGCCCTATGCGCCAAGAGTTGTGGGTTCGATCCCCGATCCTGGACAAACATTCGTATGATAAATACTGGTGTTAATATCTAATAGTTCAGAATATATTTGTAATAATACCACTGTTGATTCTGATATCCGTAACACAATAAGCTACTTAACTCGGAGTCAGATCAATGTATGTGATGTAGTCAGATATTTATAAAATGTCTGGTGCAGAAGGCAAGGGGAAACCACTACTTTCCCAAGAAAGTCATATTAGAGCACGAAGAAATTAGACACGATTAGCGACCAGCCTGCGAACTGATTAGCGACCAGCGCTGCGTCCGGGGCGCGCAGTGTGAAATTGGCGACCGGCCATGGCAGGGTAGGAGACCAGGCCCTCCATGGAAACTCTACTACTGAAAAACCAATCATGCTGTGATACCTCCAGAAGATAGGAATCTGGAATGTGCGCGGCCTAGAAGTTTTCCTAACGGAAAACAGGCAGTAAAACGTCCATCGACCATAGTACAGACGCGCATACTGCAGTACTTTAGCCATGTCTCTTAGACGTGATAACAACTCCATAGAACTGCTGGTTGTGCAAGGAAAAGTAAAGGGAACTAGATCGCGCGGCAGATCACCTATGCGCTGGACTGATCAAGTGAAATTCGCAGTGGGAAACCGCGTGTCAGACGGCGCTAGATAGTCTGCAAACAGAGGGAGATGGCGGAAGATCGTGTCAAAAGCTGTGTCTACCCCTAACACTAACGTGGAAGCCTCAACGTGACCAAGACCGCTCGGTCAAGAGCGAAACGACAGAGAAGAAGATTTCTAGCGAAAATTTAATCTCATATGCCATAATTCCCAGTACAGTACATCAGTCCGTTCGGTACCTCTTTATCTTATTTCAACTGGGCTTTTACACCGATCAGTTTCCACTGTTATCTCACACAATTTTCTTTGTTCCAAATAACTTTTTATCTGCACCCTTAGCCGGTACATCATTTGTCATACACCTCGTGGCTGCTGTCCATCTGAATAAAAGATGGCGCTGCAAGAAGTCTCCCGGGACAGATTTATGGTTTGCTCGCTTACCGACCACCCCTTTATTGGCTATCTTTAAATAAGAAACATTTAGTTACGTTTCGCCCTTTATAAAGAGTCCATTTCACGTCTTCATAATATTATTATTAAGGTATATTTATTTCTGCAAGCAAAACCAGTTTTCCGAAAGGAAACTGAAGTTACTTTTAGACGTAGTGGGAATACCTAATTTTCCTTTTGGATTTGATGATGTCAGGTAATATAAATAAGCCTGGCGTAATTTGGAATGTGTTTCTTTGTTAAGATGAGATCATTTTTTATTCCATAGAGTTCCCTTTGTATGGTTTATTTTATTAATTTATAAACCGGGAATAATAGGAAATTACTTCTATTTTTACTAACAAATATATTTTCTATAAATTAGTAAATACGATTAGTTAACTGCCCTGATTATAAGATTTCACTCTATTTAGAAATGTGTTTCGGCCCCAAAATATTCTCGTATACCCGAGGGAACTGTTTATTTGCCCGGAATAATAAGTAGCCTATATTTAATCCAAGTCGATAGCGATTTGTATACGGCGTACAAATTTTAATTAAACGTCAAGTGATATATTTATTTGCCACAAATGAACAACAACGTACATTTTCACACAAACATATTTAAAATTGGATTTTGTCTAAACGCAGGAATAATGGTGACTATTTCGCTAGCCCTCTGCTCATGATGCTATGTTTTAACAAAATATGTTAATCTTTTTAGTCATGATTGGCGTAATAAATGAACTACACAAAGTATAATCAATTTAGTGTCGCAAAGTAATTACGTAGTGAAGACAAAGATATGTTTCCCGACTTTTCGCAGGACGGCAGGGCGGCGCGGGGTCATCGACCTGTACTTCCCGCCCTTCCGGCCCACATTTTTCTTTCGGGCCACCAGCGGCCCGTTGAGGACGGCCAAATCTGCTGCGTCGCCATCTCGCGAATATGCGACCATTGTTCAGCTCTCGCAATCTCATGTGTAATCTCTTCGTATACTTGCGTGCGCGGCAAATGTGCATGAGAGGACGTCTGCAAATTATGCTGACGGTTTTCAAATAGTTAGGAAGGATGGTTCTCGCGTAATATGCTTGCGCTTTTACGCTCAGAGTGAATAAACTTTTTCCGAGTAAACGAAAGCCTCATCATCGCTTAGACATGGAAAATGTGAAATTAAAGGATGTTAAAATTTAAAAAAAATGTTTGAGCATTTACTTAGTTTCTTTTTATGTTTTTAATTTTTAGGGCTCTTCTTTAAGATTTTATGGATTCCATGGCAGGGCAACTTAGGCATCAGTAGATACTGTTCTTAGTGGTTAAAATTCGGTACTATACTGGACTAGATCGATCTAACGATCAGTATAGTCCACTTAACAAAACACAACAAAACCAATTTGTTGGAATATGTTATGTTTCAGTGGAGCAATTTTATATGATTTTCTTCAAACTTGATCACTTAGTATATGGAAAAGTCAAAAACAGAAAATTCCATACGCAATTTAAATTAAAACATTGTAAGGTTGTTTATTAAACAAGTAAGATTGTTTATTAAACAACCTTACAAGTTTTCAGTTAAACTCTCTCGAAACCTGTTTCAATATTTTATTCTGGCTGCCTGCGAAGCCCCAGCTCCCCTATGAGCCTATTTTCTTCATTTCCTACCCTCTCGGTATGTTTGAATTGAAAGTGCGCATTTGTAATATTATGGCTACGAGGAAAATATAAGAGACGGGCGGTGTGAAAATTCTTCAGATTACCCAAATCAAAAAGCCGAGGTTTTCTTTTCTCAATGTCCAGGTAGGCTATATTATTGTATATTCTTTTAGCTACAGTTCGGAACAAACGATTTTATTAAAGTGATTTTGGAATTCTCCTAAGTAATATTATAAATATGAAAGTAGGTGAGCCTGCTTGTTTATATGTTAGTTAGTTAGTTACTATCTAGTCTTAACTAATTATCTGGTAGCTATGAAATTTTGCATGCAAGATGTATGTCATAAAGCATATAGTGTACCTACTTTTTATCTAGAAGAAAGTAAAATGCTATACAGGGATCCAAAAGCTATAATAACGCGATCTAAGTTCCTGTAAATTGATAAAAAGAAATATAAGAAACTTGTACTTGATCACGCAATTTGTACTTTCATATTATGACTGGCATTCATATATGTTAAATGTTGTCTTCTTACACAGAATGCGTATATCGAGCTTATCCTGAATACCGACGAATAGCGTTGTGCACTGTATTGTGGAAATAAGCTTTATCTATTAAGCTTACAACAACATCAAAGTTGTAAGCAATGAGGTCCCATATATTTGTTCCATTGTCAGGTTGTATCTTGTAGTAGGCTCTAATACCCGTTGTCTGATCGCATACCACTCCACGTAAGCCAGTAAAAGAATAAGATAAATTAAGTACATCTTATTTTATGTTATCCATTGTTATTGTGATTGATTCACAAGTAATATATGATAATATTTTCATTACGAAGGTAGATAATAATTAAAATTTGTGAGTTTACTGTCACATTGCATCGATTTGGTTTATTTATACGACAGGTGCTATTCCTCGTGGACTCCTTCTAGTTGTTTCTTTTTAATACGTACTGTGTATTATGATGTTGATGTTCAGCTCCATTTTATAAGATTAGCATTAAAGCTGTGACCAGAAAAAATTGGTTGAAGTTATTGCCGACGGACAGTATATGGCAATGTTAAATATTCATATTCATTAGTATTCTACACAACCTAAATAAAAATCAGCAGGCTGAATTTAAGTTAAGTAAGAAATATATTTTCCTACCTTTAGCTTCTCATACCTGAAAATTAGCCCACTACCCGAGCGAGCTATTACCCGTACATTTATAATAGGTAGTATAATACTACCTTATGCCACACATTTCATTTCTGAGAAAATAAGCAACGTCTGGCTGTCCTGGGATCTCGGTCTATAATAAGTGCTTGCTAGGACGCTCAATAGGATATGATATATCTATTTATATATAAAAGTTATTATCAAAAAGGTTAAAATGTACAGTTAATTGGTTATATAGAGTATTGCTGCCATAGTAATAATGCCAATCTAATATCATACCATAAATCACTGAATTTTCAGTGGCTATTTTCGCTATTCTCGGTCCCACAACCCGTCGGTCACGGCGAAGTGAGCTAAACTATTTGCCATCATTACTGTTCCGCCCGTAGGCATGACCGCGCCAGCCACTCTATGACCGAGCAATATTATCTTCCAATCATTACTGAATACATGCATAATATCCATGGATCTCAAAATATACTTCCGTGATGTACTCTTGGTACGAGAGAGTGAACATGTAACTACTTCCTACTATGTAATTAAAGGAAAGATGAATTTGAGAAGTCATAATATCATTTCATAAGAGGATGATTTTGCGAAACTCATAAGGGGGTATATAATATATGTAGGTTATAGTAAGACATATACATTAATATATATTTTAATCCTCAATCGCGTCAATTAGTAGAAAATAATATTATTTTTGTTTGTCACACGTAACATAGAAACTATTATATGAATAGTGTAAAAAAAATCTAATGGTAATAACGACGCAATTAAAGTAATATAAATTATAATTGAAAAAACAGGAATAATAAGTAAATTAGATTTTTACTCTATTTCACTGACTAAAGTTGGTTTACTAGTATTAATATTAGCATTTTTAAAAGAAAATAAGTCTGAGAGTTTTATCTTTTCCTATCACAAAGCGGGCTAAGTCTAAAGTTTAAACACAAACTGCTACAAACTTAACTCCCGTTAACTAAACAATTAATTAAATGACGACTGGTACGATGGCGCATTCGGTAGTGACCCTGCACCATGCGCCAAGAGTTGTGGGTTCGATCCCCGATCCTGGACAAACATTCGTATGATGAATACTTGTGTTTGTTCTGTGTCTGGGTGTAAATATCCAATATTTAAGTATATATTTTTAATACCACTGTTGATTCTGATATCCGTAACACAAGTGCTTAAGCTACTTACGTCGGAGTCAGATCAATGTATGTAGTCTAACTAAAAATATTAACTATGTCCAGATAGAATAAATATTAGCGATATTTATTCCATCTGGACATAGTTGGTATTTTTTTAAATTATTTTCTACTATGATATCACTATGATCTATATCACTATTACAGATACATTTAATAACCATTTTAGACAGAAATCCGATAAATTATAATTCTTCGTGATTGTGATGTTCCTATGAGTTTGAGTCCGTATGGATTCTCTAAGGGTTAAGTATTAAAAACACAATTTCTTAAGTTGTTCGTTAATCTATATAATATGTATATTTAGTAGTCTCCAGTAATTTATGAATATTATATGTAAATTGGTTAAATTATCTACGACAGTTAAAGGCGGGTCGCGACAAATTATAAATTGGTAACCGCCGTCGGATTAGTCTGTCTGTTAGGGCTAATCCTAGAAACGAGTTTTGGAATTTAAATGTCGTTTTCACTAATATACAGATTGGTTGATTAAGATAGTAAATCTTTAGTAGTGTGCAAATGGACTGAACTAATCGTTTGTACTTACATAACCTACATAGGTCTATTTGCACTACTATAAATAGTAAACCTACAATATTAATCCTAATCATAGCAAAGAACCATATGAATTCACATAATGATGAACATTCACATCTCTGTAGAAAATACAATATTACTAAGGATTCTGCTGAGATTCTTTTACATCAAAGGACTGAGTTTGGAATAAGTGCTAAGAGGTAGTGGGTAGGAAAGTTATAACATAAGGCTAAGTAACGAATAACAGTCCCGTGGGAGTGGTGGCTCCATTGAGGCGTGGTGGCTCACAGCCGCGCTCATTACTCGGTGAATACTGCGTAATGGAAACTCCTTTGCGTTGCTTCTTCAAAAATTACTCTTGCTATGACCGCGTCGCAAACGAGAAGATATTCAAAGTAATATAGTATGGTGGATATAACTATTAATGTCTTCTTCTCATCTTGTTCAGAAACGCGCATTTGTTCTTTTCTTTTTAACCGCTTTCAAAAAAATGGAGGAGGTTCTTAATTCGACTTAATTTTTTTTTTGAGTACTTAGTTCTTTGATTTGTTTACTTCGTTGTATTTAGAATTCGCTGTAAAGCAATAGTCAAAGATTTTTATTTAAGTAGAGAAGTAACTTTATTTAGGTACTTTCTTTAAGTTATATTTAATTTTAGGAAATGATGATATAGTCATTTACTCGAGATCATTCAAGCTTAGCTTAGAATATATTTAAAATATAGGTTATGTAGCTCATACCAATGTTAAGTCTTATGTGCAAGTATAAATACGTTATTGCCTATTAATGAAACATATTACAGAAAAATATCGCTCATTTATGCTATCACCCGTCAGTCTATCGAAAATTTTCAAAGTAAAAAAAGGTCATATTTTGTGGTAGAGTTGCTTGATTAATGATTATTCAGATGAACAACGTTTGCAAAACTGTGTTATTGAGCACGATGGTAAAATATTATGAATTTATATGTTATTAGATACTTTAGAGCGGTGGTAGCTCAATGGTAAGGACACGCGCTATGTACGTATTTATACCACTAGCTCGGCGGTGAGGGAAAACATCGTGATGAAACCTGCAAATTCAAACAACTTTGGATTTGTAACCATGATCCAAAAATTGTCTGGTTCCCCTATCTTAGGGTTACGACGGTCAGATCGGCAGTTGCTTCAATGTAATTACCAGATTCGCTAAATCCTGGATCATGGTCTAAGCGGACCCCGTCTAAACACGGAACATAACGCTAGGAAGATGATGATATATGTTATTACTTTATGAATGACATTGAGAATAATGCCACTCGTAAATTGTAATGTACTTTGTAATAGAACAAATGAAAAAGCTAGAAATTTCCCGCTATTTATATTTCAGTTTAGAGTGCGCAATAAAAGAGAGCCGGCACAATCACGGGAACAAGCTAGTTGGGATACACCCATCTCCGCTCGCAGGTAATGAGGTCGTTAGTGAGGCCAAAATAGGGACGTGTCTTTATGGTCCTGGCGTAAGTGAGGCTAGCGTATGAGAGGTGGATAAGCGGGGCCGACGCCCTCGCATAAATTTAAAATTCTCCCATTTTTGTATTAGGTAAATACAGGGCAAAAATTCATAGCGGAATAACATTTGTTGCAGACGCTTATTTATGCTGTTTCTTGTAGATTATTTTGGATGATCGTCAAATTTATTCTACTTTAGATTTGTTTTCTCAATTAGTGGTACCTACGCGTACCCTCGAGGGTACGAAAAGTTGCATAGTAAATGATTAATAATGCTTACCAAAAATATACGACACAATTCCAATCATAAAAAAAACAATTGTCGTTCTGAAATTTCAAGACTACATTGAGCTTAAGATAATAAAAAGTTAATACGGTACTAATAAAAAAAATGCTTTGCTTCCAGTGTCAAAAAACTCATACCATTTTTCTCCTAAACAACTTTTTATTTCATATTCAATCATATTCTTAGAAATAATATTAAACCTTTTTCTTTTTTACCAATATGTTTTTTTATTAATATATATTTGTTTTCAAATATATATTAATCCAACGATTAGGCAATGATAGATGGTTGGTTTAATACTAACAAAGAGAAGATGTTCAATTTCTTTATACGAGTAGTCAACCTGTTAGCAATTTTATCATCCAGGAAAACATTAAAGTAAAGCCAATTAAAACAAAATTAACAGAGAATGTGTTATTTCGTTTAGTTAACGATTAATAAGAAGGTTAAACTCAAACAAGCAAAGGTGAAATACTTTGCGAAAGGCCGAGCCTGAGCCGATGCAAACGAGCCTGGCCGAGAATCTCTCCGTAATTAAATACTTTACTCGACCCTCGACAATGTCGGCCATTTCACAGACTTCCAACTTCTTTCGCTGAATTCAAATGGCAACAGGATAATTATATTTTACCTTAATTTGGTCTGGATATAACAGTTTGGGCGTAACATCCCATAGGAACAGTGCGAATGAATATTGTGGCAATTATACGGGTTGGTACGTTAAGTAGGTAAATAAGAGCCCGAAATAAAAAGCAGCGCGTAGTCGTAAAGTATTTAATTGATATAATTGGCGTTTGGGGCCGCCATTAGCGGATCCTTCCCGACCCTGCCCGGCTTGAAACAGACGCAATTTTTTCATTTGCCCACTCCCCACCAAACGAAATTCACTTGTGCATTTTTCCACGGTTCCCTTTCAGAGTTGTTCATTATTCAGGTCGGATCCCTTTTTAGTATTTTGGGCATTGAATGATAAAAGTATATTCTAATATATGTTATAAATACATTGTCTGTTTCCTCTTTTGTGTAATACCGGTGCCCTGAGTAGTATTTTTAATATCAGCGGTTACGACAGTCTTTTGATCTAGATGAGGGTATCTTTTAATCTTCTCGAAAAGCTATAACATTATTTTATCTAAGGATCGCGTATAATTCACGTAAAAGAACCCACATTTTCTCTGCGCACATTTAGTTTTATGCCTGCATAAACACTAATCACTGGTTTGTCTAGCTAGTCACTTATTAACTGGTATGTTACGTATGACGGGTATTAAATATTGATTTGCGTTTTCTACACGAGAAAATCTTTATGTAATTTCGCTTAGTAATAGAAAATATTACCAAGTAAAAATAACTTATAACTTATTTAATCAAAACCAATAAAATACTACGAAACATACCTAATTATATTTAATTATTACTTGACACGACTTATAATAATATAATCTTTGTATCGGACCTTAGTTTTGGTACAGAATTATCCAAAAGTATTAATTTTATACTGATTTGAAATCTTATTTCATATAAGATACAGAGGTACAAAGTC
This sequence comes from Glyphodes perspectalis, assembly GCA_951394215.1. NCBI lineage: Eukaryota > Metazoa > Arthropoda > Insecta > Lepidoptera > Crambidae > Glyphodes > Glyphodes perspectalis. Next base: position 11,954,751 of record OX596202.1, on the reverse strand, counting down.
ATTTAGTTAAATAATGTGACTCAATCCTGTTATTGTTTGTCTGTATTTTCCGAAGTGTAAGCCGTAGCATTATATTTCCCGAAGCGTATTTTCGTGGAGAGCGCAATAAAAAGATATTCAATTGATTGCGGCGCTGGGTGCGGCCGAGGGCGCCTCGGCCACGTGCAATACACATGAGAAATGGGCCCTAAATCACGACCGCGACTCAAGGAGGTGATTCTGCCGCCTGAGAGGTGCGTCTTAACCTGTCTCCCTCCGACTGCCCTACAACTTAGCTACGCACTTTCACTCTCTTTACACTCAATTTGTGTGATGTATGATTTTAAAGAAAATTAAAGTAGGTACATGTCTTTCTATGACTATTTTTTTTTGTGGCATTATAGTTGACATTATGAGAATTTTGAAGAGAATTTATTTGTTTATCAACACAGATTTCTTGTATTGTGCTAACTTAATAAGTTAGTAGTTTGGAATTGTATAGTGTATCGGTAACCAGCTGTTCCTCGAATGTTCTCTTGCGAACATATCGGATAAACTTTATGGCATCCATTGCTCTGACACCTACAATTTATCCAATACGAAACCTATTTGTAAACATCAAGGCAGAATTATTATATACGCAGGTGAAAACCCAATTAGTGGATATATTGCGGTCGTAATGAAGTCGGTGCGCTACCCAATTACGTTAATACTTAATTTGATCGTCTTCACTTAGGTGCGTAAAATTTATGTGCGCATTGTACCGCATGTATTCGCTAACGTATAGTCCCTGATAGCTTTACATTCAAATTTATTACGCTATTAAGGTCTTTATGCCGAGTCAGCAGAGTTTATATCAGATTAAAATAGAGAGAAGGATATTGTGGTTGTTTGAGTCGTTTTTGCTTATGTGTAGCCGCAACAGCAATATGAGTACATCAAAAACAGGGGTGGTGGGTCTGAAAAGCAGCGATAAGTTGGACACGGAAATGAAACAGACGATGAAGATAAGTTGTTATTACCGTTGGTAATGTTACCTTTAGCTTAGGGCCACGCGAGGGACGCGCCCCGGCCGGAGGGACAAGCGACCACTCCGTGTTCACATGTACGATAGTGATAGGACCACGAGAATACCCGTACTGAAATAGTTTATGCTCTAGACTTGGTTCCTGGTTGAGATAATTTATAGGAGTATATGGATTAACTTGGGAACTTAGTTTGCGCGGATGATTTATGATCTTCCTGCATTTACACCCGCCACGCCCACAGGTAATCTCGTGGCTAAATCGATTTGGAGTTTACGTTCATTTTATAGTCTTAAGTTGGTGAGACGTGAATATCAATAAGTACATGTTTTCATCAAATATATTGATTAGGTTACTTGTTACAGGCCAGCAAGTACACGATGAAAGCACATACGAGTACCTATATGCTGTTAAATGAGAAAGTGTTTCAGTTGTAATGTTATAGCCTAACACGCACATTCATCAACATGGCCTAGTTAGTTAGTTTATAGCTTGTTTAGTTTAATAGTCAGTTGTCGGCGTAAACGATTTGGCTTAAACGACTTTTATATTAACATTTGCATGTGGTTCACGCGGCGTTCATAGTATGAATATCGAAAAAGGGCGTAAGCAGCTAATTAGTGTTCGTCCCGCAAACGCTCGCGTGTTTTTCTTTGAAAGGATTACGGCTTAAAAGGTTTGAGCCAGCCGTCAAAGCCTGACAGTGTTCGCTTATTTTATGCGGCACGGCAACACTGGATAAATACAAGGTCCAGAGCACCAATGCAAATGAACGTTTTTATGTCCCGGCGCGCCAGTGTTGCTTACAGCTAAACTGTTTAAAAGTACAGTTGCGTTACAGTACCTTTATCCTTAATGTACGGATCATATACCACTTTAACATTTCTTATGATACCTAATAGCGTTTATAATCGCATTTATCCTTTTTCTAACAAAAATATACGTCATCACGTAAATTCACGATCACGTAAATTCTTTTACATACGTATGTATAAAATCTCTCGTATGATAACATCCGTTCTGTATTTTTTTAACATTCGGAAAACAACCAGAGAAACTAGATAAATGTAAGTTCTGGATCACATTGAGCACATATATATTCGATATAAATTTAACAACCAAAAATGTATATAAAAGAGATTTCTTTGTTCTGTCAGCAAATTACTAAGTACATAAACAAAAGTCTTAGTCAAAGATCAGACTATTCAGAAGGTTTAGGGGACAAGTTATTTGGAGTTGACACAAGTTGCTATAAATATTTAACGTTAACTGCATTGCTATTTGAATGCGCGTCCTATAGTCGATGTGTTATATGCAACAAGAATAAACAGCGCATTGCACGCAAAACGTGGTGAAACACGCGTTCTGGCAACATAGGCGCGGGCGGCGCGCTGGCGCGCACTCGTCTGCGCGAGAATTAAACCGTGCTTCTGAAAAGGTTTAAGATGAATGAGGGCCGTGTACGCTCACAATGCAACAACAGTTTAGAAACAACTTATTCCTGTGTAGCGAATGTAAACAGTCTGCGTTTTATCTGTGCAGCTGTTTGTGAACAGGTACAAGCCCAGACTGATATTATGATAATTGCAATTTGCACTTTAGTGTAAATATTTAAGTAGTAATACGTGTATGAATTTATGCGAAATAATTGTATGATAGTCCTATGTTGGTCGGCAATTCGAAAACAATGTACCGTGTTCCTTGCCTAGCATGTCGTATAAGGCGACGGCGTATTGGATTTGTAATTATGTTGGCGACGAGCTAGCCACTTGTCATTAGTTTCCCCAATTATCCACCACCCAACTTAATTTTTGGTTAAATGGTTTTAGAAGCTCATAGTTTCTTGGACTCTGCCTACGCCTTCGGAGATTGCGAGCGTGATGATATATAAGTATGTATTGTAGGACATAATACATAGAATCGTGTTGTAAAAGTTTTAAGTTTATGTTCATTGTGATGCACATTTTGAACGGAGGGCTTTCGTTGACGCGGGTGATTGATTCTCATGCATTTTTATTTCATTTTACTATGCGTGTACATCGATGAAACATAGCCTATATGTTATTCGGGTGTATTAACTATATTATTAAAATTCAGTAGTTTTTTCAGTAGTTTTTTTGTGAAAGAGTAACAAACATCCATCTATACATACAAACTTTCGCATTTATAATATTAGTAGGATTAAGGTTTTAGTCACACACATTTTTTCAAATTTATGCTGTAATATTTTGCCTGAGCTCTATGTCGAACTTATATTAAAATGACAACTACTCTTCGTCCGACAGACAGCAGTTAACGCAAATCGATTACTCAATGTCATATAATATAACCTACACGTGAGGTGGCCTGTGGAATATTAACAAAATTAAATTACCAGTGGAAATAATGAAATTGACCTCAGACACTGTGTTTAAGAGTAGATCTATTTTAGAAATTACAAAAGGTATTTAATTGAATAGTATCACATATCGAATGTTTATATTGGACTAGCAGCACCCCGCGGTTTTACCCGCGTCATTCCCGTTTCCATGGGAATACGGGGATAAAATATAGCTTATGCTACTCGCTGATAAAGTAGCTTTCCATTGGTGAAAGAATTATTAAAATCGGTCCAGTAGTTTGAGAGCTTATTCGATACAAACAAACAATCAAACCTTTCCTCTTTACAATATTAGTATATCTATACTAATATTGCAATTCATCTGAATTGAGCATACCAACTGCGTAATAAATCTTTTTATTGCATTATTTTATGTAATTAGATATTTTCTAAATCAACTTTTATAGAGAATTCATTCATATAATGTGTTAATATTTTTCTTATCTAATAAAGTTGCATGCCGATTTATATTTCTTCATAAGGATAAAGAGCGATAACCTGATTAGGTATAGTGATTTTTATCCTGTTTCTATCTTTACTATCAAATCTCCTCGTATCTACTGTATAAAACAGTAAAAGTATACGTACATATTTGTTTCATGTTGGTCTGGGATTTGGCCCATGTTGATCTGGGACAAAAAAAAAAGAATGTGCCAACTGCTTGTTGATGTTCTTGCCTAGCATGTTGTAAAAGGCGACTAATGGTTTACGGGCTTTTGGGTATGTGACTGAGTAGGCGACGAGCTAGCCACTTGTCACTCCTTTTTTCACAGCTTACCATCCAACCCAGCCCACTGCCCATGTTGGTCTGGGACTTAAAAAAAATATGCCAACTGTGGTTCTTGCCTAGCATGTCGTAAAAGGCGACTAATGGTATATCGGGTTTTGGGTATGTGATTGTGTAGGTGACAGGTTTGCCGCTTGTCGCTGCTTTTTCACAATTTTCCATCTAACCCAGCCCAGCTTTATTTTTGGCTGAATGTGGTTGAAGGGGCATGCTGCCCCTTTGACTCTGCCTACCCCTTCGGGGATTATGGGCGTGATGTTATGTATGTACGTATGTATACGTACATAACTTTGGTTGTGAAAATGGCTATCTCACTTACATATAAAAACTTAACTTACGTATTTAAGTTGTGTTTGATTTTGTATTTTCTACTCATTTGTCTCCTTGAAACTATAAATTAAGGATCACACGTATGTTATGAAATGAAACAAGATAAAGAATTGAAAATGAATAATTTATTTCTGCAAATAATTGCACGTTCAAAATATGATGTAAACTTTTTACATGTATTACTTTAAAATAAAATAAAAATTGTTTATTCAATAATCATGGTTACAATATTAACACTGGGACTTCCTAGTAAGATCTTACGATACTTGTAATGGGAATGGCTTGCAACATCCTAAGTTGTTGACAATAATTAACCTTATGATTTTGTAACAAACAAAAAGCAAAAAATAATATATTGTTTAACAAATTTATTTACTCAATCTAGTATTACTTTGACAGGTAATTAAAATTACCTTTTTATATTAGATTTGATTATTATTATTACATATCTAATGATACTTCAATTTGATTATTGAAGGCTCGGCACAACTGAATCAGAAAATTCACCACAAATTCTAAAAAGAAGGTTCTAGCTTTGTTCAGCTCTAAACGAATACTAATCTAAACACTTAAGATGCAAATTACGACGATAAAATGTTTAATTGCGCCGAGTTTAAGAAAGACAACAAAGCAAACATTGTGCGGTTTTATTCACTCAGTCTTTTGCAGACGTAACTTCCAATCTAAAAGGTGGGGTTGTTTGATTTGAAAAGATAGTTTTGATGGAAGAAAAGGAAAGTTTTATACAATTTATTTGGAATCATAAAAAGTTTCGGGGCTAATGTACTTACTTTTTTCGGAGGTAATCCATTTGAAAACCTTTTGCTAAAGGTTTTATGTAACGTTTGAGATATATATTCAAGTCAGTTCGTATTTATGTTACTTGCATTATAAAAGTTTGTACTAAGTAACGGAATTTAGAAAAATAAGAAATATTAAAAAGTACCATGTTGGTCTGACTCAAAAAGAATGTGCCAACTGTGTTCCTTGCCTAGCATGTCGTAAAAGCCGACTAATGGTATATCGGGTTTTGGGTATGTAATTGTGTAGGCGACAAGTTAGCCACTTGTCCCTACTTTTTCAAAATGTTCCATCGTACCCAGTCCACTTTTATTTTTGGCTGAATTGTTTAAAGGGGCTAGCTGCCCCTTTCGGGATTATGGACGGAATGGTATGTACGTATGTATGTTAAAGCTCATATTAAATGAATGTTAAATTATAGGTAAAATGATTAACGAAAATATGCAACGTTTTATTGAAATGTGTAATACATGTAATAATCAATACATTAACACTACTTTATTTCTATTGCCTTTGCTTGCATTGAAAATATTAAATATTTTATTTGGTATTGTTTGTGTATGCATAAAGATGGAAACTTCCCTTGACCGCTATAAATTCTGCGGATATTTAAGCAAATTACAGTTACATTTCACGCCCCTACCTGGCTCGCAGCTACCTGCTGTTGATCAACCCTTAAAGCTTTAGTTAGACAACGCTAAACATCTTCGTTGTTATTGCGTTAGCTTAAGTTACGGCCTATTTACGTACACTCCTTGGCAACCATCATTGGAATGAAGTTATTATTGCGTGATGGGTATCTGGCGTAATTACCATGAATATTTTTTAGGTAATTACATGCACAGCCAACACATGTTGATCGTACTATTAACATTTTGAGCTAATGAAGAAATATATTAAAGGTAAAGAGTGGAAAATTAAAGTTTGTTAGAAAGTGGACATGAACATTTATGAACGGCAACATTTTATGAACGGCGCCATAAGTCAACCTTCAGCTATCTTAATTTTGTTTATTTTATGCTGAAACAGGGCACTCCATTGTATTATAAGTGAAGTTTTACATTAAACACAGCTATTTCCTAGAAAATTCAATAAAATTATTGATTTCTTTGGATATCGAGCCTGGAATTACTACATCGGAAAATATATTGCACAAATCGTGATACTTTACTGAATTCCCTGTAGGGGATGAATCCTCTTGAGTTTTTCTATAGGATGTGCAGTCTTACCGACTGGTCCTCAAGACCCTGGTGATAAATGAAGTGGGTAGTGACAGTGACACAGGCGCAGGTTGCACCCTCGGGCCACGCGATAAAGACTCAATCACCTGCCCCTGACAGCCAGTGACTCCGTGCCCTCGGATGTGTCGAACAGCCGCCTAACAAATAATATTTATCATCCATTATTATGCAAGGAGTGCTCCCCACTGATAAGGCTCAATAATGCCGCCTTTTTGATTCGAGTCTTACAAAAATAAGCCTCATATCGCTATTGGTAATGCTGAACAGATTATTTTGATTTATATTCTTTTATAGGAAAGGTTTATTTATGCAACACTTTCCTGCAGATATATGAAGGGAATAATTTCAATATCTTTTTTGATACGACTCAGATTCTTACATTAATTCGTTAGTTAACCTTCGTTCGTCAAATCTTATCTAAATTATCTCTAAAATACATATTTTTAATTGTCGTCGTAATTACAAAATAAATAATTAAAACTACCTTATGCCAAACATAAGGTAGTTTTAATTATTTATTTTGTAATTACAAATAATTTCACGATTAATTAATAACTTGAAAAAGTTTTATAATTAATCGTGAAATTCAATTTTTAAGATACGTAAGAAGCGTATTATTTTAGTTGTAAAGACATATAAAATGTAAATACATGCAACAAAAAACAAATGCAAACATGCAAAAAAAAATCTAAACAGGATTTTGTTGTGGTTTTCGTTCACAACAGATTTACGGTAACTATGCATTATATGCATG